>CAXKVI010000004.1:112290937-112333437 GCA_964058755.1 Campiglossa producta | reverse complement strand
TTTGTTAAAAAAAAATCGTGAATTATGCTTTTAAAAGCTCAACTTTAGCAGTACTATAAACTAAAAGCTCTTAGTTGATTAACTAGAGCGCAGAACTTTGAAACAGTAATTTTTTTGTTTTTGTTATTAACTACATGCCAAGCAATTGTTCAAAAGCTCATTAAAAGCTTTAACATTAATGTTAAAAGAGCTTGCTCTCAAAGATTCCTTCCTTTTTTTAAACAGAATAAAACAAAGATAAATAAATACAAAAAAACGTTTTTAGAATATGCACTACAAAACAAACTTTGAAAAATACCCTCCAACAGACAATAATTTTAAGTAGTTATCTATAATTAAAGTAAAAGTTCAACTAAGCTGAGCACGATTATCACTTTGTGTAAATAACCAAGTTCTAATGTAGATATGCTTCTAGAATCTAGATAGAGGGGAGAAGAAATGGAAAATATTTATATGCAGGCACGCTTCACGCTTCAAGTGACTTGGCTTATGTAGTCAATTAAATGCGATTATAATTATGTGAAAAATGCATTTATGCACTATTTTTATGTTCAGTTGTTCACTAAGAAAAACAAAAAGAAAACAATTAGTTGAATTAGATAAGTGCGATAAAGTGCAGTTATTTTAATTGACTTCAGATTGCTCATATAAGCGCATGCGCAACTCTAAATGAATTTAGAGTAGATTTTTTAAAGATATACTTGTATAAATATTTTCAGGGTGGAATGCAAACAATAAAATTTTATTTATTTATGTAAATAAGTATCATAGAAAGAAGTAGGTATAGCTGAACAGCAATTAATATATGACTAAGAGAATTCCTATGGTATGACCCACCAACAAGAGATATCACATGCAGCTTATCAGCCAAGGAATGTTATTTTTTTCTTGTTATATAAAACATTCCAATCTTATAACATGAGCTGCTCTTGTATATCTGTATATTCAGACTGTCTCAAAAAAGATTAGACCGATTTCAATGAAAACTGAGACTTAAATACTGTACTAAATTCTAAGAATTTCTCCCTAGGTGTTGCCTCTCAGGTTACATCACACAAGGCAATTCTTGAATTCAAGTCTGCCGCGACGAAGGAGGTGAGAAGAGAGGGGAAGAGTACACTTGAAGGCGTACCGTCAACTTGTTTCATATTTTTCTTGCTATCTCTTTCACTCCTCCTTCTTCACCCGTATTTTGTTTCATAATTGCTTTCAAGAAAAATTGACAAGTGTAGACACGAATAGAAAACGCAAAAGAGAACGCCAGCAGAGTTGAATTCAAGGTTTTTCAGGTGTAAAATGGGACTTAATTCTAGAAAAAACAAATGCGACAAAAGTTTCAGTAGATATGCATGAATAAATAAATTTTTTGGTCAAGTGACAGCCGTTTCGTTCATGGGCATGGCTGTTTCTAAATTTTCCTCGGGCATCTGTTAGGTTGATTAGGTACACTTACACCCGTATTTTGAGTGCGGAACAAGAATAGAAAATCGACTACCTAGTGATTAGCGACCATCGAGTTATTGCGAATGAGAAAATAAATCGATAAAATTAATTTTTTTACAGAGGCAGAAAAAGTGAGTGTAACGTCCTTATAACGTCAAATCAACTACTTCAATCATGCAATCTACTATCTTCGCTTCTAACGAATACTATCGCTGTTCGTTGTTTGCGTGGAAGGCTAACATGGTTCGTTCTCTGCGTGGAAGACTAACGTAGTTCGCTTATAACTGAATCGTGTTAGTCTTCCACGCAGAAAACGAACTACATACATTAGTTTTCAACGCGAACAACGAACCATGTTAGTCTTCCACGCTAACGAACCGTGCTAGTCTTCGTTGCGAGCGACGATTCACTATTATCATCGTAAGTGAAAACCTCTAGTGCGAAAAAATTAACGACGGAAGTCACACTGCAAATGTTAATTGCATTTAACAAATTTGACTGCACAACCAGAAATTTGCAAACAAAGTGAGTATGGCATTTTTCTGAAAGTATGAAATGCTGAGATAATTTTAGTGGAGCAAGCTTATAGTACACCTCTTGATAGTTTAAGGGATGAGAGGTACAAATATTTGAGGAGTTTAAGGCTTGGTGCTCATGGAAATGTTCGTCTTCTTTAAGATAAAATCAAAATAAACTTGAAACTTGCGTATCCTTAGATTCGTCTAAGCTGGACTATAAGTTATGAATTACACAGGGATCACAAAAAAAATTAGTACACTTTTAAAGCGACCTAGTAGAGATTGTTCATCTGTTCGAGTTATACATGAAACACCCTTCAAAGGATTTTGAACACCCCCAAAATCTTGTTTTTTGGCCAAAAAACCGTTTTTTCAGAGTTTTCGATGAAAAAAAAAATCATTAAAAATAAAATTTTCTACCGATTTTGAAATTCTCAACAGTTTTTCACCCGAGAAGTTGAATTTTTTGAAAAATTTTTCGGGTTTCCCTGTTTTGACGTCATTTTCTTGCCACAAATTGACCATAAATGAACCTTTTTGGCCATGCGTAATCGAGAGGCATTCACTAATTAATTATATCAGTTTTTTTTTTTGGAAAGGACTTCAAGTTTCAAGATATGCAGCATAATCCAAAATCAAGTTTTTTGGTCTCAAGCGCCCTACAGGGGTAATCAAAATAAGGTACTTTGCCGAAGGAAGCTTTGTACTTTTGACTTTGACCGCTTAAGTTTGAAAAATCCTAAGTTGACTAATTTAGAGTACCCCGATCGTGCTAAAATGTATGACCGACCCCCACAAGCTTTATAGGGCCGACTCACCCACACCCCCTAAGAACCCACCTGTGGGGGTCCCCATACAAAAATTTCGAAAAATAACCATTTTTGGGACTTCACGTGAAAAAATCAGCAGAGTGGGTGCATAGATTTATATGTCTAAAAACCTGTACGGTGATTCACTAACTTTTTTAACCACATTTGCTGACGGTAACTTCGTTAACACATAATTTTAACACATTTGCTATTCACTAACTTTTATCACCTGTTTTGTCACCGAATGCGATAAAACTCAATCAGCTGTTCTGGTTGTCGTCTTTACAAATGACAATTTATCGCGGTTTCTGTTGGCGTGTTTAAGTTTTTAAACACAATATTTTCTTAGATCGACTTATTGCTTTTAGCCACAAATATATTTATCGTATGTATGTAAAGTCTTCTCTTAATCGTATGCATATAAACCAGTTCTTATACATAGGATACTCAACACCAGTACTTAGTGTACATATTTATTATCGTTTTATTGTTAAATGGTCAATGTACTTTATTATCATTATTATATCTGTACACAATAAATGTCAATAATAACATTAAATGCTTGTCAACATTCTGCTGTCTGCTATTGCAACACATTTGACATCGTTATATGGCTTATACATTATCATCAATCAAAACAATTTTTAACAGTTGGTCCTTATTAATACGTTCCTGGTGAACGTTGAAAAGATGATGTGATGGAAAATATGCACATATTGGCTCGTTTCAGGAACAAACAGCATTTCTTTCGTCCAAAAAGTATCAGTATGGGCGCACAACTAGCCGAGCTTTTTCACCACTACCCAATTCTCATACGCGTTAGATTATTTGCATTGCCTAAAGGGATTCGTTTATCCGGTTATTATTTTATTTTGAGTTATTAAGTAAAAAAATAAAACTTGCCCCCGTTTGATTTAATCAATAATAAATAATTTTGAATAAACAGTTAAAATTGATCGGATATTCTACAGCGCCACTGGCAGAGTTCAATAAATCTGAATATTTTACATCGTATAAATAAGTATTTACGAGCAAACAGTGTCAGGAAGCGGAGATTAAATTTGTATAAAAAATGTATTTAAATGATTAAATTATTGATTACGGAAAATAAAAAGTAAGCATATATCAACTTAATGCCCGCGGCTGTACCAGGCTGTGTGTAGCACAACTCGGTTGAATAAAAAAAAAAAAAAAATTAACCCAAACTGCTTCAAATCAGTCGCCAAACTTTGTGAGTAGCCCTATTATGTATGCTCAACGACTTTTAATGCACTGCTGTCCCCAAAAAAAAACCACCTTTCTAAAATGACGAGTTTTTAAAATCATTCTTTGCAAATCGACTATTTGCACTCCATAAACTTCTATCTTGTCTAAGTAACTATTTGATTGATTCTATATTTTAGGGGGTTCCTATTCGAAGAACTACTTGTTTAGTGCTAGTACTTACCGTCATATTTACGTGGTAAGTCGATAGAAAATATAAAGAATCCATAAAAAATTCAGAATGGGTCAAAAATTAAGCTTTACTACTTAACATTTGAGCATAAATCGAAGCTAGCAACTAAAACTTTACTTAGAACTAGCTGGTGCCCGCGACTTCGCATGTGTATAATTTCTGTTTTTTTTTGCAGCTGGGTTAGCAAAGAATAAAATCCAACAAAAAGACTGGAATTCAGCACTTAAGGGTACCATAATGTACTAACACATTTTTATGGAAATATTCGTCGATACCTCCGAAACCGGTCGAGCTATCGAAATTTCAAGATATCTCCCAAACTATTTCAGATATTTCAATGAATCACATCGCATATTATAGCACTCATTGACACCTTTCGTTTGACACCCATATTGTAGTAAGGCATTTTTGCTCTCCCCTGCTCCACATATTTGGCGATAACCCCAAAACCCGTTGAGATATCGCAAAAAATAATATCTTAAACTTTAAGTTGAGCGCCTAGAAATCCAGCGATTCAATTCCATTCAGTACTTTTAGAGTGTTACGACCACAAATATATAGACAGACATGGTCCACATATTGGGCGATAACTCCAAAACCGGTTGAGATATAGAAAAAAGTAATATCTTAAATTTTAAGTTGAGCGGCGAGCAATGCAACGCAAAAAGTTTCGTTCAATTCCATTCATTACTTTCAGAGTGATACGGCCACAAACATACGGACAGACAGACAGACACACAAAAATTTTTAAAATGGTTGATTTGGATTCTACTCGCTTAATAATACTTCCCCCAATCAATTTTTTGTTGATATCTGCCATGTACAGACATCGACCTGTTACAATTTTATTATATGTAGAGATGAAGACTAATGTTGACTTTTGTAAAAATTCGGATTTAAAGATGAATTAATATTAAAATTTTATTTGATGTGAATATTTATGAATATTTGTTCTTTAATCCTATGAAAACGATCGTTGAAGAGCTTTTAATGAAACAAATTCTTATTATATTTATTTATTTATTTATTTAATTAAACTTATAATCAATTATAAAATTTAATTTTGAAGAAAAACAGCACTAGCTTCCAGGGCTATCGGCTGTTTCTTATTATATACTATGTACTTTTTCTTGGAAAATATGTACTTTTTTGTTTCCATGTGAAACGTGTATATCCAAACAAAATGCGATCATACTCATTTAATTTTGAAGAGGGCATTTCCACTTTTCAAAGAGACATTTCATTATTATCAAATGTGATCATTCTTAACTTGATTTGAAGATATCGATTTTTTTCGCGATTTTATCGTAAATTTTACAGGAGAGCTTTTTTTCTTTACGATAAAAAAGAAACACAATTTTCGACACAACTATAAAGATTTCTGAGTTGTGATAAAAATTTGCATCAAGTAGTAAATTTCAAAAAAAAAAAAAAAACGTTAATTCCGCGAAAAGAGGTAGATATTTTGTACAAAAAAGCGACCTTGACTAGCCGTAGTTCAGTTTGGTTTGGTTCTGTTGCTATGTTGGGTTGTTTTGTGCGCTTGACGCATGGCACATCAATAGGAATGTATGTACGTCTTTCATCCCCTAATAAAAGTTCCCCAAGTCTGTCGTAACTATTTACACGCATATTTTTCAACACCTGATGAGTGTAAGAGCAGCAAAGTTCAATACATAAAAACATACATATTTATATAAATATTTGACTTTTTTATGAAAATTATTATATGGATAATTAAGAATAATTACGTTGCTATTTCAAACTTATGTTAGCATACATACATATATTTCAAACAAATTTCCTTAATTTAATATTTTTTGCCAACAATTTAACTACGCTTTAGCTTGAATCAGCAAAAATAATTAGAAAATCTGTGAACGCTAATTAAAAGATAATAACTTACGACACATTATTAAACACTTTCACATCATAATAAAAAATGTGATAATATATTTATTAAGTCCATAAGTAGATATATTAAGAATGACACATTCCGTTAAGTATTAGTACTAATTGGCAGTAGTAAGAGTGAATAGGTTCTTATTTATCTTTCATTATTTTACCAAATTTATTACACCAACTTTGCAAGTTGCAATTTATTATATGTATGCATCTATTTATTTTAGAAAAATTATATTGTTCAAGTAATAAACTCTAATTTTTTTTATTTAATCTTTCACCTTATTTTATTTAATTTTATTTTATTTCATTTTATTTTTTAATTTGTTTTATTTTCTTTTTATTTTATTATCTTTTTTTACATATTATTTTATTTTATTTTATTTTATTTTATTTTATTTTATTTTATTTTATTTTATTTTATTTTATTTTATTTTATTTTATTTTATTTTATTTTATTTTATTTTATTTTATTTTATTTTATTTTATTTTATTTTATTTTATTTTATTTTATTTTATTTTGTTTTATTTTATTTTATTTTATTTTATTTTATTTTATTTTATTTTATTTTATTTTATTTTATTTTATTTTACTTTATTTTATTTTATTTTATTTTATTTTATTTTACTTTATTTTATTTTATTTTATTTTATTTTATTTTATTTTATTTTATTTTATTTTATTTTATTTTATTTTATTTTATTTTATTTTATTTTATTTTATTTTATTTTATTTTATTTTATTTTATTTTATTTTATTTTATTTTATTTTATTTTATTTTATTTTATTTTATTTTATTTTATTTTATTTTATTTTATTTTATTTTATTTTATTTTATTTTATTTTATTTTATTTTATTTTATTTTATTTTATTTTATTTTATTTTATTTTACATTTTAATTTTATTATCAGGATTCTCCACATAGCAGAATCCCAGGACTGCCATTCCTAAAGCGACACCGTTAGTCCTCCCCGAACCATTTAGATGACTTGATGAAGGCCATCAGGTCCTTTATGCCCAGCTCCGTGACCTGGCGTAGGCTAACCAGGAAGGGAACTCCCAAAAAGCGCATTCTCGCGCCACTTAAAGCCGGGCAGTTGCAGATGAGGTGTTCCACCGTTTCCTCCCCCTCATCATCCTTGCAGCTCCTACAGCATTGTCGGTAGGGCATACCTTGTCTTCCTGCGTGCCTATCAATAACGTAGTGCCCAGTTAATACGCCTATTAATATGGAGATTTCTCTTCTCCTTAGGGCATAAATTTGTCTTGATCTTTTATGATCCCATGTCGGCCAGGTTTCTTTTGATATCCGGCATCCTGGAGATTGCAGCCATCTTTCGTTGGCTTGGCGGAGTGTGTACTCTTTCAGCATTACCCTTTGAATAAACCCCTCCTCCAACTCTACCGTCTAACTTCGAGCCATCAGTATAAATGGAAGTGCCGCCATGAGTGGCGGGACTCCGATCCGTGCTCACCCATTCTTCCCTGTTGGGAATGTTTATTTTAAAACTGCTGTCTCCGACTGTTGTGGTCGCACAACGATCTGTGCTCAGCGGAAGAAAGCTATAGGATCCCAAAATACGGGCGTGTCCGGTAGTGCTTGCGCCCCAGCCGGATGTTTCCCTTAGACGCAGAGCCGATGCTGCTGCTACCCGGTGCCCTTCCAGATCGAGTGGCAAAATGCCAAGAATGGCCTCGGGTGCTTCATTGGGCAAAATACCTATGTAAGCCCTTTATATTCGGAGAAAAATCTACTGCAATTTGTTCATTTAATTTTAATTTTATCGATTGATCAGCACAAAATTCTGCGCAATCTTTCACTTAATCTGACCAGGTGTTTCGTTTTCAGCTAAAAACAGTACTGCTTAAAACTCTAGCAACCATAGGGAGAAGCTAAATGTAATGAAAATTACTTGATAATTTGTATTCGTCCAATCTTCATTGTTTTCTATATTCATATTAAAATTTTCTAAAATTGAAAAGTAAAGATTTTCAAGATCGTTTTAAACCCCAGTTTTAACAAATGAAAATAATTAACTTTTTTAAGTTAATTAAAATTTTCCTATGTTTCAAGTTAATTTTTCCAATATCTCGGAAATTACTCGATTAAAAAGGCACTGTGGCACTTTCAGAGGAGGTACTTATACCTCTGACACATCTTAAGATATTAACGAGTTAAATTACAATATACAACAGCCGAAAAATTCTAGAGGTTTTCTCATCGGTTGCTAAAGCTGTTTTGTGTGCTGAATCCGAATCTGAAGTCAGATTTTTCGCGCCACCCTTTGTTTTCTCCACAGAGGGCAGTTTGTTCAGAGATCGGTAGTGGTAAAAAAAAACAAAATTACTAATTTTTGAGTACTCAAACACTGAGCATTTTAAATTATGTTGAAAGCAACCGTAATCATTGGTGCAATCGATTACATATACATTTTTCTATTTTCCTGTATCATATTTTCTAAGTTAATACATTTGTTTTAGTTTTCATTGCTCTAAGTTGCATAAGTTTCCAGCAACACTGTACTTGATAAACAAAAAGTGCAGTTGCAATCGTTTTAAGTAATCATATTGCTTTTAATATTAACTCAAGTGTTTTTGTCGGTACTTTACTTTATAAAAATCATTGTTGTTTTAACTGTAAGCAAATAAGACTGAGTGACAAGAAATAATTTAGCCGACGTTTACTTTTTGCGTAGTTCACATTTATCTAGTAGACAAAATCTGGAAACTCATTGTGGCATGGATAGCCATAGTCGAAATAGAGCAGGTACTAAATTGAGCGTCTAAGGTACTAAACTATGGTCTAAATGTCGATAGTTTCCGATATCTCACTAAACACGATCGATTTTCTTATATACTGATTTATCCTGATTAAAACTTACCTATATGTAGTTTACATCAATTAAAACTATGCACCAATTGATAGTTTTCAGTTGAAGTTTGTCAAATCATTAGAGTGAGTACCAACATAATTCTGATACCCACTTTTATTCCAGATATTCTTACTGAGATGCGTCCGTAGTAGTAAAACAGGTTGTATTATTTATGGTTTGGTTTATTTCAATTAATTCATTATATTAATAATTAATACTTAACTATACACATATTTACATAGTTCTTTTCTAAATTATGATACATAATTTTTGGATATAAAAGATTTAGATACTTTTATCATAAGTCGACTTTTTAAATTCTTACGTTTTAAAATCTTACGAAAATGCAGTCAAGCAGTAACAATATACCGTTACTCGGTTCGGTCACAATGGAACACAAAACATGAACAATAACTAAAAAGAGTTCTAATACTAGCACAATTGTCTAATGTTGCGACTCCACCTGCGTGGAGTTACGTTTTTCCGACGAAGCGTTTGGTTTGGGATCATTCCATGGTTGTAATTCGGTGCTGCCAAATAGTATGAACAACAAATTACCGACAAAGTAGAAACCGCTAGCAATGAAGAAAACTATACGCCATTGTTCTGGGTCTTCCTGCAATTAAATAAATAAATACGGAGTAATGTCAAGTAGGTAAATTGTTATTTATTAAGTCAGACATATAAAGCACTTATATAAAAAAGAAGGCGTGGCTATTAACCGATTTCACGCATTACGACTTTATAGCAATGTGGTCTGTAAACAAAGTTGTCTGGTTAACTCGACCATAAAGAGATTGCATTTTTTATGACAGTAGGACCTTTAAACCAAACTTTTGTGAAAAAGTGGGCGTGACCGTGAAGACTTTACAAGCTTTTGAGTTTTGGTTTGACAAATCTTTCATCTCTTATTTTTTTAAATGAGTGTGGATATTTCCCGGCCAAATCGCCAGTTTGGTAATATGGACCCATTTCGGTGTTAAATGTCTTCATAAAATAAGGTTTTGCCAAAAAACTAGTATATTTGTATATCCGGACTATCTCGGGAACCGCTTGAACGATTTGGATACAATTTTGAATATAGACAGTATGATCGATTCTAAGCCTATACATTTGGTGGTTTCCACCTGGGGCTGTTTACAGAGTTAGGTGGCAACCTAACTAGTTTTAATTTTGTAGCAAGATATGCCAAAATGGGTATCAAATGAAAAATATTTTCAGCGACATGCCAACTAAATTATTTTCAAGTAGGGTTGCCACTTAGGGTTGCCACCTTACCGCAGTATATTTTTATATCCGGTACTATCTCGAGAACCGCTTGACCAATTGGGATGCAATTTGGCGTAGAGATAGTATTATTGATTCTAAGACTATTCACTTGAAGGTTGCTACTTGGGGGCTTACAGGGTTACCACCTATCTCGATTTTATTAAATTATGGAGCAAGTATTTGCCAATATTGGTATCAAATGAAAGGTATTTTCGCGCAATACCAACTCAAATATTTTCAAGTAGGGTTTCCGCCCAGGGTCACCATTTTACCGTAATGTATTTGTATTGTATATTTTTGGGATCATAATTGGATTATTTTAGGATCATATAGGGATCATTGAGGAGTCACTTTGAGATAATTTCGGGGATATTTTGAGACCATTTTAAGTTCAATTTTGGATTAATTTGGTACAATTTTGGGGTCATTTGTGGGTCATTTTGGAGTCGTTTTGGGATGATTTTGGATGATTTTGAGATACATTTTGGGTGATTTTGGGTTCAGTTTTGGATCATCTTGGGAACATTTGGGGGTCTTTTTGGGATTGTTTTACACTGAACCAAAAAAGTTCATGTATCCAATGAAAACGTACATAGATTTTAAGAATTGTTCGTTAAAACCTCTCCAAAGAAATTTTTCGTAGAAATTTAAGAACATTTCCTAGAATATAAGTACTTTTTCGTAAAATATGTAAACAAACCCACAGAAAGCTTGTATTCATTCATAAATTTTAAGAGAATTTTCTTTAATTCTATGAATTTTTTCTTATATTTTAAGAAAAACCAGCGTGAACTTCTATGAAACTTTGTTCGTAAAAAACATGTACGTTTTTCGTTCAGTGTAGGGTTATTTTGGAATTATTTAAGGGCCATTTAGGGATAACTTTTGGATAGTTTTGGGGTAATTTTCGTATAATTTTGGGATTATATTTGAATCGTTTTGGGTTCAATTTTGGATCATTTTGGTATCATTTTGGGTAAGTAAAGTTAGCGCAAAATTGATAGAACCGAGCAAGTTCTGTCACCCAGGTACTATGTATTCAAACTAGCCCATTGGGGCATAGTCATAGTCGATATAGAGTAGGTACTAAAGTTAGCGTCAGCTTTTTGACACCATTTTCAATGGCCTATCTGTCAAATTTGAAAACTGTTGTAATTTAAGATAATTTTCTCCTCTTTCAAAGAGTTATGCAAATTCAAATTTCCCGTTAAAATTTAAATTCTAAACACAGAGTTTTTTTGTGATATACCCCTGATGTATCTAAAAATATCCTTTTAACTATTTTTAGAAATTTAAAATTTTGCAAAGTTTGGAAAAAAAAAAACATTTAAATTTTTTTTTGCAGAACTTAGTTTTCTAATAAAATAATACATGTTCCAAATTTCAGCCAAATCGCACCATAAATGCGATTTTTGGAAATATAGCGACCCACGCGCCACCTATCGGATTTTTGTTTTCATAATATTGCATTGTCATCGCGATCTGAACTGTGGTAAAAATTTCAAGACCCTAGCACAACAGGAAGTTAGTTTAAAATCGCGTGCAAAAATCCGGGCACAAGAACGACGAAAGCGACCTAATAAAAACATTTTAATAAAAAGGAATTTCCCTAAAAAAAATTCTTCATGATCTAAAGGGGTTTATTCTAACTATTTGACGATTTGACATGGAAAGACCCACACATATCGACAAGCCATACAAAAACTAACACCAGGAATTATATGTCTGTCGAAAACTAACACTTCCATTTTGCGTCTGAAGAAATGCAACTAGCCAAAAGTGTTTGTTTTCGTCAGACGCAAAAAAAAGTTCTATGCCAAGTACAACTAGCTACAAAACCAGTCACTCACCTCATTCGTTACGATAAAACCGACCAATAATGGCGCTATAATACTCATTATATTCGCAGCACAATTACTGATGCCCATCATAATACCAGCATAATTTGGTGATAAATCTATGTGATTAACTTGGAAGCCCAAATAGCAAGATGCATTCATACCAACGGTGACCGTGAGTAAAACAATGGCCAAGGTGGTTTCATCAGCACCCACATAACCTAATGCAATAAGTGTGATGACAGGTGTCCAATGACCAATCGAATTGAAAAGTTTGCGACTAACTGTTAATGGTATGCATTTATTCTTATCCAGTACTGACGATATTGCGGAGAAAACGAAACACATCAAAAACATAGCCAAATATGGCAGAGATGAGAGTAGCGCGTTGCTTTTAATATCCATGCCATAAACATTTTTCATATATGTAGGAATTTCGGTGAGTAATGTCCAAAAGCCCCAATTATTTGTACAATGAGCCAGTGTCAATACCAAAACTGGTGGTGAGGTGAAGAATTTAAGCCATGGTGTATGTTTTGGTCTGTGATGTTCACCATCCTCGTTACCACTCGTTGATTGTTCGATGAATTTCTTCTCTTCAGGCGAAATTAGTTTGGATTCTGCTGGCGTACTTGCACCCCATATAAACCATAAAATTGACCACGCAACACCAACAACTCCAGATATATAGTAAATAGCTGGCCAACCCATGGATGAAGAGGCTATCAAACCACTTGCTCCCATCATAACAACTGTGCCGAATTGTGCACCCGAATAACAATAGGTTGTAAATGTGCCACGATCTTTTACAGCTGTCCATTGTGATAGTAATGTATGCGTTGACGGGAAGATCATTCCTTGGCTGAGGCCTTGCACAACACGCAGTGCGCACACCAGCTGCCAGTCGCCGATTTTGGCACAAATGGGCGTAAGTAAAGCCAGTAGAGAGCAAATTAGTACTCCGAAAAGAAATGTCGTTTTACCGCCGAATTTACTCGCTAATGCTCCGGCAGGTACCTGTGTGATAATGTAGCCCCAGAAAAAGCTACTGAGTAAAAGTGATTTAGTCTTCTCGTTCCAATCGTACTCCTAAATAAAAGAAAATCAATCAATGCGATATTTTTAAAAACCATGTTGACATATAACGACAGATAAGATTATTGATAATAAATAATAATAGAGATAATGATGATACTTACATCAAAATCTGTATTTGCAGAGCTGTCAGTCATGGCGACAATTGCCACTGATAAATTTACACGCAACGCGTATGAGACTGAAAGTCCGAGGAAAATGAAGAAAGCTTGCAAATGCCGAATTCCAAGCCCTAGGCAACCTATCCCAAAAAAAAACCAAAGAAATATAGATAAGTAAATTATTGAACCGAAATGAATGTAATGACAGTGGACGGCTGAAAAACGCCATGGCGTATGAGTAACTTAAATTTATTATGAAAATAAAAAAATAGGTAGGGCGTTATGTATGAACCAGGGCGGTCTTCAAATTAAGTCTAAAAACATTAATTAAGCTGATCTTTCACGCAGCTTTCGAAATAACATATAATACTTCTAACTAATTAATATATTTAGGAAGATATAATTTTTGAGTTGGGGGGTCACATAAAAAGTCTCTCCCCTTTTATAAGAAATTTGTATGACAAACTGGAGTTTAGGGGAAATGTGGCCTTTTGTCGAAATTCACAGGGTTTCAACTTAGTTATTTCGGAAAAATGATAGGACGCGATTTTACTGAAAACATAGTTTACTACTCTAAATGTTCGTGGACAACAACCCTTTCTTAATATGCGTGCCCATTGTGAGTGCAAGAAGAATAAGATGTTAACAAAAGTATTACAGAATATTTAAGCCCGCATACACTCAGCAACTCTACCTGATAGTTTGTAAAGAAAAATGCCCAAAAATTCTGGCGTTCTGGTGTTCTTAGCTCATCTCGTTGTGACATGTTCTAAATGTTCTTTGCCAAAAATGGTCCGATATTATTTCTGTGGAATTTTGACAAAACAACTTATTTCAGATTTGACAATTTTTCAGGAGAGCGAAAAAAATGTTTTACATAACTATAATTGATTTTGTACCAAAAAATTTAGGTTAGGTTCAAGTGGCTGCTGCAGAGGCACACCTAGGCCAGTATTAAAAGGCCCGTTGTGATACCACCAACACTAGGAAAGTCAGTTCCGGAACCCTGTCATATGGAAAATCCCGGTATTAACGGAATTCTCCACATAGCAGAATCCCGGGACTGACGTTCCTATACCGACACCGTTACTCCTCCTCGAACCATTTAGATGACTTGATGAAGGCCATCAGGTCCTTTATGTCCAGCTCCGTGACCTGGCGTACCAGGCTAACCAGGAAGGGAACTCCCAAAAAGCGCATTCTCGCGCCACTTAAAGCCGGGAAGTTGCAGATGAGGTGCTCAACAGTTTCCTCCTCCTCATCATCCTTACAACTCCTACAGCATCGTCGGTAGGGCATACCTAGTCTTTCTGCGTGCCTACCAATGAGGCAGTGCCCAGTTAATACGCCTATTAATATGGAGCTTTCTCTTCTCCTTAGGGCATAAATTTGTCTTGATCTTTTATGATCCCATTTCGGCCAGATTTCTTTGGATATCCGGCATCCTGGAGATTGCAGCCATCTTTCGTTGGCTTGGCGGAGTGTATACTCCTTCAGCATAAGCTTGCATGTGGCAAACGTCAGTTCAGAGTTGAACGAGTAAGAGCCAAGGGATTTGATGGCCGCCTGGCTGTCGCTGAATATAAAAATGTCCTGTCTGATAGTGTGTTGGCCTATCCAAGCCGCGGCATCCATGATTGCTGAAACTTCAGCCTGGAAGACACTGCAGTGATCAGGTAGTCTGAAGGAGAGCTCAAGGTTCAGATCCTTTGAATAAACCACTCCTCCAACTCTGCCGTCTAACTTCGAGCCATCAGTGTAAATGGAAGTGCCGCCATGAGTGGCGGGACTCCGATCCGTGTTTAATAATGTGGATTTTTCCGGTACCATAACTTTTGAACTAAAGGCTATAGAAACACGCCAATAGGGCACAATTATGCACAGCAAAGAAGACAATCCTATGCAATCAATATAAAAAAAATTCAAGCGGTTTGACTTTTACAGCAATTAAAAAAAAAACTGGCGAATGTGCGCCCTTCTACCCTTCACATTTAAACAGGGCCCAGATGAATTAGAAGTCAAATTAATCAAATTATGTTGTCTCTTTTTGCCTTGTCACTCACTAACAAGTACCGAAGCAACAGCGCATGTTGTTGTGTCGTTGCTTGCAAGTGAACGACTAAGCATAACAAACGAAATGCATTGATTGGTCAGTGCGATCATAGCGCTCTCACAAAAACTATTCCATAGTTGTTCCTTAGTTGGAGAGAGCAAGCAAAGAGCATAATACTCTGATGTTCGGACAATTGTTCCACTATCTGCCTTGGCATGCGTTACAAGGACATATTTCAAAAAAAAAAAAAAAAAAAAAAAAAAAAATATTACACTTTCTTTTGATTTGCATACTTACACCCACTTGGCACCATTTCGCTGTCATTTTTATGCCCGTTCGCAGCTGACACATTTAAGGCGCCATTTGTTGGCCAAATTTTCTTCACTGTCATTTTGTTTGGTAAGTGTAATTTTCCGTTGGTAAAATTAAAGTTGAAGCGCTTGAAATTGGCACGGCAGCACTGATCACAAAATGTTGAATATTTATAAAAACTAACTGTAATAAAAAATAATTATCAGTATTTATGCACATACAGTTAATTAAAGAATAATAATTTTTATAATTTTTGTTTTATTTTTTTTTTTTTGTATTTTTTAGTTGTAATATTTAAATATTTATTTTCACAAACACAATGAAAGCAGTTGTTAATTAAAATTTTTAAACATATTTTTCACAGTTGAACATGCAAATATGTAGTAGATAGTTACAGTTGCTTGGTTGTTTTTGTTGTTGTTAATATTGTTTTATTTCTATTTATTTTTTTTTTTAATTTCACATTAACATTTTTGCTTAAAAATTCTTTGTTACGCTTCGTTTGCGTTGTGAGCGTGTTCGCCCGCTTATCTTTACATGCAATTACTTAATGAACGATTTTCAAAAGCGCGAACTAAAACTCTCCGATCAACAAACAACAAGGCCGACTTTCTAATGTGAATGCGTTTGTGTGGCGGAACACCGGTGCGGATGAGTTTTGGCGACAAGTGAGAACACTTTGCCGGTTACTTTGTCGCTTGCCTTTTGTTTGCGCTCGCTATATGTTTGCTTGTCTACCAACTGGCTCTTTGTTAGTAAGTTTGTTCTGTTTTAAAGTTTTCTCGTTTAAGTTTTGGTTTGTTTAAATGTTGTTGAGCTTTTAGCTATGTTTATAGCTGTCAATGGATAGTAACTGTCAATTATTATGCCTTTTTTATCAGCTGAAGGTAGTTATTGAATTAGTGTGGCGTGTGTGCGCAATTAGCTGAATGACTGGGTAGCGCATTCGACATGTTGGCTGGGTTTGACGTTGTTTGTTTCTATATACCAACTTGCACAACTTTCCATGGGTCTTTCCCGGTCAAATCGCCAGATAGTTAGAACCGAACCTTGCGATTTGAAAGAATTTTGGTGCAGGGCACAGTGGTTCAGCCGCGGAAAAAAATATTTTTATCAAGATGTTAGTTACAGATTTTATGCTGATTTCGTTTCATCGAAAAAAATGTACACTTTCACGTTGAACATGTTTACACTCTTGCACACAACACTATAAAGATGTGATAAAAGTGTACCCGTTCTGCATGAACCTGTTATCGATAAAATGAACATAAAACACTGCCCCTTTTGCTATACTATGTGCTTGAATAATTAGGTTTCGTCTTTCACCCATATTTAATTGT
Source organism: Campiglossa producta (assembly GCA_964058755.1). Taxonomy (NCBI): domain Eukaryota; kingdom Metazoa; phylum Arthropoda; class Insecta; order Diptera; family Tephritidae; genus Campiglossa; species Campiglossa producta. Next base: position 112,316,426 of record CAXKVI010000004.1, on the reverse strand, counting down.
TATTGCAAAATCCAATTTATTTCACAAAATTTATCTATGAAATAAAATTTTCGTCACCTGATTTTCAGTGCAACCAGCTACCCTGTCAAAGCTTCAGAGGGTAAAAAGTGTGAGTTTTTTACACTCTTGAAGTGTACATTTTTAGGAAACGAAAACAATTCATATTTGACGTTTTACCTTCATTTTGCAAACGAAAACGGAAAATTGAAGAGTGTAACAAAAATGCGCATTTTTTTGATGAAACGAAATCACCATTAGTGATGCAGTCCAGGGATGGGCACTATTTTAGTTTTTAGTGACGCGTGACGAAAAAAAGAAAGAAGCTCTTGGATAGACAAAAAGTTGGTGTGCTACGGCGCGCTACCATTTCAAACCAAAATATAATTGAAGATTGAAATATTTTCCATCGATTCCTAAAAAAAAATTCTACCCATATTTGCACTCTTTTGCGTAACTTAAAATTTTCATAAAAGTGACAAACGTTACGTATACGTAACATTTTTGTGTGAAGAATCTGTAGGCGTAGAGAAACAAATAATTGATGCTGGAGGTAGTATCCCATTGCAATGCTTTAAAGAGGAAGTTGAGAATCACGAAATAATAATAAGTACAGTTTTGTTCTTTATTTTACATAATAAGCCCGTGAGCTAGACTTATCGACTAAATAGTCACAATATAGTATGTATTAATTGCGTGATTTTGAACGTGATGAGATAGTTTTCAGTTGTTATTATTTTTATAATTAATAATTATCATTTTTTAGCTACACGGTTAAAAATTTGAACCTAACTTTTAAACTTTTTTGGACTACATATATGACTAAACCAAATTTTTGTGTGCAAAATTCAATTACATTCAAACAAACCAAAAAAAATTTAGATTGCTTTTTTATTTAGATCTTAAATCGGCACCAAAAAAAAATGAAAATCTTTGTAGGTATTTGGACGGTTTGAAATGTTGTACAAAAAAGTTTGAAAAATTCAATAAACTTTATACGGGTTTAAAATTTAGGTTCTTTTTTTTAGCCGTGTACTGAACATACTGTGGAATTTCAATATTTATGGCATGTGTTATATTTTCCATTTATTTTGTCAACATTTCTGCTATTATAAATTTTATTACTTTTCTTTGTTTTGTTGTGTATTTTAGTCAACTTCGCGCTTGTAAATTGCATTTTACTTTTGTATTTAGCAAGTTTTACGTTGGTCGTTAAATATTTGAAATTTTTCTGCGTCGAGCCCTCACAAACGTTCGTTATCATTTCACACAAAGTCACAGTAGGCTTAACGCTGTCAAAGGCTTTATAAGAAACTAATAAGGAAGCGTGGGTTCGGGTGAAACCTGTCAGCTGTAAATCATTGCAAAACATTTCTGGTATTTCTATTGTTTCAGAGCTATGTTCCGCTTACGACAAACATTTACGCAAAACTTTTTTGGGTTATTTCGAGATAAATTGACTTTCTCTAGGATATTTGACTCAAGTTATTTAGGGTCAGTTTAGGACAATTCGTGGAACAAGTAAGGCTCTTTTTCGGACTACAGAGTTATTTAAGTTGTTTAAGGAATAAATTCATGAATTTTTTTAAATGGATCGCAATATTTTTTGACATCCTTTAAAAAATGTTTTAGAATTAATGCCGGGTTAGTTTCTGGATCGTCTCAGACCTTTTTCCGAAATATTTTTGTGTAGATAATTTGGGGACTTGGGAAAATTATCTACCCCGACAATTTTTCAAAATTATACCGAAATGACACATAATAATTACCGACAGAAACCCCATTTTTCTAGGGTGAGAGGTAACAAGGTCAATGGAAATAGTGTCAATTGACTTCATTTCGCATTGCAAATGGAAATAGTGTCAATTTATCTTTGTTAATATATTTATTGACGTTGTTTCCTAATCGAAATGAAAATAGCGTCAACATTGCTTATAGCATGCCAAGTGAACATTACGCGATGTTCAAGTTTAATAATGTGATCTTCAACATTACAAAAAGCGTCGCATTTTATCATATGCTCAATGGTCCAAGTTTTTTAATTGTAAATTTTTTATTTAATAATCTGATATAAATTTAAAGTATATATTCAGGGGCATGATTCAGGGGTATGATTTGATTTTATATTAAAATCGCGCGATTTTTTATTCTAAATCTTTGTCTGCGACGCTTTTTAAAATCAATTTGAAAGTCAAGCCCTTAAATATTTCAAAATCATATTATTCCAAAATATAAAAATTTTTCATAAAAAATCGAGTTATTTTTTATTCCAAATTTTTGCCTGCGGCGCTTTTAAAATAAATTCGAAAGTCAAGCAATTAAATATTTTAATATCATATCATTCCAAAATATAAAAATTCGGAGTTAAAATTCGCGCGATTTTTTGTTCAAAATTTTTGCTGCGGTGCTTTTTTAAATCAATTCGAAAGTCAAGTTATTAAATATTTTAAAATCTTATCGTGCCCAAAAATAAAAATTTCGAATTAAAAATCGTGAAATTTTGAGTTTGAGTATTTTAAATTGAAATCATATTATAAGAGCGACGCTTTTTATAAATCACATCATTAAATTTAAACATCACGTGATGTTCAATATCACGTGATGTTCAATTGACACTATTTCCATTTGCAATGCGAAATAAAGTCAATTTACACTTTTTCCATTCACCTTGTTACCTGTCACCTTTTTCTAGAAACCCTATACAATTCGGGTCAAATCACCTCAGTTAATATAAATTTATTGATAGTCCAAAAAATCACTATAAATAAGGGACGGAAAAAAATATTATTTTTTTTTTTACACAAGAGAGATGATTTTTTTTTTATTTTCCGGAATAATACTTAAAGGCTCATATAACTTGAAAATTTAAACCAAGTGGCTGATCACAAAGATAAGTTTTTTTAAAAATTGACTATAAAACTGATGGAAGAAAATTGTTTTGCCAAATACAGAAATGCATCACAAAAGTCAACTTGTTTGCATGTTTTTCGTAATAATACACACATAAAAAGTGATTATTGTGAAAAACTGTAGCATTTACACGAAAACTAATAGTATACTTTTAATGGAGAATCACCTCACCAACCCAGTGGGAAACTAGGTAATGCATTACCTTTTTCATCCATGAAAAGAAGCATGAGCAAAGTAACGCATGAAAAAATATTTGAAAAATTTCCCATGTAATGTATTTCGTAAGGTTTTATTTTTCAAAAACATTACTTTTCCTATGACATTGCTGTAGAAAAAGTAATGCATGAATTCCATTATACATAAAAAATTTTATTGGGGATATACCTTACTTTATACATTACCAAACATTACCTTTCCCACTGGGAATAAACTGTAGAAGACGATTTTTTTGACAAATTTTACCATTACCGAAATAATAAAAAAAAAAAAATACTTTAAATGGCTGCAAGGAAGTATTCTCTTCATATGTTTTGATTATTTTTCACCCTTTTATGTCACGGCGGCCGCCGTGGTGTAGCGGATAAGTGTTCGGCCTTCTACACCAAGTCGTGGCGGTTCGATGCCCGGCAAAAGTAACATCAAAAAATTATTTAGAAAAATAATTTTTCTAAACGGGGTCTCTCGGCAGTAGTTTGGCAAACTCTCCGGTTGTATTTCTGCCATGAAAAGCTTCTCAGCAAAAAATTCATTTGCTTTGCAAGTGCCGTACGGAGTCGGCAAAAAACTGTAGGTCCCGCCAACTTGTAGGAAAAACTTAAAAGCAACACACCACAAGTTGGAAAGAGAAGCTCGGCAAAAAATCTCGTTAGAGGTTATGATAACCTGTTGGTATATCGCCGCCATTAGTTTTTTTTTTTTTTTTTTTTTTTTTTTTTATGTCAACTAGTAAGCTAGTGAGATAAATCGAAAAATGTAGGTACCGCGCAACTTCCGTGTTTAATTCCTGTCATCTGAAGTCCCAAGCCTTTTTATTTTTTTTTATTTACATATGTCTTTTTCCAAACAATTTCTTTATTATTTTGTTTAATATAATTTTTTAATTATTTTTTATCATTGTACAACACATAATAACTTTTTGCTTATACACCACTCACTTTATTAAAACACTTTCGCTTTTATTTTAGTTGAATTATTAATTAAATAAAATAATTTTGCATAATAACATTTAGTTTGCCATTCGTGAAGCCATGTAAAATAGATTTAATATGATGAGCGCGTTCCGTGCGACAATTTCAAGCCAACTAAGCGCAACGTTAATATCACTATTTTATTTATACTGCTATATCATATCCTACCAAACATATATGTATATATATATAATTTATTTCGTTGCATAGGTAGTATATTGAGCGGTACTTGAAACTGTCCAACAAACAAACATCCATACATACATATCTACATACCTACTTATGAGCAGTAACAAAAGCCAACAAGTATTTCTGTAAGTGATTTTAAAAGTAAGTAAAGCTATTTAAAAATTTATTTTGCTTTTACTTTTCTTGTAGGGTAGTGGGTAAACACGCTGCACCAGATAGAAGTACTATTGCTAATAATTCTAATACTAATATACGATCAATAGATGTAATGTTAATAGATACAACATACATTTGTAAATATATTAGGGGCATTCATGAAACCATATAAGTTTTCGAAGTGCGTAAATTTATATATTTATCAGCTCCGTTAGATGAAAAATAAATGAATAGTTATAAGGATTTTTATACCCAGCGTACTAGTACAAGAGTATTATAAGGTATAAAGTTCCATACATGAAAGTTCTTAGGTTAAAAAGAGGAGTGCATTAAGGCATGTCCGTCTATCCGTCAGTCCGTTTCTCCGTGTACCTGATAACTTGAGTGAACATTTAGATATTCACATGAAATTTTGTGTACAGGTTACTTTCTTGCCAAGGTAGGTTGCTATTGAAGATGGGCGATATCGTATAATAACCACGCCCCCTTTTTCGATATCAAAAATTTCGAAATTCACATAAATTGACATATCTGTAGCTGAAATGGCTAAAATGATATAATTTTATATGATTTTTCAATACATTTTTTATAGTGGGCGTATCACCGCCCATTTTTAAGGGAGGCATTTTTGAAAATTTGACTGGTCGTAACTTTTAAACTGCTTACGATAGAATGATGAAATTTGGCACAAAGCTTACTAATATAGTTGTGAGTAAACCTAAAGAAATTGGATAAAATCGCCCTCCAACCACGCCCATTTTCGATATCGAAAACTTCGAAAATCACTTAAATTGACATAATTCGGCAAAGGAAATGGCTAAAATGATATAGTTTGGTAAAATGACCTCACTAGTCATTCTATTATGATTTTTTTTATAAATTTTTAAAAGTAGACAGAGAGGCATATTTGAAAATTTCACGGGTCAAAACATTTAACGGTAGAACGATGAAGTTGGTACAAGGTATACTAGCATAACAGGGAGTATACCTGATGTAATTGGACGAAAAAGCTTCCCAACCACGCCCACTTACCGCTGGATATTTAATGTTCAGCTTACCCGAACTTAGACTTTCTTACTTGTTTTTTTTTTTACTTCCGGTTTTTTTGTTATTTATTTCGCTTAAAAATAAAAACAGCTTTGATCTAATTTTAAAAAAGTTTTTTTTTTCTCGATACCGTCCAATGGTTATACTTAATTGCAATTCTACTTTCAATTTAGGATAGCCGGCTGCCGTATTCTGTTAACATGTAAGCAAATATTTATTTTATATGTTATTGTTTTTTCATTATTATCTCATATCTGATAACATATGTATCTTGTGCTCATCATTGGTTTTTCTTATCAATGGAATTGCAAAATATTTTGCTCTTGATCAAACAAAAGCGTAACTATCACAATTAACTTATTGAATTATCATTTAACTAAACGTGGGCATAGTTTATAACCGATACGGGAAATATTTGAACTATGGGAAAAACAAAGGTTAAAGTCATCCAGTTCACTTGGTTTTTCTAATGATAGTTATGTAACTATAGCTAAAAAGGAATGACTAGGGTACTTTCATACGCATAGGTGGCTAAGCGCCAATAAATTATGATGTTATTGTCAAAAGCTAAGTGTTCGAAATGTAATCAGCACAGTGCATCAAATAGCAATGACATAGAACAAATTTTTAATATCTTATCTATCATTTTAAAACTAGCCATTTTATAAACAAGAAAACGATAAGAAATTTCAAGACTGCTTGACCATCGAAGTACCTACATACATACTTTGAAGATAATGTCTATCACACATCTTAAACTAATGGTAATAACGTCATAATGACAACGTTCCAAAGCAGACGTGATTGACTGCCCTTGGAATATTGTGAAGCAAATTAGATTATTTAAGCCATAATTGAGTTCTTAATTTAGTAACGACTCTTCAGCATGCATCAAAAATTAACACCAACAAGTATTTGTAGAAGTTTAACAAAAACTTAGCAAAGGCTCTTGAAAATGTCGGTCTAGACATTCTGGAGCGATATGATAATCAACTCACGTATTTGATTTCCTTTAACATGTTCAGTTTCTTTGCATTGCTAAAATTTGATTTTGATTTGACGGAAACATTCAAATCTGGACAAACTTTCAATGACTTAAATATGTATGTGTTTATATTCGTAAATTTGTGTTGACTCTCTTGATGTTGCTTGAAAGTACAATGTTTGCTCTTTACTTTGTGAAAAAAGTCGCAGAAGACATAATTTACCGATTTAACCATGAACCAAAGCGATACCGTTAGAATGAATTAGCCAGTTTGACAGAATCAGCTTATTACTACGTCATGAGTTGATATAGAATTGCTATTATACTTTTACCGCTTGCGTGATTTAAAAAAAAAATGTGTTGTGGGGGCAACCATGGACGAATTCAAGATGGCCGATTGCCGAAATGCAGTGTTGCAGTTGTAACGTGACGTCATAAATGTAAAGGGAAAATAGGGGGAAAACGGAAAGGCATGGCCTGGTTTCAACCAATTTGACCAGGAATTGCACCAGATTGGTCTTATTAAAACTAAATTCGTGATAGTAAATTTTGTTATTAATAATATACATGTACTAACAATATTTTATATGAATCATTATTGGAAACATACATACATAATAATTTCAAATTCACTTGTATGTTTAATTTTTTAAAAAATTTATTTTAAAATATCATCAAAATCCATATATGCATATATTAATACTGACAAGAGTATAAGAAAAATACCAACAAATTGAATGTTTTATCAGTCACGAGCTGGACTTCCATAAATTCGTTCTTATCACGAACTAACTACGTCAAAATAAAAAATCTTTCAACTGAATTAGAGTGTGATTTATGTATATCTACATACACTTTAATTTAGATCTAGATAAAAATATTTATTCACTCACTGATACATAAATAGTTATGCAATATACTCGTATCAAGCAAATTAGTTGACAACCACGCCTACTTGAATATGTGTTTGTTGAATTTAAAAAGTGTGAAGATTTTGCAGAACAGATAATATTTCCAAACGAAATTCGACCACAGTCAAACATTTTTGAAGTGAGCATTTCCACTTTTCAGCTGCTTTTAAGCAATTTTTATAAAAAACCAGTATGGAAGTCTAAGTTCGGGTAAACCGAACATTAAATACCCAGCGGTAGTTTTCATATGATTTTCGAAATATCTCGTCAGTGGGCGTGGTTGGGAAGCGATTTCGTCCAATTACATCAGGTATACTCCCTACTATGCTAGTATACCTTGTACCAAATTTCATCGTTCTACCGTAATAAGTTTAAAAGTTATGACTCGTGAAATTTTCAAATATGCCTCCCTTAAAAGTTGGTGGTGCCACGCCTACTTTTAAAAATTTATAAAAAAATCATAAGAGAATTACTAGGGGGTTCATTTTACCAAACTATATCATTTTAGCCATTTCCGTTATCGGTTGGAGGGCGATTCTATCCAATTTCTTCAGATTTACTTACAACGATACTAGCATGCTTTGTGCCAAATTTCATCGTTCTACCGTAATCAGTTTAAAAGTTACGGCCTTAAATTATTCCCTTAAAAGTGGGCGGTGCCACGCCAACTTTAAAAAATTTATGGGATAAATCATAAGAGAATGGCCAAGAGCATTCACCTATAAAATTATATCATTTTAGTCTTTTCAGCTGTCGAGATATGTCAACTTATGTTATTTTCGAAATTTTCGACATCGAAAAAGGGGGCGTGGTTATCATCCCATTTCGCCCATTTCAGTAGCAACCTAACTTGGCCAGAAAGTAACCTGTATACAAAATTTCATGCAAATATCTCAATTTTTACTCAAGTTATCGTGTACACGGACAGACGAACAGAAGGACAGACGGACGGGCATGCCTTAAGGAACTTTTTTTTCCAACCTAAGAACTTTCATATATGGAATTCTAGATATAGATTATTTTGTGTTTACGTAGTACCGTTATGTGGACAAAATTATAATACCTTTGTACTAGTACTAGTACGCTGGGTATAAAAAGGAGTTGTATTATTCATCAGAGCTGTAAAGTTTACAATAATTTTGCTTTACAATCAATGTCTGTGCTACATATTTTATTGCTTTTATTGTGATTGTAAAATTTCCAAATTGCCGAAATCAATTGTCGTTATGACTCTTTCTCCCGTGCAGTTTTCTAACGCATACTGAAGATCCTGAAGCCTAGGACAACGTCAAAAGAAGTGCATTGCACTTTACACATGACACATCAATAGGAATGTATATTTTCCATCCCCTAATGAAAGTTTTCATCGACTGTCGACATGTGTTTTTCACGCATGTGCTGTCGATTAAAGACATATCTATTTTGATGGTGTTCAACACAAATATTTGGCTTTTATAATACAATTATTGTATGGATAATTAAGAATAATTACGTTACTATTTAAAACTAATGTTCGTATACATATATTTCAAACAAATTGCTCATACTTTTTTGCATAGCTCTAATTTAATTTGTTTGCCATACAATTCAACTACGCTTTAGTTCGAATCAGCAAAATCACCAACAAATCCGTGAACGCTAATTAAAAGATAATAACTTACGACATATTATTAAACACTTTCACATCATAATACAAATGTGATAATATTTCTATTAAGTGCATAAGTACCTAGATATATGAATAACAACATGTTCCGTTAAGTATTAGCATTAGTTTGCAGTAGTAAAAGGAATTAGTTATTTATCTTTCATTCTTTCACTAAATTTATTACAGCAACTTAACAAGTGAACATTGATATTTATAAGTGTGTTATTAAGCTACCTTCACCTATTTCATTTAATCGTAAACATATTTACAGTTTTGTTGTTTAATGTACTGATAGGAAAGATTCAATTGAATCGTTATTTATTTTAGATAAATTATATTGTTCAAGTATATGGTGTAATAGTGATTTCATGATATGATGTGGCCGCGTAATATTCAAAAATAGAATCTAATATTTTTCGTTTTACAAACAATTTCTGAGATAGGCCGTTTTAAATCGCTTTCTAAGATAGGTTGATGATCTATTACCACCCAGCGTTCGATATGTTGGGTTGATGATGTGATGTGATGACGTGATATATGTGTAATATGATGTTATGATATCATATCTGATGTCATAATATGATTTGATATCTGATGTCATGATACGATGTGACTATGATGTCATAGTACGATGTGATAGTGATGTCATGAATAAAAGTACCAAACAATTTTTTTTTAAACAATGAAGTAAGGCGTCATATTTGAAAGAAAATCTAGGTATGAAAAAAGAATCAAACATACTGAGTTTTTCAAATAGAGAGTAAATAGATTGGGTGTTTTTAAATCATTTGCTAAGATAAGATGATCTTCCACCCAGCTTTCAATATGTTGGGGTAATGATGTGAGAGTGATAGATATATGTATGTATGATACGATGCGATAATGATGTAATGATATGACATGGTCGAAGTAAGGCGTCATATTTAAAAGAAAACTATCGAAAAATAATTTTTTATAGTGCTTCTTCAAATAATTTCTTGGATAGGGTGTTTTCAAATCATTTGCTAAGATAGGGTAATCTTCCATGCAGCTTTCGATATGTTAGGGTAATGATGCGATGTGATGACGTTACTTGACCCTAAGGTTCAAATTTTTTTACTCTTGTTTGTTTCAGAATTAACCAACTCATCATATAGAATAAAATAAACCAACAAAATCTTAAACATTTCCAAACTATAGCCACTGAAAGACAGAAAATGGCCTGCTGAAAAATTGTTCACTTAGAGTAAGTTCGCACCCAAACATCGATATATTGTTGTAATGATTTGATGTAACGACGTGATATATAATAACAAGTGATTTACGATATCATCATATCATAAGGCTTTAAAAAAAAAAATGCTCTGAGATATAATGAACTATAATGAATTTCGGTACATATTGACTTTTTTAACGTTTCCCAAGTCCCAAAAATGTAAGGAAATTGTCGTTCTTTCTCGGAAACTCTGCCGGCAAGACTATGTACATACATATATTAGAGTCCTTATAAATCTAGAAAGTAATAATCACTACTTGTTTTTCTGCAGGGTATCTGCAGAACACCTAGTCTTGCATATATCTCGTAAAAAATAATTGCATATCATCCCGGCCTAATATTTATAGCAAATATTTATGTAGGTATTATAAAGGTCATAAACCGATTTACCGCCAATGCATGCTGATTTCGTTTTATTATTATTGTTGTTATGACTGCGTTGCTTGACATAAATCTGTAATACTTCAGTTTGCCAATACTGGTGATGGTTTTATTATAACTAGTTATTACAATTTTCTTTTTATGAAGCTTACTTAGCTTTATCGGCATTAAACCAATTCTGATTGTAGGCCATATAACAAAATTTGATTAAGACATTAATTAAAGCAAGCTGACGGATGGAAATTTATCACTACATTTTTTTTATTATGCTGATAATTTCAATATAGAAGTCTATATTCGATTCGTTCATAAAGGGAACAAAATAAGGTACCTATATATGTAAATTGTATCGAAAGTACTCAGAACTCCTACTATAATATCCCCTAATAAGTTTTCTAAGATCAATTTGCAATTTCACTAATTTAAGCTCTGATTCCTTACTTTTCTGAGTAAAACTACTAGAACTGTCAAAATTAGAAATTCCGCTCTCATTGCGAGAGCAACTCCAAAGAATACGAAATCGCAAAAATGGTAGAACTGTCAAACTTATTCGCTTGACAGTTCTACCATTTTTGTGATCTCGTATTCTTTGGAGTTGCTCTCGCAATGAGAGCAGATTCTGTAATTTTGACAGTTCTAGTAGTTTTAGTCACTTACTCGTTTGACAGTTCTACAACAAGTAGTTAGATTTTTCCAGCAAAAAATCTGCTGACTAAATCTTCCAACTCTCTGACTGGAGAGAACTCAATTTTCTGCTCTCACCAGTCAGAAAAGTGGAGTACTTTCCTGTAGTTCGTGACTGTTTCTGACTATTTCTGACTGTCAAATTGTTGTAAGGGTGCCACGCGCACTTTAAAAAATTTTCGAAAAATCATTATATAATGACCAAGATTCACCTATAAAATTATATCATTTAAGTCATTTCAGCTACCGAGAATTTTCAATTTATGTGATTTTCGAAATTTTCGGTATGGAACGTGGTTTTCATGGGGCGTGGTTTTCATCCGATTTCGCCCATTTTCAATAGCAACCTACCTTGGCCAGAAAGTAACCTGTATACAAAATTTCATGCAAATATCTCAATTATTAATCAGGTTATCGTGTACATGGACAGACGGACGGACGGACAGACGGACGGGCATGCCTTAATGCACTTTTTTTCCACCCAATAACTTTCATATATGAAACTCTATATCTATCTCGATTACTTTGTGCCGTTACGTAGTACCGTTATGTGGACAAAATTATAATACCCTTGTACTAGTACTAGTACGCTGGGTATAATTATTAGGCTGATATCTGAAATGCTTACGTGATTTAAAAAAGTTCGTTAAAAATACGAACATAGGATCATTAGACTGCCTCACTATTCTTGAGCATTTGTTATTGGAATAAAAGTTAACATCAAACCGACAATTCAACAGGTGATAAAAAAACCTAATGATTTCCCCTTCCAACGATTATTTTCTAGAGAATCCATTTAATGATGAAATACTATTGTTTTTCATTTAAAGTAACTGCTTCCAATAGAATAAAACAAAAACAAAATTATTACTTTTCCTCATTATTAAATTGAGAATTTTGTTTAACTCAGCTTTACTTTTCTACATAAATATCTTGGAACTCAAAAGCAGCACACCACAAGTTGAAAGGGAAGCTCAGCAAAAATCTCGTTAGAGGTTATGATAACCTGTATAAAACACAATTCGTAAGAAAGTGATAGCTAATCTGTTCCAAGAATAATAACATAAAATATTAATTGTGGTTTTGATAGTTTTAATTTTTTACAGAAGTATTTTATGCCGACTTCGTTTCTTAAAACCTTCCATCTAAAAATTAGAGAATTGATGACACAAATGTCTGTACCGATAACTCAGTTATTGATAGGTAAAACGAATATACTCAGCTTTGTAATAAATATAAAAAATATCAAAAAGGCCCAAGAACCGATTTTTTTTTTTTTAAGTACTTAATGTACCCATTCAATCGAATTTGTGAACTCATTCGTTCATGCCAAATTTACATACGCAGTCATCCCCCAATATCCGTAGACTTCAAGTTCATGTTCAAAACAATTTTCTATATTCATTTAACACTTTAATCAATTTGGTCATTCGATATTGCGTGTTTTGCATGTAAAATATTTGTGATTACGATTTCGAATTTCAACTGAATGCATGAAATGATTTGGCGGAAAACACATGGCAAGTTCGTTGAAAAAAAAAAAAAATTATTTAAAAAGTAGAAATACATTTCGTTACCTTAATTCACAAAGGCCCTAATTCACACATTTTTCGAAAATGAGTTTTTCACATATTTAAGTAGAATATATTAAAATACTCACTCACTACCAATTTGAGGGAGTTACTAACAGTAATAACGTAGATATTTCAAATTTACAAAGCTATATTGCATGCGTTCAATGAAAAAAAAAATTTTGCTTCAACTGTAAAATTTTTTGTATGTCAGTTAGGGCCTTTGTGAATTAAGGTAACGATTTATTGTTAACTAATTTTAGGTATGACAAACATTCATACATGCTACCCTCCGAAATAATTTGCTACTGATTTTTAAACACTGAACTTATCGTATTTTTTGCAAGTTACAAACAATTTGCGTCTCTATTAGCTGAATCATAATATGGGCCTAAATATGTCAACTGGACCAGCTAAAAATTTCATCGTTTCGATTTGAATGAAATTTGGTGAAAGTGATCTACTATGTAAGAAAAAAGTCTTACACAAAAAAATACGAATTCTAACCCGTATATCACGGTAACCAGTCAATAATTATGCGCGACCTTTGGTGATATTTTTTTCTTACATAGCATATCGCTTTCATCAAATTTCATTCAAATCGAATTTTTAGGTGTTCCGCTTGAGGAATTTTACCCCATGCTAGAAAAACCAATCAAAGTTTTTAGACGCATATATTAGCGATGACCTCTAAATTTTGCGATCATCGACCTCAAAACTAAATTTCGCACAAATAATTCGATTATTTGATTACATCTACCAAAGTTTTTGCTTATTAGCACTAATAAACTGTAATCGTGTTTTTTGACATTATTTTCGCTATAGCGCAAGTTCCTAATAGTCGCCAATTGGAAACCCCAAGGGAATTCAAGTCGTCTTTCACCTATTGTTTGCATCTCAGTCGAGGCCTCCCCCTTCCTCTGCTGTCGAAATCAGGCGACGATAGGAAGACCTTCTGCGTTGGAGCTTCTTTGTCCATTCGCTCCTCAGCGTTGGACTTCAAAGGTTCTATATCAATCTAAGTAGACTAATTCCGCAGAAAGGGATTGCAGGAGAGCACATTTAAGTTCATAATTGGAGCCATGCATTACTGTTGATGGTTATTTTGCAATGGTTTTAAGCTATTCCAGTTAATTTAAGGTTTACAGGTGCAGGTAGAAATTAGGCAAAAAACATATCAGATATGTTTTTTAGAGAAATTACTATATGCCTACACCCAGAGAAAAAATACAGTATAACGAACTGGATTACAGGTTAAAAAGGGGGGGTGCAATAACCCAAACGGCAATAAACCAAATTTGTGTTATTGCATCACTTTGAGAAATAAGTCAAATTTTTTTTCCCACGTTTGAGCAATAAGGCAAAAAAGTGGACATGAACGCATCACTGACTTTTTTTGTGTTCGCACCGCACATTTGTCATATCGTCGCTCCCAACGAAGACTACCACGGTTGAGTTTTCTGCGTCGAAGACTAACACACTTCAGTTTTCTGCGTCAAAGACTAACACTCTTCGTTCTCTGCGTCGTAGACGAACAAGAACGACCGGGCGCTGCGCGGGGCATGTGCCTTATCGCGGCGACCGGTCGCAGCGGGTCGTGCGCGGCTTGGTCCCAACGACTTAAGCAGGTTTGATATGAGCCCCTTGCGATCCTGTCTGAAATGAAATACTATATTTGAGCAATAAGACAAATTTTGACTTCTTTCCGAGTGGTAATAAACCAAACCTTAAAATTTTGCTATATTTTGTGTTATTTCACATTCAGTTGAGCAATAACACAAAGTTTGTGTTATTGCCGTTTGGGGTATTTCACCCTCCCCGTTAAAACAACAGATTTCACATTCAAAAACCATCCAAACGATATATCTGTTGAAACAACAGATGCTGTTCGTTCGTGAACCGTTTTAAAAAGTAAAAGTAAATAAATTTCGTTAAAATTTTTATTTCGAACTTCGAAAAAAATTTTAAATTAATTAGCAACAAAACTTAGAAAATATTTTTTTTTATAGGTAACGAAAATCGTAAAAATTTTAATTTCGAAAACCTTTCGAACTTCGAAAATAAATTTTTAAGTAATTAAAACAAACTTAAATATCAATAATAACAACAACAACAATAACAATTTATTATTATTAGCTGTTGTTTTAACAGAAAATTTTGTTGTTTTAGGTATTCCGAGTTCGATTCTCGGTGAAGTCAATATAATTTTTTTTTTTTTCAAAACAAAAACAAACATTTTTTTCTTCAGAGCTCTTATATTGTGAATTCACCGAGAATCGAAACTCAGTGCTCGTGAACACTCAACCCAGGTGTCTACTGTATAACCATTATGCCATCGCTTACTTATGCTTCCCAGCGTCTAATTACAGCTTTGTTCTAAATGACACTTTCCCACGTTGCTTTGTTGCCTCCCACCGTGAATCGAGCCACTTTGATTTGACTGCTTTGACTGCGGAGATGGTAACCATCAGGCCATCGCATACTTATGTTTGATGGCGTCGAATTGCAGCTTTTTTCTATGACAGTAATGGGATTATCTTCGCTGTTGAATTACTTAAATCTGTTGGATTAACTGTAGAAGTCTGTTGTGAAGGTGTTAAATCTGCTGGATTAACTGCAGAAGTCTGTTGTGAGAGTTTCTTCGCTGTTAAATGATTGTTAAATCTGTTGGATTCACTGTAAATCTACATTACTTGACCAGATTTCCGTCAATTCAACAGTTTTTGGTATTAACAGTAGAGGACTGTTGATATAACTGTGATTTTTTTCTCTGAGTGTATTTGTATATATATATATATATATATATATATAGGAATATATGTAAATATGTAACTACTTATAAGGATGTAACAAAAAACAAATCACATTTGGCAATGCCCATCCGCGTTTTTGCCATACAATTTTACCTCCATGAAATAACAAATATAAATTAATTAATATGTATGGCTCACGCGGTATCAGCTTAGTCGAAAACTTGAATAGATGCATGCGAAAGCGAGTAGATAAACAAAACAAAACATTAAACCGGCTACTCTGTGACGTTTGTTTCATTCGTTGTTAACCACATCAGCACGTGACTTGTTAACCATTCAAAGTGAATGACTGAATTTGTATGCGCCATTTAATCTGCCCATCGACGATAAGGTAGCGGTCAAGTTTTGCTGTCAATAATGGTAAACGCAACTGGCAGGTGTCAACTAGGGCACTCAATCCCGAGGCATATCCATAGTTCCTTATCACCGCTCACCCTATTCAAACTTGGAATGCGTAGGTGATAAAAACATTAAACATGCATTTCGACGACATCAACATAGCGACATTCAGCTACCCTAGTTAAGTGTTACCAATTGAACGTGGTATGAAAGCTTGGCACAACACTGGCAAGATACGGGTTGATTGTCTATGATGTCCAAATAAAATGAGCTAAAGTTATCTCACCGATTGATGAAACAAATTCAATCAAAGTTTTTTTTAAGTTAGGTTTATTTTAAAAACTCCGAGATCTTTATTACAGTTTAGCAGCTTGAAAATTCGTTGCAACCTTTGAGTCAGTTTTTTGTTTTTTTGGATGCAGTTCATTCCAAGGTTGTTCTATCATTTGACCAAAGCATAAATATAAAATATGTGTGATGAACAGGAAAGCCGCAATACCCAAAAACACAATATTCCATTGCGAAGCATTTTTCTAAGGAAAAATTAGATAATTTAATTGATAAGCATACTATGATAATGATAATGATATTGATAATGATACTGATAAACAAAAAAAATTAATTAAAAGAAACTAAAAGAAAACAAAATAAAAGAAAAAAAAACTAAAAAATAAAAAGTTAATAAAAAAATTAAAAAAAAAAAATGCCAACCACGGTGATTGCAATTTCAATCTTGTTGAAGGATCATGTCAAACCGCTTTGTATTGTATTGCTAGAAATTTTGCATCACATTTACTGGTCAGCGAACCAAGGAGATTAGGAGTTTCTAACTGCAGTGCTAACCATTACATTTTCGCAATTTGTAGTTGTGTTTCTTAATAGACTGAAATAAAATCAAATAAAACAAATAAAAATAAAATGAAAAATAGTAACAAAAAAAAAAAAAAAACAATGAAATAAAATAAACCAAAAAAAATAAAATACAAATAAAATAAATTTAAATAAAATAAAATAAAAATAAATAAAATAAAATAAAATAAAATAAAATAAAGAAATATAAAATAAAATAAAATAAAATAAAATAAAATAAAATAAAATAAAATAAAATAAAATAAAATAAAATAAAATAAAATAAAATAAAATAAAATAAAATAAAATAAAATAAAATAAAATAAAATAAAATAAAATAAAATAAATTAAAATAAAATAAAAGAAAATAAAATAAAATAAATAAAATAAAATAAAATAAAATAAAATAAAAGAAAATAAAATAAAAGAAAATAAAAGAAAAGAAAATAAAATAAAATAAAATAAAATAAAATAAAATAAAATAAAATAAAATAAAATAAAATGAAATGAAATAAAATAAAATGAAATAAAATAAAATAAAATAAAATAAAATAAAATAAAATAAAATAAAATAAAATAAAATAAAATAAAATAAAATAAAATAAAATAAAATAAAATAAAATAAAATAAAATAAAATAAAAATATTTGAAAAATTTTTAACGCCAGAAAGTAACCTGTATACAAAATTTCATGCAAATATCTCAATTTTTACTCAAGTTATCGTGTACACGGACAGACGGACGGACATGCTCTAACGAACTCTTTTTTCAACCTAAAAACTTTCATATATGGAACTCTATATCTATCTCGATTATTTTGTGCCGTTATGTAGTACCGTTATGCGGGAAAAATTATAATACCCATCAATAAATAAATTAAAGTCAATATTTACCTCATCTGTTACGATTTCCGCCACAATAATAGGTGATACAATAGATGTTAACGCGAAAAAGGTCCCCGTTATTCCAATTAAGAGTGCAGCAAAATTAGGCGACAAATCAATATGATTTAATGCACTTCCAATTGTCACCGTCGAATATGCGGCCACACTCACTACAATACATGCAATATTGCCAACCACATTTTCCCTTTTCAACAAACTCATCGTTGATAAAGCGGCTGCTGGTAACCAGTTCGATAACGTATTCAATGACTTACGCATTACAGTCAATGACACATGACGTACTTTTAGCAAATATTGTGATATGATTACCACAAAATAAGTTGAAATTAACATTATGAAAAATGGTACTGCCGATAGGACTGCATTAATACGAATATCATAATTATAAAGCCCATTTATATAGATTGGTATTTGCAAGGTTAAAGTTGTTATACATAATGCATGACTTATTCTATTCACAAGCAATACTAAATATGGGATCGAAGTAACGATTTCACACCAAGGAACGGCCATTTCACGTTTTTGACGCATGCTCAAAGTTCCTGTTAATTGTATAAGATGGAGCTCTTGTTCTGTTATATATTTGCAAGTATTTGGTGCTTCGGAGCCAAATTTTAGGCACAATATGCACCAAACAAATCCGACTAGACCTTGTGAAGAAGAGAAGAGCAATGATAGTAAATAAGTAGATACCTAAATTTTAAGTTACTCACCTGGCACATAAAACATGGATGGCCAATGCAATGACGATAATGCCAAGAATCCGCTATTCATCAAACCCAAAGCCAACCCCATATCTGAACCAGATTGCGCAATACCACCTAAGAGGCTACGTTCGTTGAGTGGGCACCACTTGGCCAAATGCCCAAACATGGTAGGAAATAACATCCCTTGTGAGAAACCTTGTAAGAACCGAAGTCCAAAAAAAAGATATAAATTGCTTGTATAGATAAGGCTCAGTGGCATTACGCAACTAATAGCTGATGAGAAGAAGACACTGAGGAATAAAAGCGTGGTTGTACCATATTCACTGCTTAAATATCCACTTGGTAAATGTGCTAAACATGCTCCCCAAAAAATGCTACCCAACATACTGGACTTCTCATGTTGCTGCAAGGTGTAACCCTGTAGATGAAAAGTTATTATCAATTTAGATCTGTGCAGTAACTTCAGAAGAAACAAATTTGTATTAAAATCTCAGATCTTAACCCCTTATTCGTAGAAAAAAAACGGCGTGTAGCCAGTACACGCGAAAAAAGTTAACTCCTTTAATTCAGAAATAACGAAATATGAATAAGGTGTTCGAGAATGGTTTAGATTCACAATTCCTTACTTCCGGGAAGTGGACCTGGGAACCGATCAATACGAAAATATCTTATACATAGTGCGTTTTCCTTCAAATCCGGAACGTGTGTAGAATTATGCCTAAATTAACAGGGGCCAATACGATTTGGACATAGAGAAAAAGGGGGGCGGTAGATGGAAAGCGGGGAAGGAAGAGAAAAAGGGAAGGAGGTAGTGTGAAGGCGAAGAAAGATAGGAAGAAGAGTTGTAAAAGGAGTTGTAAATTGCGGTTAGGTGGCGACCCTAAGTGGCAACCCTGCACGAAATTGTCATATTTGGAATACGGCCGAAAATACCTTCATTTGATACCCATATCGGCATATCTAGCTCAATATTAAAAAAAGGGGATAGGTGGCAGCCCTGTACACCGACCTTAGTGGCAAGATCCATATAAATAATGGGATGGGTGGCAACCCTCTAAACCGCCCTAACTATTACAATTTGTGCAATCTTAGCTAGATCCTAGAATTTCAACTTCTATTTGATTTGCACAGCTAAAGATCGTGGTGAAAATCGCATACGCCTAAAATTCGGCTACAATTTCTATATCCGTTGCATAATTTCCGTTGCATCATCAGGCATTTTCTCAAATTTTACTCTCAATCAAAACTTCATATCGCCACCTAAGAAGTTAACTTAAAAAAATAGGTTTAAACAGTTGACTACAGTTTTTATGAATTTGAGGTAGGGTGGCTCAAAAAGTAATATTTCCCATATCAATTTTTTCTGACTGCTATTATTACTTATAATAATTTGCTATACTCACTTCGGGCATATATGCCGCATGCGTGCCGTTCTCAGTTGTAAGCACAACAACGAGTATAGAGACATTCATGCGCTGATGGAAGATTAATACCATGGCGGTGAATAATAAAAACACCTGGATGTAACGTGCCGGAATTAAACAGCCTTAAAATAAAATTAAATATAAGCTGAATATATCGCACACCTAGATCTAAACAGTGATAAACTCAAAAAATTAAAATGTTCAAAAAAACTTGAAACCCCAGCTGCCTCTGCCATATATCCCAATGGCATTTTAAATATTTAGCTATTGTAGCTATTATTAATCGAGTATACAGATGGGTGGGTATTGAATGGGAGAGCACGGTAGTATGCATAGCTCAAAATTTAAGATTTTTAAATTAGCTCCCTTTAGATTTAGGTGTGCGATATGGAGATACTTATGTATGTAATTAGTATTGTAGAATATTTCGGAGGTTGAGTGGAGTTTGCTGGAATGCTTTAATTCCTCTCTTTTCAAGCGAAGATTGCGGAACGACATATTATTGGTGCTTCATGTTGAGTTTGCTAATTCCTATCTCAAGTACTTCAACTATTCACTTTTATATTCCTTTAATTCCCAGGAATAAGTCACTATAGTGAGATTTTGTTCAATCCCACCATATCTTCCTTTTTCATGACAGAAATCTGTGTCCTCTGCTTTTTATTACATTTCGATTGAGATCGGAATTTGTGCACCCAATTTCAAAATTTCCGGGATACATACTTATGCCCCTTTTCCACTCAATCTCTGATTTGCAACTTTAATATACACTATTTAATAATTGACGAATTGTTTTTTTAGCAAACTTTTTATACAGACCTATTTTTGCGTTTTTTTTTACTAAATTTTCTGATAAAATATTTATAACTGCAAATTTTCAAATAATGAAATGTCTTCCAGTTTTTAAATTTGTTAAACACTGGGTGCGGTAAAATAAAAAAAAAAGATTTTAGTTATGAAAATATGATACTTTAAGGCAGCTTTACACGAGTCGATTTTCTATTTAAATTTTTTTGACGTTCGACTGCGTTCACCCATCATATGCAGGTTGTTAATCGGTCGGGTTGTTATTTACTCGCTGGAAATACAAAAAAATCTGCCAGGAAATTGACCCGGATAACTGAGCCTTCACTACAAAGAAAAAATAAGAATATATATAAAACAATGTAAGAAACCAGACTCCGGTACCATTAAACTCACTTTCGAAGCATCCCTAGTCCCTATCAATAAAAACTTAAGTAGCGCCTAAAAACCTGCTTCATACCTAAAGTATCCACACATTCTGTTGTTAACATACATAGCAGTCAACAAGACTCTCGTTATCATCATATTGTAGACTAGCTGGTGCCCGCGACTTCGTATACGTAGCTTAGGTATTGAAATTAATCAAGCATTCATAAACACCTTTTGTTTGATACCCATAATGTATTAACACATTTTTGTGGAAATATTCGTCGATACCTCCGAAACCGGTCGAGCTATCGAAATTTCAAGATATTTCACAAACCATTTCAGATATTTCAATGGATCACATCACATATTATAACACTCATTGACACCTTTCGTTTGGCACCCATATTGTAGTAAGACATTTTTGGTCACCCCTGGTCCACATATTAGGCGATAACCCCAAAACCCGTTGAGATATCGAAAAAAGTAATATCTTAAATTTTAAGTTGAGCGTCGAGCAATCCAAAGAAAAGAACTTTATTCATTACTTTCAGAGTGATACGGCCACAAACATACGGACAGACAGACAGACAGACACACAAAAATTTTTAAAATGGTTGATTTGGATTCTACTCGCTTAATAATGCTTCCCCCAATAAATTTTTTGTTGATATCTGCTATGTACAGACATCGACCTGTTACAATTTTATTATATGTATGTAGAGATATTCGGTCTGTTATTACTAGTTTTAATCCATTAGACTGGGAATCAAAACAATTGTTTTTCTTTTTCGCTCTAAGCAATTTTTGTTTGTATAATGTACATACATACCTACATAGGGTAGAAAGGATGCATTTGCCAACCACTTTTTTTTATTCATACGTGTTTTTTTGTTGTTTCATCTGTGCTATTGAAGTGGTTGCCACTTAGGGTTGCCACCTAAGCGCAATTTATTTATTTTTTCGTATATCTCGGGAACTGCTTGACCGATTTGGATAAAATTTGGCGTATAGACGACTTGATTCGTTGTATGATTATATACATGGGTGTTGCCGCTTAGGGCGGTTTACAGGGTTGCCACCTACCCAATTTTGTTTTTAAATATAGAGATAGATATGCCAATATGAGCATCAAATGAAAGGTATTTTTGACCGTATTCCAAATAAGATAATTTCAAGCAGGGTTGTCATTTATGGTTGCCACATATCTTATTTTTATTTATTTTTTCGTATATCTGGGGAACTGCTTGACCGATTTAGATAAAATTTGACTTATAAACAATTTGATTAATTTTTAGATTATATACATGGGCGCTGCCTTTTGAGTTGGTTTACAGGGTTGCCACCTTTCTCGATTTTTTTTTTTAAATATTGAGCAATATGAGTATCAAATGAAAGGTATTTTTTACCGTATTCCAAATATGAAAATTTCAACCAGGGTTGCCACCTGACCGCATATTATTTATTCTTTGTTATCTCGACTACTATTTCGGTTGCCTATTGATCCATTTGTATGAATTTTTATAATTTTTTTCCACCTGGGTGTTGCCACTTGCGGTGAGTTAGGGGATTGCCACCTATTTGGTTTTTTTTTAATCTCTTTTGGAAAGCTTATACTGTTGGTACCCAGGTACAAGAAAATTGTAGCAGATTATTTTAGTAGTTGAAGGAGGTGTTCATAGAAACAAGCAAGCTTCGAATTTTGAAGAAGCAATATTTTGTACTGCCAGGCAAACATAAAAATTAGGCAGCGAACGACATTTTGATCAATTTGAAATGTTTTTTTTTTCATTTGTCATTTAAGTTCGATATGAAATTTTAAAAATTCCTTGATTTTTGGAACCTACAAGGCCAAGCGCTTAGCATGTAGTTAAGTTCGATCAAGTCGATAGAACCGTGTACCAATTATGCCCGTTCTTCAAATCCTTATACGAGTGGTTTCGTAAAATCTTCATAATCAATAATTCTACCCACGAACCAAAGTTGAAAGAAAACGCACCATGTATAAGATATTTTCGAATGGATCGGTTCCCTGGTCCAATTCCAAGAAGTAAAAAATTGTGAATCTAAACCATTCTCGAATACACCTTATTCATATTTCGTTATTTCTGAATTTAAGAAGTTAACTTCGAAAAGAAATTTGTTTTGCTAATTGTTCATTGTTTTCAGTAATAACGTTAAATTTTTTCGTTGAACAAAGACCCTTAATTTTATTGATAAACCACAGTGAAACAGTGAGCCAGGTAGCGCAAACAAAAAAAGTAAACATGATTAAACAACGCGGTTACCGGAGTTTAATTGATGTATTTTGTTCGGTTAGCTATCAAGTTAATCAGCGATTAGTCGTTATGGGGTTTTATGTAAACGGCCCTAAGTATTTGACATTTTGTTTCAAGATATGAGTTGAAAATTTTAACCCAAACGAAAATATTTTTTTAATTTTCAGTATCAGTTAAATTGAAAAACAATAATATCGCCGGCAGCGCAGTAAAAGACATTCATAAAGCGTTCGGTCCATCATTCACAGCGGCTCGATGGTCGCTAATCGGTAGGTAGTCGATTTTCTATTCTTGTTCCACACTCACAATAGAGGTGATAGTGTGCCTAATAAACCCAACAGATGCTTGAGTAAAATTGAGAAAAAGCTACGCTAATGAACGAAACGGCTTTCACCCGACCAAAATAATACAGACCGCAACTGAAATGTTAACGTAAACTTTTGTGTATTTTTGGCCCATTTGTTTTGCGAGGATTTATGAAAACAAACTACTAACACATTCAAATAAATTCACATACAAATTGTCAAATAATCATGCTGTCAGTACTTGGCTCACGGTTTCACTGTGTGACTAAAGAAACGAAGGCAAACGTTTTTTTTGTTTATTGATAAATTTGAGCAGTACTACGTAGGCCCTATACACTTAAAGCAATTTTGTTTTTATTTTGCTTTGAAATATAGGCACGGATACAAATTTACACTAGGAATTAAAAAAAAAAAAAATTCAAAGCACTCCCATTTGCCCTCACATAAAAATAAAATTCAAATGAAAGTGCCCGAGTTTCGTATGAAGGAGTAAATCAAAAGCCTTTTAGTAAGAAGCTCAGGCACTTCGGTATGAAATAAGGTTTGTTTATTGAGCTGCTCTAGCTTACGCCAGGTTGAGATTTTTCACAAAATTGTGTTTCATGAACAATTTTCTTGCTCTAGGTTGCTCTATCTTTTGTTTCATGAGTATGCCCAAAACAAAACTAAAGCAATCCGTAACACAAATTTCTGTTCTACCTTTTTTTGTGGAGTAAG
The DNA here is from genome assembly GCA_964058755.1 of Campiglossa producta. Lineage (NCBI taxonomy): Eukaryota > Metazoa > Arthropoda > Insecta > Diptera > Tephritidae > Campiglossa > Campiglossa producta. The sequence goes on along the minus strand of CAXKVI010000004.1, from coordinate 112,291,997 downwards.
TTAGAGAAGAGAAGCAAATGTCAGTCAAGAAAAAATAAATTTTTGAAAATTTCAAATAAACTAGCTTGCAAGAAAAGCAACGTTTTTGTATACGAGCATTTGCATTAATTTTGAGGATTTATACAAAAAGACCAAATTAATAGAAGCTATCGAGATTCAAGTGTTCCATGGCATTTCTACTCTGAGTTGCTCTGAGTTGCTCTGTTTCTTTTTTGACAGCTGCGCTTCTCTGCTCTGCTCTAACCTGCTCTGAACTTTTTTTGCACAGCTACGCTTCTCTGCTCTGCTCTAACCTGCTCTGAACTTGCTAAGTAAACAGACCTATAAAAAATTACCCTAACAAATTGGCAATGGAAAATTTTTTGAAAATATTGAAGCACTGAAAAAAATTATGTTCAGAATTTATTTCTAAATTGAAAAGTACTGGAACCGAACATAACAAAAAAAGGAAAAACGGAAGGGCACGTAGCTTTTAAGAATTTAAATCTATGAAAGCGTATTCCAGGTTGTTTAAGCGACATAACATGGTTTCGTTTATTTCATCTACTTTACATATTATTGTAATTCGCAGATAATTTATGGAATATTCGGAATACATAGCTTATAGTCGCAGTCACAAAGTGTGGTTTTTCACAAGCAAAATGGGGTAAGCCAATAGCCGCCAATGCCTCAGAGCCCAAGTGCTCACCACCAAATAATAAATATAAGGTGTAACAAAACACAAGTGGTTTTTCACAAGCAAAATGGGGTAAGCCAATAGCCGCCAATGCCTCAGAGCCCAAGTGCTCACCATTGTGTATCAATACCAAGTGTGAACTCTTCTTTTGACAACACACATTAAAATGTCGGTTTGTTTACATCCTGCACATATTAAAATGTCGCCAGCACCGAATAACAGAAAAGCAATGGCGTTGTTTTAACATCCTGCACACATCAACATGGCGGTCTCCTATCTTTTACCTAATGGTAGAAAGAGATGGGAAGATGGAAAGAAGTGAGACAAAAAAGGAAATTAAATACAGGTGACTAAACTCACTTTGAAGTTTTCACGACTATGTCT
>CAXKVI010000004.1:112132862-112285362 GCA_964058755.1 Campiglossa producta | reverse complement strand
ATAAAATAAAATAAAATAAAATAAAATAAAATAAAATAAAATAAAATAAAATAAAATAAAATAAAATAAAATAAAATAAAATAAAATAAGATAAAATAAAATAAAATAAAATAAAATAAAATAAAATAAAATAAAATAAAATAAAAATAAATAAAATAAAATAAAATAAAATAAAATAAAATAAAATAAAATAAAATAAAATAAAATAAAATAAAATAAAAATAAATAAAATAAAATAAAATAAAATAAAATAAAATAAAATAAAATAAAATAAACTAAAATAAAATAAAATAAAATAAAATAAAATAAAATAAAATAAAATAAAATAAAATAAAATAAAATAAAATAAAATAAAATAAAATAAAATAAAATAAAATAAAATAAAATAAAATAAAATAAAATAAAATAAAATAAAATAAAATAAAATAAAATAAAATAAAATAAAATAAAATAAAATAAAATAAAATAAAATAAAATAAAATAAAATAAAATAAAATAAAATAAAATAAAATAAAATAAAATAAAATAAAATAAAATAAAATAAAATAAAATAAAAATAAATAAAATAAAATAAAATAAAATAAAATAAAATAAAATAAAATAAAATAAAATAAAATAAAATAAAATAAAATAAAATAAAATAAAATAAAATAAAATAAAATAAAATAAAATAAAATAAAATAAAATACAACACAACAAAAACAAATGGATTAAAAAACAAAGTAAAAAAATATTAAATTAAATTAAATTAAATTAAACTAAATTAAATTAAACTAAATTAAATTACATAAATTAATTAAAAAAAAAATAAATATAATAAAATAACCAATTGAAATAAAACAAGTAAGGAAGTCTAAGTTCGGGTAAACAGAACATTAAATACCCAGCGGTAGTTTTCATATGATTTTTGAAATATTCCAGCTAGGAAGTGGGCGTGGTTGGGAAGCAATTTCGTCCAATTACTTCAGGTATGCTTCCTATTATGCTAGTATAGTATAATTTCATCGTTTCATAAGTTCAAATATGGCTCCCTGAAAAGTGGGCGGTGCCACGCTTACTTTAAAAAATGTATGAAAAAATCATAATAGAATGACTAGGGGGTTCATCCTAGCAAACTGTATCATTTTAGCCATTTGGCGTTATCGTATTATATCAATTTAGGTGATTTTATCCAATTTCGTCAGGTATACTCCTAACGATACTAGTATGCTTTGTGCCAAATTTCATCGTTCTATCGTAATCAGTTTAAAATTTATGACCAGTCAAGTATTCAAAAATGCCTCCCTTAAAATTGGGCGGTACCACGACCACCATACAAAATTTAAGGAAAAATCATAAGAGAATATCCCCCGGGCCATCTATAAAATTATATCATTTTAGCCATTTCAGCTACCGAGATATGTCAATTTAGGTCATTTTCGAAACTTTCGATATCGAAAAAGGGTGCGTGGTTATCATCCGTTTTCTTTCAATAGCAACCTACCTTGGCCAGAAAGTAACCTGTATACAAAATTTCATGCAAATATCTAAATTTTTACTCAAGTTATCGTGTGCACGGACAGACGGACGGACATGCCCTAACGAACTCTTTTTTCAACCTAAAAACTTTCATATATGGAACTCTATATCTATCTCGATTATTTTGTGCCGTTATGTAGTACCGTTATGCGGGCAAAATTATAATACCCATCAATAAATAAATTAAAGTCAATATTTACCTCATCTGTTACGATTTCCGCCACAATAATAGGTGATACAATAGATGTTAACCCGAAAAATGTCCCCGTTATTCCAATTAAGAGTGCAGCAAAATTAGGCGACAAATCAATATGATTTAATGCACTTCCAATTGTCACCGTCGAATATGCGGCCACACTCACAACAATACATGCAATATTGCCAATCACATTTTCCCTTTTCAACAAACTCATCGTTGATAAAGCGGCTGCTGGTAACCAGTTCGATAACGTATTCAATGACTTACGCATTACAGTCAATGACACATGACGTGCTTTTAGCAAATATTGTGATATGGTTACCACAAAATAAGTTGAAATTAACATTATGAAAAATGGTACTGCCGATAGGACTGCATTAATACGAATATCATAATTATAAAGCCCATTTATATAGATTGGTATTTGCAAGGTTAAAGTTGTTATACATAATGCATGACTTATTCTATTCACAAGCAATACTAAATATGGGATCGAAGTAACGATTTCACACCAAGGAATGGCCATTTCACGTTTTTGACGCATGCTCAAAGTTCCTGTTAATTGTATAAGATGGAGCTCTTGTTCTGTTATATATTTGCAAGTATTTGGTGCTTCGGAGCCAAATAATAGGCACAATATGCACCAAACAAATCCGACTAGACCTTGTGAAGAAGAGAAGAGCAATGATAGTAATTAAGTAGATACCTAAATTGTAAGTTACTCACCTGGCACATAAAACATGGATGGCCAATGCAGTGACGATAATGCCAAGAATCCGCTATTCATCAAACCCAAAGCCAACCCCATATCTGAACCAGATTGCGCAATACCACCTAAGAGGCTACGTTCGTTGAGTGGGCACCACTTGGCCAAATGCCCAAACATGGTAGGAAATAACATCCCTTGTGAGAAACCTTGTAAGAACCGAAGTCCAAAAAAAAGATATGAATTGCTTGTATAGATAAGGCTCAGTGGCATTACGCAACTAATAGCTGATGAGAAGAAGACACTGAGGAATAAAAGCGTGGTTGTACCATATTCACTGCTTAAATATCCACTTGGTAAATGTGCTAAACATGCTCCCCAAAAAATGCTACCCAACATACTGGACTTCTCATGTTGCTGCAAGGTGTAACCCTGTAGATGAAAAGTTATTATCAATTTAGATCTGTGCAGTAACTTCAGAAGAAACAAATTTGTATTAAAATCTCAGATCTTAACCCCTTATTCGTAGAAAAAAACGGCGTGTAGCCAGTACACGCGAAAAAAGTTAACTTCTTTAATTCAGAAATACCGAAATATGAATAAGGTGTTCGAGAATGGTTTAGATTCACAATTCCTTACTTCCGGGAAGTGGACCTGGGAACCGATCAATACGAAAATATCTTATACATAGTGCATTTTCCTTCAAATTCGGTACGTGGGTAGAATTATGCCTAAATTAACAGGGGCCAATACGATTTGGACATAGAGAAAAAGGGGGGCGGTAGAAGAAAAGCGGGGAAGGAAGAGAAAAAGGAAAGGAGGTAGTGTGAAGGCGAAGAAGGATAGGAAGAAGAGTTGTAAAAGGGGTTGTAAATTGCGGTTAGGTGGCGACCGTAAGTGGCAACCCTGCCCGAAAATGTCATATTTGGAATACGGCCGAAAATACCTTCATTTCATACCCATATCGGCATATCTAGCTCAATATTAAAAAAAGGGGATAGGTGGCAGCCCTGTACACCGACCTTAGTGTCAAAATCCATATAAATAATGGGATGGGTGGCAACCCTCTAAACCGCCCTAACTATTACAAATTGTGCAATCTTAGCTAGATCCTAGAATTTCAACTTCTATTTGATTTGCACAGCTAAAGATCGTGGTGAAAATCGCATACGCCTAAAATTCGGCTACAATTTCTATTTCCGTTGCATAATTTCCGTTGCATAATCAGTCATTTTCTCAAATTTTACTCTCAATCAAAACTTCATATCGCCACCTAAGAAGTTAACTTCAAAAAATAGGTTTAAACAGTTGACTACAGTTTTTATGAATTTGAGGTAGGGTGGCACAAAAAGTAATATTTCCCATATCAATTTTTTCTGACTGCTATTATTACTTATAATAATTTGCTATACTCACTTCGGGCATATATGCCGCATGCGTGCCGTTCTCAGTTGTAAGCACAACAACGAGTATAGAGACATTCATGCGCTGATGGAAGATTAATACCATGGCGGTGAATAATAAAAACACCTGGATGTAACGTGCCGGAATTAAACAGCCTTAAAATAAAATTAAATATAAGCTGAATATATCGCACACCTAGATCTAAACAGTGATAAACTCAAAAAATCAAAATGTGCAAAAAAACTTGAAACCCCAGCTGCCTCTGCCATATATCCCAATGGCATTTTAAATATTTAGCTATTGTAGCTATTAGTTAATCGAGTATACAGAAGGGTGGGTATTGAATGGGAGAGGACGGTAGTATGCATAGCTCAAAATTTAAGATTTTTGAATTAGCTCCCTTTAGATTTAGGTGTGCGATATGGAGATACATATGTATGTAATTAGTATTGTAGAATATTTCGGAGGTTGAGTGGAGTTTGCTGGAATGCTTTAATTCCTCTCTTCTCAAGCGAAGATTGCGGAACGACATATTATTGGTGATTCATGTTGAGTTTGCTAATTCCTGTCTCAAGTACTTCAACTATTCACTTTTATATTCCTTTAATTCCCAGGAATAACTCACTATATCGAGATTTTGTTCAAACCCACCATATCTTCCTTTTTCATGACAGAAATCTGTGCCCTCTGCTTTTTATTACATTTCGATTGAGATCGGAATTTGTGCACCCAAACTTTCCGGGATACATACTTATGCCCCTTTGCACTCAATCTCTGATTTGCAACTTTAATATACACTATTTAATAATTGACGAATTGTTTTTTTAGCAAACTTTTTATACAGACCTATTTTTGCGTTTTTTTTACTAAATTTTCTGATAAAATATTTATAACTGCAAATTTTCAAATAATGAAATGTCTTCCAGTTTTTAAATTTCTTAAACACTGGGTGCGGTAAAATAAAAAAAAAAGATTTTAGTTATGAAAATATGATACTTTAAGGCAGATTTACACGAGTCGATTTTCTATTTAAATTTTTTTGACGTTCGACTGCGTTCAACCATCATATGCAGGTTGTTAATCGGTCGGGTTGTTATTTACTCGCTGGAAATACAAAAAAATCTGCCAGGAAATCGACCCGAATAAATGAGCCTTCACTACAAAGAAAAAATAAGAATATGTATAAAACAATGTAAGAAACCAGACTCCGGTCCCATTAAACTCAATTTCGAAGCATCCCTAGTCCCTATCAATAAAAACTTAAGTAGCGCCTAAAAACCTGCTTCATACATAGCAGTCAACAAAACTCTCGTTATCATCATATTGTAGACTAGCTGGTGCCCGCGACTTCGTGTACGTAGCTTAGGTATTGAAATTAATCAAGCATTCATAAACACCTTTTGTTTGATATCCATAATGTATAAACACATTTTTATGGAAATATTCGTCGATACCTCCGAAACCGGCCGAGCTATCGAAATTTCAAGATATATCCCAAACCATTTCAGATATTTCAATGAATCACATCGCATATTATAACACGCATTGACACATTTTGTTTGACACCCATATATAATGCTTCCTCCAATAAATTTTTTGTTGATATCTGCTATGTACAGACATCGACCTGTTACAATTTTATTATATGTAGAGATATTCGGTCTGTTATTACTAGTTTTAATCCATTAGACTGGGAATCAAAACAATTGTTTTTCTTTTTCGCTCTAAGCAATTTTTTGTTTGTATAATGTACATACCTACATAGGGTAGAAAGGATGCATTTGCCAACCACTTTTTTTATTCATATGTGTTTTTTTGTTGTTTCATCTGTGCTATTGAAGTGGGTGCCACTTAGGGTTGCCACCTAAGCGCAATTTATTTATTTTTTCGTATATCTCGGGAACTGCTTGACCGATTTGGATAAAATTTGGCGTATAGACGACTTGATTCGTTGTAAGATTATATACATGGGTGTTGCCTCTTAGGGCGGTTTACAGGGTTGCCACCTACCCCATTTTGTTTTTAAATATAGAGATAGATATGCCAATATGAGCATCAAATGAAAGGCATTTTTGACCGTATTCCAAATAAGATAATTACAAGCAGGGTTGTCATTTATGGTTGCCACATAACTTATTTTTATTTATTTTTTCGTATATCTCGGGAACTGCTTGACCGATTTAGATAAAAGTTGACTTATAAACAATTTGATTAATTTTTAGATTATATACATGGGCGCTGCCTTTTGAGTTGGTTTACACGGTTGCCACCTTTCTCGATTTTTTTTTTTAAATATTGAGCAATATGAGTATCAAATGAAAGGTATTTTTGACCGTATTCCAAATATGAAAATTTCAACCAGGGTTGCCACCTGATCGCATATTATTTATTCTTTGTTATCTCGACTACTATTTCGGTTGCCTATTTATCCATTTGTATGAATTTTTATAATTTTTTCCACCTGGGTGTTGCCACTTGCGGTGAGTTAGGGGATTGCCACCTATTTGGTTTTTGTTTTTAATCTTTTTTGGAAAGCCTATACTGTTGGTACGTTAGATTTGGTGACAATATCGAGGATCACCCAGGTACTAATAAATTGTAGCAGATTATTTTAGTAGTTGAAGGAGTAATTTTAGCTGATTTTTTAATTAAGTTGTATGCTCAGGTGTTCATAGAAACAAGCAAGCTGAAGAAGCAATATTTTGTGCTGCCAGGCAAACATAAAAATTAGGCAGCGAACGGCATTTTGATCAATTTGAAATGTTTTTTTTTTTCATTTGTCATTTAAGTTCGATATGAAATTTTAAAAATTCCTTGATTTTTGGAACCTACAAGCGCTTAGCATGTAGTTAAGTTCGAGGAAGTCGATAGAACCGTGTACCAATTATGCCCGTTCTTCAATTCCTTATACGAGTGGTTTCGTAAAATCTTCATATAACTCTGTTGAATTTTATTGGCCTAGCATGAGTACTTCCAACATGAAAAATCCCATTTGTATGTGAGGTGCCCGCACCTTTTTCCCTATCCCTCTTAATTCATCGATGGTTTTCAATTTATGTTCTAAAGTTGGTTATCATTCCTCCGTTTAGAACGCAACTTAAGTTATGCATACATACAAAAATACTATATTTGAATCTTATCTATATTATATATCTAGTAGAGGCGGACGTCCTGTATAAATGTGAACTCACTGCCCCCCTTTTACAACTCTCCTTCCTATCTTTCTTCGCGTTCACACTATCTCCCTCCCTTATTCTCTTCAACCCCCCTTTCCTTCTACCACGCCCCTCTTCTTCTATATCCAATTCGTATTGGTCCCTGTTAAATTAGCCATAATTCTACCCACGAACCAAAGTTGAAGGAAAACGCACCATGTATAAGATATTTTCGAATGGATCGGTTCCCTGGTCCACTTCCAAGAAGTAAAAAATTGTGAATCTAACCCATTCTCGAATACACCTCATTCATATTTCGTTATTTCTGAATTTAAGAAGTTAACTTCGAAAAGAAATTTGTTTTGCTAATTGTTCATTGTTTTCAGTAATAACGTTAAATTTTTTCGTTGAACAAAAACCCTTAATTTTATTGATAAACCACAGTGAAACAGTGAGCCAGGTAGCGCAAACAAAAAAAGTAAACATGATTAAGGGGCCAGTTACATAAAGCTTTCTTTTGGCTTTACCTCAAACTTTGACTTTGACAGAAAAGTTCAGTATACGTATTTATACGAAGCATGGCAAATTGGAGACCTCAAAGTTGAAGCAAGGTTAAAATTTGGCAAACTCTCAAATTTTGCTTGCTTTGCTTGCTTTGACAATCAGACCTTGATGACTTTGCTTTAATTAAAGATTAAAAAGTTGGATGAAATAATAATTATTTCATTTCTTCTCTTTTAAATTAATAAATTAACAAAAACACTCTGAATGCAAATCAATAAATAACGAAAACAAATGTATAAAAGAGAAGCGTCAATGCGTTCATTGTAGCATACCTCTGAAGTTGGACGCAAAGTTTTGAGGTAGCAATTGTCAGGCGAGGTTAACAAAGCTTTATGTATTCGACCCATAAGGGTCGCTTTCATAGAAGTCTCCAACGCGGTTACCGGAGTTTAATTGATGTATTTTGTTCGGTTAGCTATCAAGTTAATCAGCGATTAGTCGTTATGGGCTTTTATGTAAACGGCCCTAAGTATTTGACATTTTGTTTCAAGATATGAGTTGAAAATTTTAACCCAAACGAAAATATTTTTTTAATTTTCAGTATCAGTTAAATTGAAAAACAATAATATCGCTGGCAGCGCAGTAAAAGACGTTCATAAAGCGTTCGGTCGCTAATCGGTAGGTAGTCGATTTTCTATTCTTGTTCCACACTCACAATAGAGGTGATAGTGTTCCTAATAAACCCAACAGATGCTTGACTAAAATTGAGAAAAAGCTACGCTAATGAACGAAACGGCTTTCACCCGACCAAAATAATACAGACCGCAACTGAAATGTTAACGTAAACTTTTGTGTATTTTTGGCCCATTTGTTTTGCGAGGATTTATGAAAACAAACTACTAACACATTCAAATAAATTCACATACAAATTGTCAAATAATCATGCTGTCAGTACTTGGCTCACTGTTTCACTGTGTGAGTAAAGAAACGAAGGCAAACTTTTTTTTTTGGTTTATTGATAAATTTAAGCAGTGCTGCGTAGTCCCTATACACTTAAAGCAATTTTGTTTTTATTTTGCTCTGAAATATAGGCACGGATACAAATTTACACTTGGAATCAAAAAAAAAAATTCAAAGTACTCCCATTTGCCCTCACATAAAAATAAAATTCAAATGAAAGTGCCTGAGTTTCGTATGAAGGAGTAAATCAAAAGCCTTTTAGTAAGAAGCTCAGGCACTTCGGTATGAAATAAGGTTTGTTTATTGAGCTGCTCTAGCTTACGCCAGGTTGAGATTTTTCACAAAATTGTGTTTCATGAACAATTTTCTTGCTCTAGGTCGCTCTATCTTTTGTTTTATGAGTATGCCCAAAACAAAACTAAAGCAATCCGTAACACAAATTTCTGCTCTACCTTTTTTTGTGGAGTAAGTTAGAGAAGAGAAGCAAATGTCAGTCAAGAAAAAATAAATTTTTGAAAACTTCAAATAAACTAGCTTGCAAGAAAAGCAACGTTTTTGTATACGAGCATTTGCATTAATTTTGAGGATTTATACAAAAAGACCAAATAAATAGAAGCTATCGAGATTCAAGTGTTTCATGGCATTTCTGCTCTGAGTTGCTCTATTTCTTTTTTGACAGCTGCGCTTCTCTGCTCTGCTCTAACCTGCTCTGAACTTTTTTTGCTAAGTAAAAAGACCTATAAAAAATTACCCTAACAAATTGGCAATGGAAAATTTTTTGAAAATATTGAAGCACTGAAAAAAATTATGTTCAGAATTTATTTCTAAATTGAAAAGTACTGGAACCAAATATAACAAAAAAAGGAAAAACGGAAGGGCACGTAGCTTTTAAGAATTTAAATCTATGAAAGCGTATTCCAGGTCTTACAAGAAATACAAAAAGGTCTAAGTGAACATAAATTTTATTTAATTTATTTTAAGTAATGATAAATTTACACTGCACCAAATGCATCGCTTAGTTGCATACTAGTATTTTTCTGACTAGTTTGAGATTTCGCTGCAGGGTATCTTCACGAAAATCCATCCCCACTAACTTTTTTTATAATCCTCCGATGATGAGATATCAAAAAATTCAACTTTCAAGAAGTGGCATTACCCAAACCAACTTTATGTAAAATATCGAGATTATCCTGCTATGTCCTGACATTATCCTGATTGGAAGAGGACCGGTTATTTGTAAATTATTTACTTTCTAATCTAATCTTGGCTTGCGTCATAATGACGCTTAACCGCCTAGGCGATTTTGGCCGTTTCGAATCAAAGCACGCCAGTCATTCCTTTTTAGCGATAACTGACCCCAATTGGAAACCCCAAGGGAGTACAAGTCATCCTCCACCTGTTGTTTCCATCTCAGTCGAGGCCTCCCCCTTCCTCTGCTACCGAATTCGGGTGTCGATAGTAAAACTTTCTGTGCTGGAGCTTCTTTTTCCATTCGCATAACATGACCCAGCCAGCGGAGCCTTTGAGCTTTAATCCGCTGAACTATGGTCAGGTCTGCGTAAAGCTCGTACAGCTCATCGTTGAATTTCCTTCGATACTCGCCGTTGGCATCACGGGAAGGACCATAAATCTTCCGGAGAACTTTTCTCTCAAATACTCCAAGGGCCATCACATCTTCTCTGGATACTGCCCATGATTCCGAGCCGTACATCAGGACTAGTATGATGAGAGACTTATAGAGCGTGATCTTTGTTCTTCGAGAGAGGACTTTACTTCTCAATTGCCTACTCAGTCCAAAGTAGCACTTGTTGGCAAGAGTGATTCTCCGTTGGATTTCTAGACTGATATTATTTTCGGTGTTAATGCTGGTTCCCAAATAGACGAAATCTCTCACCGTTTCAAACTTGTAGCCATCAATTATTTACTTTAAGTTGACGATATTCTGCCAAAATTTCTGTTTTTTCGGAACATATAAAACTTTTTTGGACAATAAATTTATACTACAAATAAAATCTCAGTGTATACACATTTTTGTCTATGTATTGTAAATTAAGGTAAATTTTCAGCCCTGCTAAATAGGTTTTCGTATAAAATAGAGCTTAATTAGGTGCATAGAAATTTTTTGGGTGCGACTATCATAAGTGACTTAGAAATATACATAAGTGAAACCGCTTCCTAATATAGTGCTCTAAATACACGGATGCGATAATGGTGACTAACCGAAGATTTTCACTTGAGCCAAAAGCCAAGTTCAAGGGTCGCATTATCGGATATCGACATCTACAATGTCTACTGATGTCAGTGGGACTTTGTGTTCTATTTTCTATGCGTGTAAATATAAACGTGGCTGTTGTAGCTATGATGGATAACAAACATTCAAATCCAGATTTCCCTGTAAGTAGTTACTTAAATTAGATTGATAAAAAAAGCTGTCTAAATCAGAAGTTTTCGTATTTTACGCGCAGCAATACGAATGGTCGCAGAAAGTAAAGTCTTACATAATCAGCAGCTTCTTTTGCGGCTATGTTTTTCTACAAGTACCAGCTGGTGGCTGGTCGCGCCGCTTTGGAGGACAATTATTATTCTTGATGGATGTCATGATAAGTAGCACATTATCCCTACTTACGCCCTTATGTGTCAGTGTAGGCGGTTGGCCCATGTTATGTGCAATACGTTTTTTTCAAGGCTTATTACAAGGTGTAACCTTTCCGACTATTGCTACACTTATATCCAAGTGGGCGCCGATTGAGGAACGCGGCACACTACAAACACTCTCTATAACGGGCTCACAAATTGGCGTGGTGTTAATGATGTCGATGAGTGGCTTAATTTGTTCATCGACTTGGGGTTGGCCAGGTACATTCTATCTACCCGGTTTGGTGGGCTTGGTTTGGGCAGCCGTATGGTCAATTTTTGCTGCAAGCACGCCACGTGAGTGTAAATATATCTCAACTGATGAATGTGCCATGATCGAAGAGTCATTGGGTCACGATAAGCAGAATAACGAGCTTAGCAAAACACTTGCTGTGCCATGGAAACAAATCCTCACATCCAAACACTTTTTGGTACTCTTAGCCTGTAACTGTTCACATCATTATTTTTTCTGGACATTACTCTCGCAAATACCATCCTATGTTCAGAGTGTGCTTGGCAAAGATATAAAAAGCAATGCATTACTCTCATCTTTGCCGTTTATAGTTGCGTTACTTTTAATGTTCATACTTTGCCCTCTCGCTGGTTTGTTGGAAAAATCGAAACTTTTAAATGCGACAGTGAGTCGCAAGATTTATAATACGATCGGTCATTGGACACCCGTGATACCGATAATCGCTTTGAGTTACCTGCAACCAGAGCAAAGTAATTTAGCAATCGGGTTGTTAATCATAGCTGTATCTTTTACCATTTTTTGCAGTTTTGGCATTGGTTTAAACCATTTAGATTTATCTCCTAACTTTGCTGGTACTTTAATGGGTATAATCACGAGTTCTAGTAATGTGATGAGCATTTGTGCGCCTCTAGTTGTGGGCTTCATTGTTACCGATACAGTAAGTGCGGTTAATTTAAACATGTTAATTAAACTGTCATATACTTTTATTAACTTTTAATTTTTTTTTTTCAACGCAGAAAAATGTTTATCAATGGCGTATAGTCTTTTTGATAGCTGCTGCCATGATCTTTGCTGGAAATTTAATATTCCTGTTTTTTGGCACGGCCAAGGTTCAACCATGGAATGAAGTACAACAACCTAAAACGCATGAAATGTCACCATTAAACGAAACGATTGCAAAAATTACAAATGTAAAAGATGAAAAGTCTGAAAATTTGAACGGGTTTGAGTGCGATTCGGTGTAGAGATTTTACTACAAACATGCCGATGACAGCAGTCTGTGAGCATTCAACCTATCATGCACAGTAAAAGCGGTATTTTAGTAATAGCACTAAAAACGTTGGACAAAAAAAGGACTAGATTCTAAATCTCTTCATAAAACATTTTCAAACAAAAATGATCACTTCAACCCAAATAAAGAGATCAATATTCGATTGATCCTAGACTTATCGTATTTTTGCCAGGAGTTTGCGGTTTCCAGTAATATAGTGACATGCGGCTTTTCGAAACTTGCAGCCGAGACTAAGCGATCTTCCAAACATTCGTCGATATACATACATATGTATATTAGGGTGATTCAAAAAAAATGTCGACTTGGTCTTACCCCCTAAAAAGTTAGGTAATGATAAGAAAATAAGCCTTGCAAAAAATTAGCGCTCTAACTTAACCCTTAGGGGTGGCTATTTTTTTTTCGCCCTTTCCCATACATTTTCTATGGGGAAAATGGATTTTTTTTTTTTCAAACTGAATTTTCTTTAATTTTTGAAACTTTTTTGAAAATAGTTTTGCACGCTCTTAAAGTTGAAGCTTTGAAGCTTCCAAAATGGTAAGCCGTGTGCGATTATCTTAACTACTAAGATAATAACAGCCATTTGAAAATGGCTGAATTTTGTACTATTGCACACACATACACAGTAACACGTATAAAATTTAGTAAATTTTAAATTGCTGTAATTATTTTAATAGTTAAGATATTCGCACATGGCTTTTTGGAAGCACATCGCATTTTGGAAGCTTCAAAGCTGCAGCTTTAAGAGTAGGTAAAAATATTTTCAAAAAAGTTTCAAAAATTAAAAGAAAATTGACTTTGAAAAAAAATACCGAAAAAATAGCCACCCTTAAGGGTTAAGTTAGAGCGCTAATTTTTTGCAAGGCTTATTTTCTCATCAATACCTAAAGTTTCACGGGGTAAGACCGAAAAAAAAACAAAATTTTTTTTATTTGAATCACCCTAATGTATATATTAACATTTAATGCAAGATAGTAGAACCGCTTGATGCGTTTATTTTAGAATAACTTTATCATAATTAGTGATCTGATTATATTTGGAATAAGTGATAGTAGGTAATAAGTAAAAATAAAATTTAAAAAGTTGTTTGATATAAGATTAGTATTAGAATATACAAAAGAAGAGGTTGAATGTGATATACCGAGCTTCTTTTGAAACTCTTTCTAAAAATTGGCGGAACGTATTCTACATGATTTGTACCTAATATAAATTGATTTGATTGAAGAAAAAATAAAAATGCTCAGGAACCAAAAAACGTTTGAAAGTGTAACTTAACAAAAAAAAACAGATTGTTTAATTTTTATTAGCCCATTCAATTCAAGATTCTGTATATACCATGTTTAATGTTTTTGTACAACAATGGTTTGTCATATTTATACAAAAAATGAGGAAAATTCTGTAAAATCTATACCAGCAAATTACATCTAGAATTTAATATTAAGCTCTGTAACTTTTACAGCAATTTTTTTCTCACATTTCTGAAAATTTAAATATACTATTCATGTAACCATATATAGTCGCTCCCAACGAAGACCAGCACCGTTCAGTTAGCGTATACTTCGCTGTAAGCGTGGAAGATCTAACACAAATTTCAGGGGAATATTTCAAAATTTGGAAAACACGGCCTCAAAATTTTCAACGTTTTTGGCAGAATTTCCAGTGTATTTCTGAGTACGCAGTCAATTTCACTATAGTAATGTGCAAGCTAGAAGTAGCTCAAAATTTTCTCTGATTTTCAAGAATTTTTTTCGTAGAGGGTGTTGAGCAATTTCTTCCATACAAAAAAAAAAAAAAAAAATTTTGTATGGAAGTAAAAAATTGTAATCCCGTCTAAAGTTTAAGTGATTTTTTTTAACTTTTTTTTTGGAAAATTTTAAGCCTTGCAAACTTTAAAAAGAATTTTAATTACTTTGGTTTCGTTGTAAGATCTAGATGAAAACGCAGTATATATTTTTTTTTTTTGTTTGAATGTAATTGAATTTTGCCCACAAAACCTTATGTGCGACATAGCTCAGCGGTAGAGCAATCGGCTGTGACTCCTGAGCGCTGCCGTTCGAATCCTGCCAAGTGGCACACTTTTTAAATTTTATTTTATTCCTAAAACTTTTCGGTTTAAAATTAAACTTTTTGGTTTGAAAATTAAAACTCTTCGGTTTAAAATTAAAGCCATTTCGGTCTACAATTTTTGTTGTTTTCATTTAATTTTGGAAGCTTATTCAAGATTGAATTTTGCCAAAAAGGGGCATGATGCGAGGAGTCTTGGTTCGAATCCCCGCCAAATGACAAAAATTTATTTTATCTTTAAAAAATTGTTAAAACATTTCTGATTTCTAATTGAAAACCGATTTATTTGGCCTATTTTCTTGAAAACTGGTCTAGATTGAATTTGAAACCAAATTTGCTTTGGTCATATATGTATCCCAAAAAAGTTTAAAATTTAGGTTCAAATTTTTAACCGTGTGGCAGTAAACTCTATACCTATGTAGAGCACATTAAGCTTTCCCGAAAATAAGAGCTTTAAGCTGTAAAACTCACATATATGTACTGTGCGTACATTTTCAGAGAAGAAAGACTATAACGAATAATTCGGCTCTTGGCTTTTGGCTCAAGTGAAAATCTCCGGATTGTCACCATATGCGTGTTTGTTCAGCTGTATATTAGTTGCAGTTATGATAATGCCACACATAAAACTTCTTTGCAACTTATTAAGCTCTATTTTACCTATACTATAATAAAACTCTAAAAAAATCGTGTCTGTATATTGAAAATTTCTTTTCACAATCTTATACACGAGCTTGCGAAATCGCAGAGTCATTACCTAGTGCTGGAGTTAATTCAGGGAAAGCAAAGCGAGCACTCACATGCGAAATGTTAGATTATGCAACCAATTAAAAAACTTAATTTGGACTAACTATTAATAGCATGTTTACTTTTCTGAAATAAATTCAATTTAAAAGAGTATATCCATTAGATTGGGCCAAAAAAAAAAATCGTTTTTTTTTTTTTTTTGAAAAATTATATTGATTTTTTTTTTAAGAAAGGTGAACAAAATTTAATTTCTAGAGTCTAGAGGTGTATCATCGCTTGTTTATATTTTACAGACTTTACCTGATATTTGGTATAAAAAAGACAAACTATTGTTGTAAAACACAATTTACCTGAACATATTTTTGAAGAAAATCGAATTCCCTACAAAAGTTGCATTGACCAAAATTTTCTTAGACTAGCCGTTTTCTAGTATTCTAATATATTCAATGTAGATTTTTGCATTTTTGGCAAAATTTTCAAACCAAAATCGGGAAATCAAAAAAACATGCTAATGTTTGAGGCTAGAATACTAGAAACCGGCTAGTCTGAGAAAATTCCAGTCTGGGCAGCTTTTGTAGGGAGTTCAATTTCAATAAATGAAAACTAGCGATTCTAGAAAAATTAGTTGCGTAAGTGAATTTAAATATCGATTTTATAGCTCTACCTTAGGTAGTACCTACCTAAGAGGGGAAAATTATATAGGAAATGGAAATTGGCGCAAGAAAAATTTAGTCACTTAAGCGGGTTAGTCCTTAAGCGGGTGAGTACTTGAGCGGGTTTCATTGTAGTCTAAAATAAACAAGACTAAACTTACCTTAGCCAAACTAAGCTAAACTGGTCCAAACTATTATTTTAAATAAAACCACAGGTTTATATAATTTTTTCCAATGTAGGTATTTCACTTATTCCAAGATAACCATCCTCCGAGATATTCATCTCTTTGTCACTTGAGTATTAAGCTCCGCGTGGCTTTTGCTGGCTAGGCCATGCTGTGCGAATGTGTAAAGGGGTAAGATATTCTTATAGGCCCCTGCTGCGAGAAGACAAGGAAGGGGAAGCGACCACTACAGTAAAAGAAAAATAAGAAAACTCGTTTTTTTTTTCAAATTGTGGGGAAATTTAACTTTCTCTAACTGGCTGAAAATTAACACAATATTAAGTATTTGAGATTACCTTAGTAATCGTTCTCATTTGAAAATAAAGAAAACCCCCATATTAAAAATTAGCTGTTTAGTTCGAGCACGCTATCAACGGTTTTTTCACCTCACATTGAAAACGAACGTTTTAGATTCAAGAATATGATTGGTTTTCAAATGCATCTCAAATTGAGATTAGCTAAAAATGTTTGTTGGGTTGGCATTAGCAGCACTTATCTGATATGCCTACACACATATGTAGTTATAACATACATATAAAGCTTTCCTGAAAACACTAAGAGCTTTAAGATACCCATTCTTCTAATATCAATATTTTCTGTCAGTTGCAAAAGCTCACCTAAACGTTACGCCCAAAAAATACCTCTAAACAAAGTGAGTATTAAAAGAGGGAGGAACTATTTTATTCTGCAACATTTATTTCAGTTAAACTCAAGATTATGAAGCTTTTCAAATTTTTGTATACCTCAATTTCACAGTTCATCCAACATATCGTCGCTCGCTTGCCAGAAAGAAGCTTAAATGTGCCAAAACTAAAACTTTGTAAAATCGTTTATTGCTCACGCAAAATTTGACATTTTAGTTTTTGACATAAATATGTTTTTGCAAGTTATATTCTCATTACACTCTTACCCCTGATATAGTTTTTACGTTAACATTCGTCAAATTCTGCGGGTTACGTAAAAATTTCCAAGTAAATTTTTAAAAATTTTCGATACGTCAGAGGCATGAATCTGTAGAACTTTCATGTTTTTGGCGCAACGAAAATGTTTAAAAATTGAAATTCTATATTTTTAAAAATTTTCCTTGTGCCAGATACACGAATGTGTAGCAAAACTGTTGCGTATACGTCATGGAGTATGTTGTCCGAAAATTTTAAAAAGTTTCGAAATCCAATTTTTATAGATTTTTGTTGTGCCAGAAACATGAATGTGTAGCACATTCATTCTGGAAAATTTGAACATTCATGCCTCTGGCAAGCGAACGACGATATCATAACTCGTGATTAAAAATACAGTGACATAAAAAATAAACAAGTGAATACACTTTTAAAGCGCCTAGTAGAGATTTTTCATCTGGTCGAATTATACAAGAATCACCCTTCAAAAAATTTTTAACACCTCAAAATCTGGGTTTTCTTCGCGAGAAAACATTTATTAAAAAACAAATTTTTTAACCGATTTAAAAATTCTCAACGGTTTTGGATAGAGACACTTTCAAAATATATACATTTTTGCAAACTTTATCCAGTTTTCCGATTTTGACGTCATTTTTTTGGCACTATTTGGCAATGAAAGATATTTTTTGGTTAAATATCATCCAGAGTCAACTACTTAACTATGCCAATTTTATATTTTTGAAAAGGACTTCAAGTTTTCAAGATATCCAGCATATGCCAAAATCTAAGATTTTGGTTTCAAGCGCCTTTAAGGAGTACTGTGTATAATTAAACGACTAAACGACTTTGTCCTTTTGACTTTGAGCGCCAAAGTTTGAAACCCAAAGTTGAAACTTTTAGAGTGTCCCAATCGAGTCCAAATGTAGTACCGACCCCATTAACTTTGGAGTGTCTACCCACCCGTGCCAATGGCAGCCCCACCTGCCTTTCTTTTTTTCTTTTTGTTTGAGTTCATTTTTCTCTTCAGAACTTCAAAAAACATAGCTATTTCCCTGATTTGAAATGAAAATGCAATTTTTTCATGTAAATTACCAAAAATGGTGATTTTTTTAAAAGTTTGTATGGGGAAGCCCTTGGAAGGACAAATTATGTGATTTTTATCCCAAAAATACGATTTTCCTTGTCACTTAGGCGATGTTGAAATCGACCCGCCCAATCACACACAATACTCCTGTAGCGCGCTTGAAACCAAAATATCATTATTAAATTTTTTGAAAGATGTTTCGTGTATTATTCAACCAGATGACCAATCTCCACTAGATCGCTTTAAAAGTGTAAAATCATTGTAGCACTGTGAAATTAATTCTACTTTATAACAAAACTTTTTATTTTCCTAACATTATGACTCATCCCCAGAACAAGCCTTTTATGTGAAATTTCAAACTAATAAAAGGACAAACTATAAGTAAAAGTAAATTTTTGAACCCCTTTAAGATTATTTAGGGTTAACTTTTTTTAGTTAGTGATCATTCCCTGATGAATATTTTTAATAAATTTTAAATTAAATCATTCTTAAACTTTTATTAAATTTAAATTATTTTGGATGGATTTTCCGTCATCCTTCGTCAATTTTGGGGTTTTCCGCAAAACGGTCTCGGCGAAATGCTAAGCTCAGTATAAATTTTAGTTCTCTCATTAGATTCCATATCTATGACTCATGACATTTTTAAATCATTATCAGTAGCAGTTTCTTTAATTGCTGCTTTCTGTGTTTCATTCTTCACCGGGGCTTCGACATTTTGCTTTAGCATAAAATCTGGAGCATCCCACGGCGCCGTTTCCGATGAGCCAAAAATAATGAATATAAGATTACCGAAAAAGCCAACAACAGCTGCAATTCCAAAAACGATTTGCCATTCGTAGCGATCGTGCTGAAAAAGAGATAAAAGAAGAAGAAGAAGTTACTGATTAGTTCAGAATATCGAAGACCCCATATTTCATACTTACAACATCTGTGACAATAGCACCAACAACCAATGGCGAGAGTAGAGCCGTAATACTACATATTGAATTTAGAACACCGACTGCAACGCCCGAATGATTTGGTGTCAAGTCGACTAAAGTAAGCTGAAATCCAGTCGATGTTCCAGCCTCTAAACCAACACTCAGAACCAAAAGTGAAATAATAAGTTCCATATTCGCTACACCGAGAAAGCCAATAACAATCATTAGTATTGTAGGTATCCATGATGCCATGGTATTGGATACTTTTCGCATATTCGTTACAGTAAGCCAATTCCGTTCAACTGCCATATTGCCACCAAAAGTATAAACATAAACCATAATCCAACGAAATATATAAGGTAATGTCGAAAATATCGCATTATTTTTGATGTTCATATTCAACACACCGTTCAAGTATGTTGGCAATTGGTTTTGAAGTGTACTGGAGCAATATATTTCACCCAAACCAGCAAAGAGTAATGCCCAAATTGGCATCGAAGTGAACATGGCAGACCAAGGCACTGGAATCGTTTTCTTATGAAAATCATCTTCACGTTCAAGCGACGTTTCAATATACTGACATTCTTCCTTGGTTATGAAACGAGATGATGGTGCATCCTTTGCTCCAAATATTAACCATAGTACACACCAAACCATACAAACACCTCCGAAGATATAAGAAATACCTGGCCAACCGAGTGGGCTACCCGCTATCAAACCACTAAATAACATAGAAAAAACTGAACCACTGCTTAAGCCCGAATAAACAAGGGCACCTAAAACATAACGTTCTTGAGGTGGTGACCATTTTGCTATGTGATTATTCAGACAGGGAAAAAGTGCTCCTTGTGAAAGCCCCTCTACTACACGAATTGCGCAGTATGCTTGCCAACTTCCAATGGTCACTAAGTATGGAGTAAATAAAATCAAAAGACCTGAAAGAAATGTAGAAGCCAACAACACGATCTTTACACCAACACGTCGACTTAGATAGCCAGCTGGAAGTTGTGTGATCCAAGAGCTCCAATGGAAACTGGAAATAATGTAGTTTCGCTCTTTCTCTGACCAATCGAATTCCTGAAAAACAAACAACATAATATATTTTTAGGTTCTGCTGTTTGTACCAAACCAAATTAGTTTACCGGAAAATTTGGATTTGTAGTTTCAGCGTTCGTCATTGCCACTACGCTTACCGATATGCTCGTGCGGCACATATGAATAATGGTAATATTGAGGAATAGCAACAAAATCTGAACATGGCGAATGCCAAAGCGTGGACCTAAAAATGAAATGGGAAAAATAAAGTAGTTCCTAGTGTTATATGTAAATGTTAGAAATTTCAAAGTCAGATAACTGGAAGCGGTAACGGAGAGGTCCAAAAACGTTGTTCGGCGTCAGATAAGCAATGTGAGTTGAGCATTGAACGAAATCAAAAAATTTGCACAACATAAATTAAGAGTATTTTACCGATATCATACCACTGCTTTTATATGAACCCGAAATTTTTAGCTACAAAAAGGCATATTTAATAATAATTTTTATGTTGTTTGAGTAATAAGAAGATAAAAGCCAAATTATCACAAACCAATAAAAGTTCATTTATACGACGTAGTTTGATATGATAACCCTCCAAATCCTAAGCCCTGAAGTGATAAGTGAAGGTGGAAGGAGATATTTATTAGATAGGAGAGAAAGCAAGCATATTCTCATACCCATGCTCCAACAATTATAGTAGATTTTTCAATAACTTATATTTGGCATCAGACACTTTAGAACAGTGGTTCCCAACCGGTAGGGCACGCCCTCTTACGGGGGCATAGAGAGCTGTTCAAGAAGAAACAAAAATCGAAAAACATCAAAAGGGGAACTTACTTGCACAATCGCACCATCGGGTATTTTGATTTTGTGTTTCTAACTGCCATACCTTAATGGGAGCGTCAATCGTAAAATAGCTTTTCCACAGCGCTTTTCGGGGTGAAGTGAGAAATCGGAGAAGGACAGAGAGTAAATCAATTGCTGACCGCTTGCGCTGGAAGACGAATTTCGACGATACTATCGAGACATCGATTCAGAGTCACCAGAAGCTGTTAAAGAAGTATTTTTGGTGTCTCGTCCATTAAGGATGCCATTGGGGAAATTTCGGACCAAAAGATTGTCTTGTTATTCGAAACATGCATCTCTTCTTCTACGAGTAGGTACTAGTCCGCTTGTCTTCAACGTAATTGTATAAGGCAGGCTTTTCTACTTTAGTTTTAAATAAAACTAAACGACGAAGTTTTCTCGATGTCGATAAAGATCTGATAATAGCTCTGGAAAAAAGCAGAACCTAAAATCAACCAACTGGTACAGAGCATGCAGCCTTTATCAGTTTATCATTAAAACCTATTATCAATCTAAGAAATTTTTTCAATAAAAAATATTTATTATTTTAATTTAAACTTTCAAAGTGTATTTAATAAATTAACAAGTAAGGAAAGCTGTCTTCGGCTGTGCCGAAGGATAAATACCTTTCATGAATAAGCGTCACGATTTTCACTGTTTGATCCCAGACAACCTGTGTGAATTTAAATTTAGCTCATACCGAAATTATCGGAGCTATCGATTATATGCGGGCGATGTGTTATATTGGTCCAATCTCATTGATTTTTAACATCGACATTCCGCATTCTAAAATAGCAATAGTTACAAAATTTCACATTCCTACCTATATAACTACAGGAGTTATCTACCAAAATCCGTTTATCGGAACAATCGATTGTATGGGAGCTATATGAAATATTTATCCCATCTTGATGATTTTTAACATCGATATTTCACATATAAAAACAGAGATATTTCCAAAATTTTACGTTCCTACGTGTTTAATTACAGGAATTATAGCCCAAAATCCGTTTATCGGAACAATCGATTGTATGGGAGCTGTGTGAAATATTTACTCCACCTCAATGATTTTCAACATCGATATTTCACATATAAAAATAGCAATACTTCCAAAATTTCACGTTCCTACGTATTTAATTACAGGAGTTATAGCCAAAAATCCGTTTATCGGAACAATCGATTGTATTGGAGCTATATGTATTATCGGTCCGATCTTGCTGGTTCCGACAAATGATTCCTATAGTGGAAAATGGCGGCCGCATACAAAATTTCAGCCAAATATCTCAAAAACTGAGGGACTAATTTGCGTTCAAACAGACAGACCGACAGACGGACAGACGGACATGGCTAAATCAACTTATCTCGTCATCCTGATCATTTCGGTATACTTATTGATGGGTCTATCTCTTCTTCTTTTCATACTTACAAACGTCGGACCAAAGTTATAATACCATTTCATGTTCATGAAAGGTATAAAAGACAAATAATTTGGGTTTTTTGTATTTATTGAAAAAGTGGACGTGAGAATATTATTACTAATTAGGAAAGCCTCAACGAAAAAATGGCTGGGAACCACTGCCTTAGAACAAGAGCGGTCTTTATATTTTTAGGCGAAAAATAAAATAATAATTTCTCCTGAGTAAAACAAAAATAATCCATGTTTTCGGTCCCTGTTTCTCACGTGCTTAAAAAGCCCTACAACACAAAAACCAAAAATCCAATTTTTTAAATTTGTTAAACAGTGTAATTTGTTTGGAACGTTTATAAAAAAATTGCCTTCTACTGTTTTTGTTGTTTGTAATCTAATCTTAACTTGCGTCATTTATCGATAACTGACGCCAATTGGAAACCCCAAGGAAGTTCAAGTCATCCTCCACTTGTTGTTTCCATCTCAGACGAGGTCTTCCCCTTCCTCTGCTGCCGAATTCGGGTGTCGATAGAAAAACCTTATGTGCTGGCGCTTCATTGTCCATTAGAATAACATGACCCAGCCAGCGGAGCCTTTGGGCTTTAATTCGCTGAACTATGTTCAGGTCTGCGTAAAGATCGTAACAGCTCATCGTTAAATTTCCTTCGATACTCGCGTTTGGCATCACGGGAAGGACCATAAATCTTCGGGAAAAATTTTCTAGCAAATACTTCAAGGGCCATCTCATCTTCTCTTGACACTATCCATGATTCCCAGCCATACATCAGGACTGGTATGATGAGAGACTTATGGAGCGTGATCTTTGTTTGTCGAGAGAGAACTTTGCTTCTCAATTGCCTACTTAGTCCAAAGACACATTTGTTGGCAAGAGTGATTCTCCGTTGGATTTCTAGACTGATATTATTTTCGGTGTTAATGCTGGTTCCCAAATAGACGAAGTCCCTCACCTTTTCAAATTTGTAGCTATCAACGGTAACTTGACTACCAAGATGCAGGTGCGCCGATTCTTTCTTTGATGACATGGATCAACAGTCTCCTTCCCATTCAATTTAGTGCTTTTATCAATAAAACAACTTATGTATATGTAGGTACTTTGCATGGGTCGATAGCATGATATCACTATATAGCAGATAAATTTAACTTCAAGGCCAAAATTGTAACGATTTGCCTGGATAAATTTTTTTTTTTTGTTAACAAACCTTTGTCTATTTCCGGCTGATCAATTCCTGCTTTCATTTTTTGCGCTTAAAATCACACACTTCACTACTTGCTGAGGCAACTTTCCTAAATTTACTAAGTTTATTTTAATCTTGCAGTCAATCAACTACTAAATAAGACGTAGATACATACATACCAAGGACTCAAACCGAAACCGAAACCTTAACCGATTTATACCGATTCATTTTTGAAAACCGTTACAGTTATTTTGATGTGAAAAACAACGAAACAGCAATCGTTTCGAAAGTTGGAACCGCGATTTAAAATTTTTTTAAGTCTTCCCAAAAACCATGATGCCAGATTTCGACTGGAGAGAACTAGCCCCATACTCCAAACTCTAACATTAGATGACTACTCGCGAAGCACTGGAGAAATAACTATAGCGAATTCTAATGTCATTCTCTAATGGGATTCTAATGTGATTTGTGTTTTTGCCTAGTTCTCTAACCTATCTCTAATCGAATTCTAACTTAACGCCGTTGAATAGACAATAGTTAGAGAATTACCCTAGTTATCTAATGTGAAGACTAGCATTTCTCTAACGTTAGGGACTGTGTGTGTTGGGTTACTTCTTTTAGAGGGCACATAGGTGAAGAAATAAATGTTGAAGAACAAAACCAGAACCAAAACCTTAACACGTTACAAAGCTGAAACCGAAACCGGAAAGTTATTTTACAAGGTTTCACACCTTGATACATACATATTGCACATATCTTGATTGTTAAAAATTTAAATCTGAGATCAAACTTTTTAACACGATGCATAGCATTGTAAACATTAGACTGGACCAAAAAAATATATTTTTATATTTTTGTTTAAAAATTTTAAATTTCATTCATTGAGATAATAATCGGTACTACACAAATCGCAAATTAAGTAAATTGTAGCAATCCTTTTCCTTGAAAAAATTGTTTTTATTTATAACTAGCTCGTGCCCGCGACTTCGTATGCGTAGCTTAGGTATTGAAATTAATCAAATGGTTTATGACAGCATTCATAAACACATTTTGTTTGATACCCATAATGTACTAACACATTTTTGTGGAAATATTCGTCGATACCTCCGAAACCGGTCGAGCTATCGAAATTTCAAGATATCTCACAAACCATTTCAGGTATTTCAATGAATTACATCGCATATTATAGCACTCATTGACACATTTCGTTTGACACTTATACATATGTACTAAGACATTTTTGGTCACCCCTCTCCACATATTGGGCGATAACCCCAAAACCCGTTGAGATATCGCAAAAAATAATATCTTAAACTTTAAGTTGAGCGCCTAGCAATCCAACGATTCAATTCAGTACTTTTAGAGTGTTACGACCACAAACATATAGACAGACATGGTCCACATATTGGGCGATAACAACAAAACCGGATGAGATATAGAAAAAAGTAATATCTTAAATTTTAAGTTGAGCGTCGAGCAATCCAACGAAAAAGTTTCATTCAATTCGATTAATTACTATCAGAGTGATACGGCCACAAACATACGGACAGACAGACAGAAAGACGCACAAAAATTTTTAAAATGGTTGATTTGGATTCTACTCGCTTAATAATGCTTTCCCCAATCAATTTTTTGTTGATATCTGCCATGTACATACATTGACCTGTTACAATTTTATTACATGTTGAGATTTAGCTCATTCACTATTGTGCATAAACTGTCTTTCCCTAAACGAAATGTTTCTTTAAGTATCTTTTTTGAATAAAACAGTATCTGGGTGACCGAGCTTGCTCGGTGTTTTTAAATTTTTAAAATTTTCCAATATTATAACTTACCAACATAAACTTTTCAAAATGAATTTCCGAAAAAATATCAAATAGTTGGCAACTTTATAAACCGACTAAAGTGGTAAATCCAAGTAGAAATTCTTAGAATGAAGGAATCATGGTTTGCCGAAAATGATCAAAAATGATCCGAAAATTATGTCAAAATAACCCTAAAGCGATCCTAAAATGATCCCTGAATGACCCCAAAAATACCCTTAAATGATCTCAAAATGATCCCAAATGATCCAAAATTGAACTAAAAATAATCCCAAAATAGCCCCAAAATTATCCCAAAACTACCCATAAATGATCCCAAAATGATCCTAAACTAAAACAAATATAATCCCAAAACCCTGTTCGGCAACCCTATTTGAAAATATTTCAGTAGGTATGTCGCCGAAAATAGCTTTCATTTGATACTCATATTGGCATGTGTTTTTACATTATTTAAAAAAAATTGAGATATGTGGCAGCCCTCTAAACCGACCCAAGTGGCAACACCAAAATGGACAGTTCTAGATATCATATATTATCTCTAAGCCAAAATTTCATAGAAATCCGTCAAGCGGTTCTCGAGATAGTACCATTGTTTTATTATGTACCTGATTATATTTAAATAATTATCATTTATGACCTTTCTTTCCCCAGACTATTAGCATGCCATTCTTTGGTATCGTGCTTGTTATTATCAGACCTAAAAATATCTTGAAGTGCACGATTCGGTTTTGCAGCTTTGATGGGCTCTTCAAAATATTATTTTTAACCATAATGGTCGTTTTGTCAAAACATTGCTGCTAGATAAGATATTTTATGATTATTAGACAAGTTCTGTTATAATCGGATTTTAAGGTGAGATACACAATCTTTTTTGTCACGAGAAAATATTTTTCGTGTCGATATTTATTGGGCGCAAGTACCCTATTCTGGTACTTATCAGCCAGATCTCAGTTGCTACCAACTAATGTACCGCCCTGATGATAGTGAAAAGACCGTCCAAAACTATAGATAAATCTTTTGCGAAAAAAAACTCTTTCGATTCATTCATTTGAACCCAAAAAAAGACTCATTGAACATCTATATCAGAAGTTGATTTGTTGTTGGGGGCCACAAAGGGACACAATGTGTTGTTGTGAGCAGGGTTGCTAAAATTGGGCATTACGGATCAAATCTGGTCCGATAAATTTATTTTGGACCTTTGGGTGTCTAATTCAAATTTTGGGCCGTTTTGCTACATCTATTTAGTGTAAAGTTTGTTTAATATTAATGAAACACAGCTAGAACTTTCATATAATATATTATGCTATATATTCTAATTGAGGAGCTTCAAACCACAACGCAATAAATGTATATTGAATTAGTGTACACTTATTGCATTTTGGTTTGAAGCTCCTCAATTATACTCTTTCATCTGATTTTTTAAATTTTAAATATTTGCGTTGCGTCAGAATCATGAATCTGTAGCACATTCATTTTTCTGGCACAATTTTCAGATATTGAACCACACATTCATGAAAATGGCATTGCAAATTTCCCTGGGTTCCTTGTACTTGGGAAACCCAGGCTTTTCGTGAATCATAGAGAAACGATAGAGTAGTCACGTGAGCCTATTAACTGAAATCTGGAAAATGTGGACATTCATGCCTCTGGCAAGCGAGAGACGATATCTAGTTATGTAGAAACACTTATGTACCTACCTTCATGTATATGTTAAAAACATATAACAACATATCAATAGTAAGAAAATAAATTCATTTGAAGTTGAATTTAAATTTTTCTTTTAATTTCGGGGATATTTTTCAATCACAGTTTCTTTAAAGCTGTTTTTAAAAAAAAATATATATATCTACGTTTGTTAGTATGGGCAATGTCAGATTCAAGGTATAACTCATGTAAATTGCTTAAAAAGTTACCGAATGTGTATTAGGTAAACGCAAAAATATGAGTTGGCAGTTTTACTATTTCTTTGGGTAATTTTTACTATATTTTTTGCGTAATTTTTACTATATTTTTTGTGTAATTTTTACTATATTTTTTGGGTAAATTTTACTATATTTTTTGTGTAATTTTTACTATATTTTTTGCTTAATTTTTACTATATTTTTTGAGTAATTTTTTATATATTTTTCGCTTCATTTTCAACCTTTTTTTGTGTAATTTTTACTTAATTTTTTGTGTAACTTTTACTTTGTTTTTTTTTTTTTTTTTTTGCGTAACTTTTAGTGTCTTTTTTGTGTGATTTTTTACTATATTTTTTGCGTAATTTTTACTATATTTTTTGCGATTTTTTTTTCATAATTTTTGCATAATTTTTGCTTTATTTTTAAGGTAAATTTTAAAAAATTGTTTGTACCATTTTTTTGGGGTAATTTTTACTATATTTTTTGCATAATTTTCACTTTATTTTTTGGGTAGTTTTTTCTTTTTTTTTTTGTGTAATTTTTTACTTTTTACTATATTTCTTACGTATTTTTTAGCAAAATTTTTTTGTAATTTTTGCTATATTTTCAATGTAAATTTTATTTAATTTTTTTTTTTTTTTTGAACCTGAAAACCCACACCGTGGATCCGCCCCTGGTGTAGGGTATCTGTGGTTCTTGAGGACCTACTGCCATACTTTGGAAAATTCCGTCTTTTACCACTGTCCGTATGGTTCCGGTAGAAAAAAACTTGAAGTTATGAGAACCAGTGATTTTTCATTGTATGTTTGGCGGCCGCCGTAGTGGAGCGGTAGTGTGTTCGGCCTGCCACACCAAGTAGTCGGCTATCGCTGCCCGGCTAAACAACATCAACAAACATTTAAAGAATGATTTTATACATTTTAAGTAATAGGTTTTTTTATTCTATATAAAGTTTCTTAAAATCTAAGGACGTTGTCTTACATAAGTTCTAACTTATATTCTACGTATAGTTTTCTATAACTAGAGCAGGATTGTTATTATCTAGGAAAATTTGTATAAATTCAATGAAATACTGGCTTTCTAAATTTAATTAATAAAATATTTCTTAAAAATATAAGAAATTGTTCTTAAACATTTATTTGCAAAGATCATTGCTGTGTCGAAAAAGCTAACATCGTCGGTGATTCCGCAAAACGACGAGATGGACATTTTTAAAAACGGCGTATGTGATATTTCAGTTTGGCGGTTTTGCAACTTTAAATGATTGGATTTTAAGACAACTGCGATCAAGATCGATTCTTCTAATTAATTTGCAACTCAAAAGTAGTTTTATTGAGAATAAATAAATAAGTCTTAATGACAGGGGCTATAAAAGTGTTTGTCACAAATGTCTCTTACACCGTCTCTTAGATGTCCATTACTTTGTTTTGCCTAATCACCTACGATATGTAAACGAATGATTTCAAGAGCGCCATATCACTGCTACATGCCTGCGAAAACCCAAACAAGTTTTTGAATTCTGGTATTCCGCAAACAAATTTCGAAAAAACGAGTGTTTCCATTGATGGCAGCGACAGAACGCTATCCAATATAGGTCGGTTGCTTGGGACTTGGCTGTCTTTGCATTATCACATGGCAGAGTACGTCCCGAGAAATTTTTACACCGAATTGCAATCAAACTCTTTCCGCTTTCTTTGCGTCACTTCCTCGATAGTTTTCTTGAACGGTTCAACTTCTTGGATTTTAAATTGTTCTATTTCATTCCATGTTTGAACTTTTGCCGTACCAAAAAACAGAAACGTTAAATTGCCAAAAAATATCATGGCGGCAGTTATGAAGAAGACTATACGCCATTGATAAACATTTTTCTGTGTAAATAAAAGCAAAAATAAATCAAAGAATATACCACTTATGTTAACATATCATCGCTCGCTTGCCAGAGGCATGAATATGCAAATTTTCCAGACTTACTCACGTGTTTAACCTGTCCCATGTGCTACACCTTCATGTTTCTGGCACAACAAAAATGTTTAAAATCGAATTTCCAATTTTTTTTTTAATTTTCGTTGTGCCAGTAGCATGAATTTGTTGCACTTGACAACCGACACCATTGCTACACATTCGTGTTTCTGGCACAACGAAAATTTTTTCAAAATTTAGAAATTCGATTTTAAACATTTTCATTGCGCCAAAAACGTGAATTTGCCACAGATTCATGCATCTGGCGCAACGAAAATTTTTAAAAATTTACTGGAAATTTTTGAAAGATGAATGTGCCGTAACTTGAGGAGAATCTATGTAACTTGTAAAAACATATTTATGTCAAAAAATAAAATTTCAAATTTTGCGACAGCAATAATCTTTCAAATACGATTCCCAAAATTTAAATTTTGGCACATTAATGCTTCTGGCAAGCGATCGACGTTATGCATGTATTCAAACAACACTTACTGTATCGGTAACTATAAAACCCACAGCGAGTGGTGCGAAAAAACTCATCACATTACCAGAACAAGTGATAATACCCAATAAGCTACCAGCAAAGTTTGGTGCTAAATCTAAATGAGTTACAGCAAAACCAAAATGTGCAAATGTGAAAGAGGCTACAGCTAATGTTAACAAACCAATTGCCAAATCACTTTGATGTGGTTGCAGGTAGCCCACAGCGATTAACGGCACAACTGGTATCCAAAATCCGATCGTATTATTAATTTTACGACTCACTGTAGCATTCAAAACTTTTGATTTTTCCAACAAACTAGCGAGTGGACAAAGTACCAACGTTAAAACCAACGAAGCTACATAGGGTAGAGATGAAAGCAACGCATTGCTTTTTATATCTTTACCGAGCACACTCTGAACATAGGATGGCATTTGTGTAAGTAATGTCCAGAAGCACCAAAGTTGTGCACATTGATTAACTATGAGCACCAAAAAGTGTTTCGATGTTAAGATTTGTTTCCAAGGTACAGCATGTTTTCTTAAAAACTCATTCTTCTTCTTATTGTGACCCAATGACTCTTCGATCATAGCACATTCATCAACTGAGATGTATTTACAATCACGTGGTGAGCTTGCACCAAACACGAACCAGACGACAGCCCAAACAAAGCCCACCAAACCGGGTAAATAGAATGTGCCTGGCCAACCCCAACTCGATGAACAAATTATGCCACTAGTGGACATCATTATCACTACGCCTATTTGTGTGCCCATATAAGCGAGTGTTTGCAGTGTACTCCTTTCCTCAATCGGCGCCCATTTGGATATAAGTGTAGCAATAGTCGGAAAGGTTACACCCTGTAATAAGCCTTGACAAAAACGTATTGCACATAACATGGGCCAACCGCCTACATAAAGACTTAAGGGCGTGAGTAGTGCTAAGGTGCTGCTTATTATGACATCCATCAAGAGTAGTAATTGTCCTCCGAAGCGTCGCGCCCAGCCACCAGCTGGTATTTGTAAAAAAAGATAACCACAAAAGAAGCTGCTGAGTATGTGTGATTTTGTTTTCTGCGACCATTCGTATTCCTGAGCGTAAAATATGAAAAATTTTGAATGAGACAGCTTCTCTATCTATCTATCTAATTACTTACAGGAAAATCTGGATTTGCACCCTTGTTATTCATCATAGCTACCACAGCCACGTTTATATTGACACGCAAAGAGTATAGCAAACCAAGTCCCAATGAAATCAATAGACATTGCAGATGGCGATATCCAATAATTTGACTCTTTAATTTGGTTTTTGGCTCAAGTGAAACTTTTCGGTTTGTCACCATTTTCGTATTTTGCTCAGCTGTATATTAGTTGCGATTGTGACAGTCGTTAGCAAAAAACTTCTCTGTAACTTATTAAGCGCTATTTTATATTAAAAATAAGATTTTTAGTTTTGCGAGAATTTTTAAAATCTTAACGAATGAAGTACCTATATATCGCAGCCTAAATCAAAAAGCGTCACAACTAAAAAATTTGTTTAGGTCAATTTTTTGGCATATATCTCTAAATAAAGTTAAATATATGCAGAACATAATTTTTTTTTCTTTCTAGCTAGTATCCTTACTCTTTAAAAAAGACTGCCATGTTAACTTTAAAAAAAATCAGGTTACTTTTGTGCGATCCAGCCTCGTTTAAATTAAACTTGCTCCGATTTTGAGTTGTGCCGCTTTTTGATTTAGTGTGCGTTATGTCTAGATCTTAACATCAAAGTGACCACTGATGATTAGATTACTGAAAAAAGGAAATACTCGAGACGGTATTTACGATAGCAATTCATTTACAGTGTTGTTGTTGTTGTTGTTAACAGCAAAACACTTCCCGAAGGTTTTGGGAAGTGTTGCCGAAATTGACAGACCTTAGCCGGATATGAACCCAGCACGCAGCGGTACTCCCTTGCGGTACTGCCCGACTGTCGCGGTAGTGATTTGGTATGAGCATTGGAACCTTCTAGGTCATGTCATCCCTCCATCCGTTAGGAAGGAGAAGATGGGTAATGAGAGGTAAGAGGCATCAGATCCATAGATCAACCAAAGAGTTTGCACGTCATTACCTATGTACATATTAGTCGCCTCTTACGACCGGTATGCGTACCTCGGGCATATTCTAAACTCCTAACCCTCAGGGGCTATTCATTTACAATGAAATTATTCAGTTTTATGTTGAAAGTTTCAAAAAAATATTGTTCGAATACACTTAGAAAAAAGCTGATATCGAACAAAAAAAAAAAAATTTAAAACAAAAATAGAAGGAGTGGTCCTGGGTCATTGAGACTTCCCTTGGACCTATACAAAAAAATGTATATCCAAATTTTAGTTTCAGTGGAAAAAAGAAAGTTATGTAAATCCATGGAAATTGGCGCATTAGTTACCCCCGTGAAATAAATAGATGAAAACGCCTATTTCCCAGAAGTATCTTGGACATACACACAAAAATTATAATTTTTTCAGTTTAAGATTACTCCAATATTTATTTTGAGGCAGTTTTTTTCATTTCGACTTTGCAATCAGGAGCAGGATAATATCGTGTTTACAAAATTTGCCGTTTTACGGACTTTGCACTAAACAAAAAACGTAAACAAACTAAAATTTCAAAAATCGGGCCAAGCTATGCTCTTCCAAATTTAAAAATATTATCAAAATCGGATGAAAAATCAAAGCTGTAGTGGATTATGAACTGTAAACTTCAATTACTTTCCACTGTGTGTCGGTGGAAGTAGAGAAAGAGGGATACCACCGGTGAAGTGCGATAAAGCCATGCGAGATAACGCCATATGGCTCTATCTCCCATCGAATTGCGAGTTAAAGCCATCTGGCATTATCACGCTTCGTATTGAGAGATAATGGCATATTTTTTTTTTGTCAATTGTGAGTTAAAGCCATATGGCCTTATCTCTCATATGAATTTATTTGTCATTGTGAATGTGCATTTAAGGTGACAGGTAATAGTGTCACTGGTAATAGTGTCTGACACTATTGCGCTTTCGAAATGGAATTAGTGTCAACAAGAAAATGGAAAATAAGTCATTGACACTATTTGCAAACTAAATGGAAATAGTGTCAAAAGTGCTAAAAACATGCCCATTCATTGAAATTTCTGCCGATTTACTTTGTAGGGGGTTTAATTCATTTTAATTCCGTGATCTTTTATAAAAATAAAACAAACAGTTAGCAACGTAAATTGAATTGTCAAAGATTTTTCCTTTTACGACAGGTTAAAATCACTAATAGTGCTCATTTCGTAAAAGGAGAAAGTAATGATTTTTCCGTTTTACAGAACGCTTACACCTTCTTGATTGCATATATACCAACAGGTATACCAACAGGTCATCATAACCTCTAACGGGATTTTTAGCCGAGCTTCTCTTTCCAACTTGTGGTGTGTTGCTTTTGAGTTTTTCCTACAAGTTGGCGGGACCTACAGTTTTTTGCCGACTCCGAACGGCACTTGCAAAGCAAATGAATTTTTTGCTGAGAACCTTCTCATGACAGAAATACACCCGGAGAGTTTGCCAAACTACTCCCGAGGGGCGACCCCGTTTGGAAAAATTCTTTTTCTAAATAATTTTTGATGTAACTTTTGCCGCGCATCGAACCGACACAATTTGGTGTAGAAGGCCGAACACTTAACCGCTACACCACTGCGGCCGCCTATATATTGCATATAGAGCAGAAAATATCCCATAAAAGGGAAAATCAAATGAGAGATAAAGCCATACGAGATAACGCCATATTGTCTTATCGCTCTTTGAAATTGGAAATAAAGCCATACAGAAATTTTGGCGCGAATATGGCTTTATCTCTCTTTGAATTGAGTGATAAGGCCATATGGCGTTATCTCGCATGGCTTTATCGCACCCCACCTAATGTTAAGGAAGCCATGTACGTATGTATGTAATTGAAGCCATTTAAAGAAAAATTTCCCTTGAAAAATGAATATGCAAATACTTGTTTACATCTTAGATCTTAAAAATAATTGAATAAAGAATAAAAATGGTTTATTCTAAAACATTTACATAGATTTCATTTCTGAGACTCATGACCCAGAAACAGAAGTTTTTTCAAATGATCCATTCTGATCTGAATGTTTCATCGGCGCTTCGACATTGTGTTTTAGCAGAAAATCGGGTGCATCCCATGGTGCCGGTTCTGCTGAGCCAAAAACTAGGAATATGAGATTACCTAAAAATCCCACCAACGCTGAAATTCCAAATACAATTTGCCATTCAGAGCGATCGTGCTGAAAAATGACATAAAAAGAAGCAAATACTTATTAGTTACCTGGAAGGGAATAATGCCTATGTCATACTTACAATATCTGTGACAATAGCACCGACCACCAATGGCGTGGCTAAAGGTACAAAACAACAAATTGCATTGACAATACCCATCACAACGCTAGCATGATTTGGTGCCAAATCAATTATACTAAGCTGAGCGCCAATCGAAGATCCAGCTTCTAAGCCAACACTCACAATGAAAAGTGAAATGATGACCTCCATGTCTGCTTGACCGAGAAAGCCAACCACAATTAAGATAACTGAAGGTATCCATGATCCAATAGTATTGGTTGTTTTGCGCATATTTGTTAAAGTAAGCCATTTCTTTTGAACTGCCATCTTGCCCACAAACATGTAAACATATAGCATAATCCAACGAAGAATATATGGAAGTGTCGAAAATATCGCATTACTCTTGATGTTCATATTCAAGACACCATTCAGATATGACGGCATTTGGGTTTGAATTGTACTGAAGCTCCATACTTCACTACAACCAGCAAAGATTAAGGCCAAAAATGGCATCGAAGTGAACATAGCCAACCAAGGTAAAGGTATATTTTTATTGTGAAAGTCGGTTTCGCGTTTTAGCGAGGTTTCAATATACTGGCATTCCTCCTTCGTTATGTAGCGTGATGATGGTGCATTCTTTGCTCCAAATATCAACCATATTATGCACCAAACTAAACAAACACCTCCGAAAATGTACGAAATACCTGGCCAACCTAGTGGGCTACTCGCTATCAACCCACTGAATAACATAGAAAAAACTGTACCACTATTGATGCCCGAATAAGCAAGTGCACCTAGAACATAACGTTCTTGAGGTGGTGACCATTTTGCTATGTGATCATTGATGCTAGGAAAGAGTACACCTTGCAAAAGCCCCTGTACTACACGAATGGCGCAGTAGGCTTGCCAACTGCCAATGGTCACAAGGTAAGGTGTGAATAAAGTTAAAATTGCTACAGAAAATATAGAACAAAACATTACGATCTTTGCACCAAAGCGTCGAATTATAAATCCAGCTGGAAATTGTGTAATCATATAGCCCCAATAAAAACATGATATTATGTAGTTTCGCTCCTTCTCTGACCAATCGAATTCCTGAAAAAGTTAAAATGATAGAACGTGAGGTTTTGTCGAGTGTAGTTAACCAAATATGTAAGTTTACCGGAAAATTAGGATTTGTAGTTTCAGCGTTTGTCATTGCCACTACGAGTACCGATATGCTCATGCGGCACAAATAAATAATGGTAATGCACAGAAATAGCATAAAAATTTGAACATGGCGAATGCCAAATCGTGGACCTAAAATTTGAAAAAGAAGAAAGTAAGTAGCAACTAAAGTTATAATTTTTGCCAGTGCTACTGCAGCCAATTCTTGGATTGCTTACTTTTTCACATACAAAAAAATGGTGGGATTTCATTCCAACACTCCACAATTGCCGAGATTACATTTTTACAAATTTACAAATAAATATATGGGCAAATCCGCGAAACCTTTACCCTTTTTGGATACTCGGGTTAATGAATTGAAGCCGGAAAAAAAGTTAACTTCTTAAAATCAGAAATAACGAAATATAAATAAGGTGTATTCGAGAATGGTTTAGATTCACAATTTCTTACTTCCGGGAAGTGGACCAGGGAACCGATCCATTCGAAAAGATCTTAGATATGGTGGGTTTTCCTTCAAACTTGGTACGTGGGTAGAATTATGCCTAAATTAACAGGGGCCAATACGAGTGGGATATATTTCATCCAAATAGTGATCTGTATAACAAAGAAATAATAAAATGCGGTCAGGTGGCAACCCTGCTAGAAATTGTCATATTTAGAACACGGTCGAAAATACCTTTAATTTGATACCCATATTGGCATATCTTGCTCAATATTTAAAAAATCGAGAAAGTGGCAACCCTGTAAACCGATCCAAGTGACAACACCAATGTATACAATCTTAAAGTAAATGAAATTGTCTATATACCAAATTTTATACAAATCGGTCAAGCAGTTCCTGAGATATACGAGAAAATAAATAAATTGCGGTTAGGTGGCCAACCTTAGTGGCAACCCTGTTTGAAATTATCATATTTGGAATACGGCCGAAAATACCTTTCATTTGATACCCATATTGGCATATCTAGCTCTATATTCAAAAAAAAAAGGGATATGTGGCAACCCTGTAAACCGCCCTAAGCGGCAACAGACATGTGTATAATCTAAGAATGAATCAAGTTGTCTCTATGCCAAATTTTATACAAATCGGTAAGGCAGTTTCGGAAATATGCGAAAAAATAAATAAATTGCGGTTAGGTGTCCAACCTTAGTGGCAACCCTGCTTGAAATTATCATATTTGGAATACGGCCAAAAATACCTTTCATTTGATACCCATATTGGCATATCTAGCTCTATATTCAAAAAAAAAAAAAAAAATGGTTTTCTTTTTTTTTGAAAAATTTAACACATTGGACGATATCTCAAAAACCGGGTATCAAAAGAGGCGAACGTTCCAAAATGCCCAAAATTTGATCACGTGATTTATGGACTCCGAGATTCTCTTCCAACTTGTGCTGTGCTGCTTATGAATTGTCTCCTACAAAATGGCGGGATCTACAGTTTTTTACCCACTCCAAACGGAACCTGCAAAGCAGATGAATTTTTTCTGTGAAGCTTTTTATGGCAGAAATACACTCGGAGAGTTTGCCAAACCACTGCCCAGGGGTGACCTCGTTAAGCAAAGTTTTTTCTAAATAATTTATGATGTTAATTTTACCGGCTTGCGATAAGCGAAAAAATCCGCTATGTAGCGCTGCTGTGGAGATTTTTACAGAAGTTTACTTAAAATTATTGACAAAAATGTGTTTGTTTTTAAAACATCTGTATAAATTGTATAATTTTTTTTTTTTTGTTAACAAACCTTTTGCTACTTCTGCTTTAACTCCACTCATTTTGTCCTTTAAAACACAAAAAATTTAAGTTAACAAATCTTTGTTTTTGGTCCGCTTCGTGGATCGCGATCACCCACTAACCTACTTGTTGGGATAACCTTCCCAAATTTACTAAACGTATTTTTTTGTTCTAATCAACTACTTAATAAGACTTAGCTGAATCGCCAATGAAAAGGTGATATCTTAATAAAACAAGATATATTGCCTCTATCTTTGCTTTTAAATATATAGCATATAAGGCTGTTTAACACAGCACTGCACCGTCTTACTATGTAAGCACATTCTCAGCAAATATCGATTAGAGGTAGATTAGGTAACTAGCCCCTAAGGTAAGACGACGAATTGAGAAACACTTCAGAAACATAGTGTTCTCATACAAAATCAGACATAATTCTCAAATCGAAAGCCCGAATCATTTTCTAGTGTAGTTCACAGGTATCTTCTCGACTCGAGGACTACGCTATTTATCTAATGTGGCTATCAAAAATTCTCCAACGTTCGACACTGTGTTTGTGGGTTTAACACATTCGTCACAGCGCCAATTTTTTGCGTTATTTCGAAACCTTTCGTGATCGATTTTAGACAATCAGAAAAACGTATTAAAATTTGTATCGACACTCTTACCAGTTTCCAGCTAGTGGACTGTAGGTGAAACCCGAACACAATCGTGCCAATGCATTGTGTTAGAACTTGAGCGGAGGAAATCTTATAACTTTAAAAGAGCTAAACTTGTATTTTTTATATTTGTATCGCGGGAACCGCTTGACCGATTTGGATGAAATTTTGAATATAGATAGTTTGGTTGATTCTAAGACTATCCAATTGGGGGTTGCCACTTGGGTCGGATTACAGGGATGCCACCTATCCAATTTTTTTTAAATTATGGAGCAACATATGTCAATATGGGTATCAAATGAAAGGTATTTTCGCCGACATACCAACTAAAATATTTTCAAGTAGGGTGGCCGCGCAGGGTTACCATTTTCCCGTATTGTATTTGTATGGTATATTTTTGGATCATATTTGGACTATTTGAGGATCATTTTGAGATCATTTAGGGGTCACATTTGAGGGTCTTTTTGGGGTCGTTTTGGGATTATTTTAGGATTATTTTGGGAACATATTTGGAAAATTTTGGGATCATTTTTATGTACATTTAGGGCTGTTTTTGGATTCATTTTTCTATAATTTTCGGATCTTTTTAGGGTCAATTTGGGGTCATTTGGGGATCATTTTTGGCTCTTTTGGGTTCAATTTCGTATCATTTTGGGAACATTTAAGGGTCTTTTTGAAATCATTTTAGGATTATTTTGGGATTATTTTTGAGTGAATTTGGGATCATTTTGGGTAAGTAAGATTAGCGCTAGCTTGGACTTTATTTGTGCTATTGCGTTAACACTCAGAAAAAAGTGGTGTTACTCAGATCTAACAACATGTGCATTGCGTGCACACCCTGTGGGAAAAAAGAGCAAATTAGGTTTGCTCCCGGTTTTTGGAAGTGATACTTTTGTCGATGGACCGAAAATAATAATTCTTACTTTCATTACTCAAGAATGAGTTTTATTTTATTTCTAAT
Source organism: Campiglossa producta (assembly GCA_964058755.1). Lineage (NCBI taxonomy): Eukaryota > Metazoa > Arthropoda > Insecta > Diptera > Tephritidae > Campiglossa > Campiglossa producta. The sequence continues at coordinate 112,246,923 of CAXKVI010000004.1, read as the reverse complement.
AATAAATCTCAAAACTAATAAACCTCTTCCTTTGGAGCTCCTGATCATAAAATAAATTATTGAAATATCTACACTAAATGAAGGAGTATTTATGGTAATGTTATAGATGGTAATGAAGGCACTCATATGTTCATACCCATTCTCCATTAACATCTTAAATACATTTTCTTGATAGTTCAGGATATATGAAATTCTGAGATTTAGAAAGAAAAATTAAACCACATAATGGGGAATGGGGGAAATTCCCTACTATGCTTCCGTTTCTATACTATGTATTTCGTTAAATACATTTTTGTGACCGCACTAAAAGTACTAAAATCAGTTAGTTATACAAAATAAAGTGTCACAAGTATGAGTGAAGAAAGGCGCGCAGCCAGGGAGAGGGGTTTGAAGGGTTTGTTTCACCTAAGTTTTTTATACCTTTCATGAAAACTTTGGTCTGATGTTTGTAAGTATGAAAAGAAGAAGAGAGAGACCAACTAATAAGTATACCGCTATGATCAGGACAATGTCCGTCTGTCCGTATGTTTGTACGCAAACTAGTCCCTCATTTTTAGAGATATATCGATGAAATTTGGTATGGAATATACATTTGTCGGAACCAGCAAGATCGGACCAAAACTACTCATAGCTCCCATACAATAGATTGTTCCGATAAACGTATTTCGGGCTATAACTTCTGTAATTCAAGAGGTAGTTACGTGAAATTTTGTAATTTTTGTTATTTTTATATGGGAAATGTCGATATTGAAAATCTGTAAGATCGGACCAATAGTACTCGTAGCCACCATACAATCGATTGTTTTGATAAAAGGATTTTGAGCTATAACTCCGGTAACTAAACAGGTAGGAAGGTTGTAAGTTTTTATATTTTAGAATGTGGAATGTCGATGTTAAAAATCAAAGAGATTGGACCAATATAACACACCGCCCCCATATAATCAATAGTTTCGATAATTTCGGTATGACCTAATGCTAAATTCACACCGGCTGTACTGGGGTCAAACAGTGAAAATCGTGACGCTTATTCATGAAAGGAATATAGCCTTCGGCACAGCCGAAGACAGCTTTCCTTACTTGTTTTTTTTTATTTAATTCGATATATTTTCAGTTTAAGCAAATTACAAAAACGTCGATTTCAAGAAAAAACAAACCACTTTTTACAAACCATCAGATAGAATGAATTTGGTTGAGGATATTCCTTTTATCGTAAAACAAAGTTCTGCAAAAAAAAAAATAATCCAGGAAAACTTTTGAAAAAAGTAGCCTCCAGCGGAAAAATTTTTTTTTTCTCGGTGCGCCCCTGACTGAAGGCCATAATTTTCTTAAAAACTTGCGATGCGCTGATGAAGCTAATCAAGCAGGTATGTACAAAAAAAAAAAAAAATACGGCACATAAGCTAATATATTAGCCAGTCTTAATTTTGTTGTATGCAAATAAAAACGAATAATCCCTTTCAGTGATCGCCCTTTTCACCCATCTCTAGTGTTGGTGTTTTCATATATATCTCATAAAAAAAGTTTTTTTTGTGTGTGCGAGCTCTTACTTCAATATTATGAAATCAATTCACAGCATACCGTAGACCAGTAGTGTATCGATAACCATCAGGTTTTGCCTAGGAGATCGCGTTTTGTACTTAATCTTGTCAGTTTAATAGGCCCATTTTTAATTGGTTTCGACTTTTTTTTTCAAATATAATCAGATAACTGATTATGCCTAATTTTTTATAGAAAATATCATTTTTGTATCTACAAACCGAATATATCGACGACTCATTCCAAGCTCATCATATCTCGGTTGAGTGGCTGATAAAGGTTCATCATACCAAATGGCTGAAAGGCAATCCATCTATTCGAATGTATGGGGTTCAAATATTTTTTTTTTTTGTTTTTTTTTTTTTTTTGAGTTAGTAGGGCAGACATTTGTTTAGTACCAGGTTAGATTTTAATTATTTTCATAACACGTCATTTTTTCATTAATTCATTACATTACATTTCACAACTGATGAATTTTTGAATCCAGCTTTACGTTTGCAGAAACTGAAGTTTCATCAAATGCTCCTTTCCGTTCTAAATTTGTCACAGACTCTTCAACATTACGTTTGAGCAGAAAATCGGGTGCATCCCATGGTGCCGGTTCTGCTGAGCCAAAAATTATAAATATGAGATTACCAAAAAATGCAACAACCGCTGCAATTGCAAAGACAACTTGCCATTCAGAGCGATCGTGCTGACAAATAATAAAAATTAGTGAATACTGATATTTGACCTTGTACTTGATACTTACAACATCTGTGACAATAGCACCAACAACCAATGGCGTAGCTAAAGGTACAAGACAACCAATTGAATTGCTAATACCCATCACAATGCTGGCATGATTTGGTGCCAAATCAATTGTATTCAGCATAACCCCAATCGATGATCCAGCTTCGAAACCAACACCCACAATCAAAAGGGCAATGGTGAGCTCCAGGTCTCCTTCACCAAGAAAGCCAATAAAAATTAAGATTATTGTAGGTATCCATGATCCCAGAGTATTGGCTATTTTACGCATATTCGTTAAAGTAAGCCAATTCTTGCCAACTGCCATATTACCCAAAAACATATAAACATATATCATCATCCAACGAACTACATAGGGTAGCGTTGAAAGTAGCGCATTATTTTTTATGCTCAAATTGAACACACCATTCATGTAGGATGGAATTTGGTTTTGAAGCGTACTGAAACCCCACCCTTCACTACAATTACCAATGGTTATTGCCAAAAATGGCATCGAAGTGAATATAGCCAACCATGGTAAGGGAATCTTTTTTTTATGGAAATCGTCTTCATGTTTTAGAGACGCTTCAATATATTGGCGTTCCTCCTTGGTTATGTAACGTGATGATGTTGCATTCCTTGCACCAAATATGAACCATACTACACACCAAATAATGCAAACAGCTCCGAATACATACGAAATACCCGGCCAACCAAGTGGACTACTCGCTATCAACCCACTGAATAGAGTGGCGAAAACTGTACCACTATTAACACCTGCATAAACAAGTGCACCTAACACATAGCGTTCTTGAGGTGGTGACCATTTTGCAATGTGATCATTAATACAAGGAAAAATTGCGCCTTGTAAAAGACCCTGCCCTACACGAATGGCACAGTACGCTTGCCAACTCCCTATAGTCACCAGAAAGGGTGTCAATAAAGTTAAAATCGCTGAAGACAGCATTGAACAAAACATTACGATTTTTGCACCAAAACGTCGAATTGGAAAGCCAGCTGGAAATTGTGTGATCATATAACCCCAATAAAAACATGAAATGATGTAATTTCGCTGCTTCTCGGACCAATCGAATTCCTGAAAAAAATAAAAGGATAGAAAACAAGATTTCTCAGTTTGTACCAAAACAAATTTCTTTACCGGAAAATTAGAATTTGTAGTTTCAGCGTTCGTCATTGCCACTACGATTACCGATATGCTCATGCGACTCGTATAAACAGTGGTAATGCAGAGAAATAGTAACAAAATCTGAACATGGCGAATGCCAAACCGTGGTCCTGTAAGTGTAAGAAAAAAAAAAGTAATATGGTTGTTATGGTGCGTGGTATGAAACAGGGAGTGCTAAAGGCCGATTTACACGTATCGATTTTTCTTCTAATTTTTTCATTGCATACAAAAATTACCTACATTTTTCGAAAAATTTGCTTGAAATTTTGGAAACTATATATCGCACACTAAATCAAAAAGAGTCAAAACTCAAAATCAGAGTAACTTTCAGTTAATTGCTTCTGGATCGCACAAAAGTAATTTGATTTTTAAAAACTTTGCATCACTGTGCTCTTTAAAGAGTAACGATAGTAGTCAAAAAGAAAAAAATTGTATGTACTGGCTGTACTACTTTTTATTAGGCAATCTATGCCAGGAAAGCGACTAAAAAAATTTTGAGTTGTGACGGTTTTTGATTTATGGTGCGATATATTGGTTACTCCTTTCTATTAATAATGCAACTAAGCATTTGTTTAATATGTTTAGTACCTGGGTGAATTTAGCGCTAACTTTACCCAAAAATTATCCGAAAATTACCCAAAATGATCCAAAAATTATTCCCAAATGACCCCAAAAACACCCTTAAACGTACCCTAAAAAGATCCCAAAATGATCCAAAAATGTTCCCAAAATAATCCTAAAATAATGCCAAAACGACCACAAAAAGACCCTCCAATGTTCCCAAAATTATCCCAAAATGATCCAAAAATTACCCCAATATGATCCCAACATGACTCCAAAATGACCGAATATTACCTCAAAATTGTCCCAAATTAATCCAAAATTGACCCAAAATGATCTCAAAATAGCCCCAAAATTATTCCAAAGTGACCCCTAAATGGTTTCAAAATGATCCCAAAATAATAAAAATATGATCCCAAAAATATACAATACAAATACAATACCGTAAAATGGTAACCCTGGGCGGCTACCCTACATGAAAATATTTTACTTGGTATGTCGGCGAAAATACCTTTAAAACTTAGATAAGTGGCAACCCTACACACCCCCCAAGTGGATAGTCTTAGAATCAATCTTACTATCTATATGCCAAATTTCATCCAAATCGCCCAAGCGGTTCTCGAAATAGTCCGGATATACAAATATACTGCGGTAAGGTGGCAACCCTACTTGAAAATATTTTAGTTGGCATGTCGCTGAAAATACCTTTCATTTGATACCCATATTGGCATATTTAGCTACAAAATTTTAAAAAATTGAGATAGGTGGCACCCAAGTGGATAGTCTTAGAATCAATCGTACTATCTATATTCAAAATTTCATCCAAATCGGTCAAGCGTTTCCCGAGATAGTCTGGATATAAATATACAAATGCACAAATATACAAATATACAAGTTTAGTTCGTTTAAAGTTATAAGATTTTGAAATCAAATATTTTGTCAAGTAGTATCAGGATCATAGAATTGTCAAAATCCCAAAACATAAATGTGCTTCAGACTCATGCTTCTGGCGTAACGAAAATTTTTAAAAATTCACTTGGAAATTTTTAAAAGTTAAATGTTCCCTAACTAGAAGAATTTAAGGAATATTAAGGTAAAAACTATATCAGGGAGGAATAGTATAATGAGAACATAACTTTCAAAAACATATTTATGTAAAAAACTAAAATGTCAAATTTTGCGAGAGCAATAAACTTTCATATATGATTTCCCAAAATTTGACACATTTATGCTTCTGGCAAGCGATCGGCGATATAATATCTATTTTGTTTCAACATATTAAGCGCAGTGTGAAAATGTTGATGCAAGCGATCAAGTGCTTAAGATTGAAAACAACAACGATAACTCGTTGGCGCTGTTGCAGCGATTAAAATCTCACGTCACACGTTACTCAAAATGAAAGTAGCCCAACGAACACAAAAAAAAATATTTGCCAACCTTGGGAGAAATTTAGAATTCTCATGATGATAAAAGAAGGAAAGTTGTGCCAATGAGAGTTGTCCCGATTTTCTGTAGTTGGGCGAACATAGTTCTCGCTGTATATATTCAGATCAGTGAACACAGCTATTATAATTTTCTTCTTAGTTTTTTTCTCAGGTCAAAATAACATACTTAATATAGTGCAGTTTCAGAATACCCTTCTTTGAAAATGGCTTGTTCTCTTACAAGCATAATCTGGGGTTTTTAGGTTCAACCCCTTACCCTTAGAGATCAAAAAATCATATTTTGCACAGTAATTCACAGCAAAAAAATATATGTTGTAAAAATTTCGCTAAAAATATATCTAGTAAAAATTAAATTATACAAAAATGATTGTAAAATTTACACAAAAAAATATAGTAAAAATTCTATAAAGATATAGTAAAAATTACACAAAAAATGTGGTAAAAATTACACAAAATATTTAGTAAGAAACACACAAAAAATAGTAAAAATTACACAAAAAACGTAGTAATTATCACGCAAAAAAATAAAGTAAAAATTACACAAAAAATAAAGTAAAAATTGGCCAAAAAATTTAGTAAGAATTACACAAAAATATAGTAAAAATTATACAAAAATATGCGAGAAAAAAAAAATTACACAAAAACTAATATTGCCTTCTCAAATTTTTTTTTTTCACAAAAAAACATAAGAAATTAACACAGTAATTCCAAAATTGCAAAAAAATGTTTAATGCAGCATCAAAATACGTGTGTTTTTTGTACTTGCTGGAAAAAAGTTTGGCAATACTCTAGCAATTTTTTGTGTTATTTTTGAAAAATATTTAGAGAGAATAGCCTTGTAGTAAAACTGCCGTGAATTTGACATTGATATACAAACAAATGTAGGCTTATATTTTTGAGAAACTGTATATGAAAAATGTCCTCGAAACCAAAAAAAAAAAAAAATTAACCTTACCTTCCTCCTTCCCCCTCCCTTACAAAAATCCTGGATCCGCCACCGGCTTAGCCTTATGTTAAACCGCACAAAAACTTATATACATACATATATCTTTTTCGATATAGTTTTTACAATTTTGTGTTGTTGATTCACAAACCTTTCACTATTTCCACCTCATTTTCGCTCATTTTAACAGATGCAAATTATATTGAAAAAGTGTTCAAATATATCGCTCTATGGAAAGCAGTCTCACACTATACTACTTGTTGAGACAACCTTCCCAAATTTACTAAACTTATTTAACAGTTATTTCAATCAGTTCGGGTATTTTATGAGACAAATAAATTATGATATCTAAATAAAATGCAACACTTCCATCAGAAAAAGGTCATGATTAAATGGAACGATACGATAATTAAATGATCTAAAACATGTACAAGATAGCATTATCGAGGAGTATATATTGTATTTTACTAGTTAGGTCATGTTTTGTTGGCCGTCCGCAGGAAATTTCCAAGATAATAGATATCATAATGATGGGGAGTATCTAGCTAGTGATATATGTACCGTAAATGTGTTCAAAAGCTGAAAAATATACTCCTTTGAAATGTTAACTAAAAATTCTTAATAGTATGAAAGGAATGTAAAGAAAAGTAATAGCAAAGAAAAATACAACGGAGGAAAGGAAACAACGAAATAAAAAAAATAGTGGAAAAATGAAAGAAAATTACGAAGTGAAAGGGGAAGCAAGCAATGAAAAGGCAAGGAAAGAATAGCAAGGACGGGAACGTAAAAAATGTCGATGAAAAATTATCTATACTATAATAAAACTGTAGAAAAGTCGTGTCTGTACATTGAAAATTTCTTTGAAAAAATGACTGGGGATGACTTGAGGAATGTTATAGAGTCCATCTCAACCATTTTTAGAATTATTGTCTGTCTGTTTGTCTGTTTGTCCGTTTGAACGTAAGGATCTCGGAAACTAAGAAACGGATTTTAATGAGACTTTTTCTGGTGGACAGCTTGAAGCTTAGAAAGAGCCCTAAACTTTATTTTATCAAAATCACCCAATAAACAAAAAAGATATAGTCATTTTAAGTGAGGTACCTATGAAATTTTTTTTTGTAAATAGATTTCTATGAAGAAAAATTCACTTTGTTTGCCAAAAAAAAAAAAACAAAGCGCCTCTCACAAATTTTTGTTTAGCATTCAGCTAAATCAGAAATCAAAGGCATAGGTACAGTGGCGTACCAAAAAATTTGGGAAATAAAATTGAAAATCAAATTGAAAAAATTACTGGGGGTGACTTAGGGAATGTTGCAGGGTCCATGTGAACCATTTCTAGAATTATCGTCTGTCTGTTTGTCCGTTTGAAAGTAAGGATCTCGGAAACTGAGAAACGGATTTAAATTAGACATTCCCTGGTGGACAGCTTGGAGCCCTAAACTTTATTTTATCAAAATCGCCCAATAAACAAAAAAGATATAGTCATTTTAAGTGAGGTACCTATGCAATTTTTTTTTGTAAATAGATTTATATGAAGAAAAATTCACTTTGTTTGCCAAAAAAAAACAAAACAAAGCGCGCCTCTCACCTGGAGTAAAACTCTAGAAAAGTTGTGTCTGCACATTGGAAATTCCTTGGCTAAAATTACTGAAAGTGACGAAGGGAATGTTATAGAGTTCATCTGAACTATTGTAATATTTTTTGTCTTCATTTTTATCAATGAGAGTGGGTATCAAAGTAGGAGCAAATGAGGTACTGAGGTTAAGGAGATAGAAGGAAGGAAGTATTTCGGAAAAACTCTACTGGAATTGCCAACAGAGATAGGGGCTTAACCCAAACATATGTGACAGAAAGGAATATGACATAGGAAAGAAAGCCAAGGAAAAGAGGTTGATGAAGAGGAATTGGACCCGAGAATAAAGGCAAAAGCGAAAAAATTGTTTCAATAGAAATTAGTACCACCTTAAAATACAGATCCACCCGGACAACGTCGGGTTCCCTGCTAGTATTAAATAAATTCAACCATCACCGCACTAAATATAACCTGTGTTCCCTTACATTTTTGAACAAAACTACTAAAACTGTAAAAATTAAAAAATTAGGGCGGTATACAGGGTTGCCACCTATCCCATTTTTTTCATATAGAGCTACATATGCCAATAAGGGTATTAATGAAAGTATTTTGGATCGTATTCGACATAACATAATTTCAAGCAGGGTTGCCACCTAAACGCATTTTATTTATTCTTTGTTTTTCACTATTTCGGTTGCCTATATTCGAAAATAACGGGAAAAAAAATACTTTAGAAAAAGGTTCCTTGTTCCTTTTTAGCATGTCAAATATATGACTCTAATTTAAAGAAAAAAGGCTTACACAAAAAATATAGCGAATTCAAACACGTATATCTCGGTAAGCATTCAATATTTGTACGCGATCTTAAGTGATATTTTTTCTTTATATAGCAGATCACTTTCGCCAAATTTCATTCAAATCTAATTTTAGGTGGTCCACTTGAGGAATTTTACCCCATAGATGGTATGTATCTATTGAAAACTTATAGATTTATCATTCCTTATTTTTTTCTTGTAATTAGTAATTAATTTATTTATTTGAGTTTGAATTTAAATTACTCTCTTAGCGTCCATTACTTTTAATTTCTCAAATTCATGCCTTTCAAGTTTAGTTATCTCCTCTGCATTTTTAATGGGCTCTTCAACCTTATGTTTGTGCAGAAAATCAGGTGCATCCCATGGTGCAGGTTCCGATGTGCCAAAAAGTACGAATACGAGATTACCAACAAAGCCAACCGCCGCTGAAATTCCAAATACAATTTGCCATTCAGAGCGATCGTGCTGAAACAGAAACATAGAAAGAAGAAATTACGAATTAGTTCACTTGTATCGAATACCGCATATTTCGTACTTACAACATCTGTAACAATAGAACCAACAACCAATGGCGTTGCCAAAGGTATAAGACACCAAAATGTATTGCTTATACCCGTTACAACGCTAGCATGATTTGGTGCCACATCAATTAAAGCAAGCTGAGCTCCAATCGCTGTTCCAGCTTCGATGCCAACACTCACTACCAATAGTGCAATGACGAGCTCCATGTTCGCTATACCGAGAAAGCCAACGACAATCATTACTATTGTAGTTATTCCTGCTCCTATGGAATTGGTGGTTTTGCGCATATGCGTTACAGTAAGCCAATTCTTTTCAACTGCCATCTTGCCCACAAATATGTAAATATATATCATAATCCAACGAGCTATATATGGCAATGTCGAATATAACGCATTACTCTTGATGTCCATATTGAAGACGCCATTCAAGTAGGATGGAATTTGGTTTTGAAGTGTACTGAAGCTCCATGACTCAGCACAATTGCCACAATTTATGGCTATAAACGGCACCGATGTCAGCATAGCCAACCAGGGTACGGGAATCTTTTTCTTATGGAAATCGTGTTTACGTTGAAGGGACGTTTCAATATACTGGCATTCCTCTTTGGTTATGTAACGTGATGATGGTGCATTTTTGGCTCCAAATATTAACCATAGCACACACCAAACTAAACAAACACCTCCGAAGATATACGAAATGCCTGGCCAACCGAGTGGACTACTCGCTATCAAGCCACTGAATAACATAGAAGAAACTGTACCACAATATGTGCCAGAATAAGCAAGTGCCCCTAGAACATAACGTTCTTGATGTGGTGACCATTTTGCTATGTGATCATTGATACAAGGAAAAAGTGCGCCTTGTACAATACCCTCTACTACACGAATGGCGCAATACGCTTGCCAACTACCAATGGTCACAAGGTAAGGTGTGAGTAAAGTTAAAATCGCTGTAGAAAAAGTTGAGCAAAACATTACGATCTTTGCGCCGAAATGTCGATTTAGATAGCTAGCTGGCAATTGTGTGATAATATAACCCCAATAGAAACTGGATATGATGTAGTTTCGCTCCTTCTCTGACCAATCGAATTCCTGAAAAAATAGAATGTTGGAAAGTGAGATTTTGCAGTGGGTACTAAACCAAATCTGTTTACCGGAAAATTTGGATTTGTTGTTTCAGCATTCATCATTGCCACTACGATCACCGATATACTCGTGCGGCATAAATAAATACTGGCAATATTGAGAAACATCAACAAAATCTGTACATGGCGAATGCCAAAGCGTGGACCTAAAAATGTAAGAAAAAGAAGTGCGTAGAGGAGTGATTAAAGAAAAGAGCTTATTTGCATTTCTCACTTGATGCAGTTTTGGAATAAAGTCTGGATTTTATCAACTATAAAAAGTAGATTAAAATTTGATAAGCACTTATTCAGTTCGAATCTTCAAAAATCATTTTCGCTTTGTCTAGACAAATCTGTTTGTTAAATTGTTAGCGATCAATCATTTCTTGTCAGGTCATTGAAAAGTTGCTAAGAGCTTACGAACAACGACTGGGTACTCGAATTTAGTTTGATATCACTGTTGTAGCGATCGAAATTTCTATTCTAACGTTACTCAAAATTTAAGTAGTATTTAAGCAATTTTTTACACATTGTTTGCGCCACCACATTACGACCGATAATTCTGTTATCGACAAGTATATCGAAATGGACTGAAATACACATGGAAAGCTGTGGTATTCTCCCATTTCGTTTGAAACAGATTTATCGGCAATATTCGGCAAGTTATGTGCAACCACATTTCGACCGATAACTCTGCTATCGATAAGTATATCGAAATATCATGTGTATTATTGCATAACCCAACACACTCACTCACTCACAATTTTACGCATTTACAATATTAATAGGATTAATAAAAAACCGAACAGAAAAACTACTAAAAATTAGAGCTTTTGAAAATCGATTAATCGAATATTCGAAATACACGAAGGCACCAACAGTCGATTTTCAAAATTCGATTAGTTAAATTCGAATAATCGTAGACTTGAAGGTAGACATGTAAAAATAAAAATATCACTCCCAACTTATTCTTCTTAGCACTCCTTTTAAATGAAGAATTTTAGAAATCTAAAAAAGTCAACTAATCGAATAGCGAAAATCGATTAGCACTCGGACCAAAATCGAAAATCAAATATAGGATGATTCGATTAATCGAATAGTTTTAAGAGCCCTACTAAAGAAGACTATTATTATGCAGAAAAGAGGAACTATTTTACCAAATTACAATAAAAGGAGCACAAGTGAGCTAAAAAGATAAAAATATCATTCTTGGCCTTGAGCTCATCTATAGTGATAAATACTTTTAAAATTATGTTTTTTTCATGACAAACCTTTCACTATGTTCGCTTCACTACTTTCCCCGCTCATTTTAATATATAAAAAAAAAATAAATTAAAATATTATTTAAATGGATTGATTTATGGAATCGTAATATCACACTACCCTACTTGCTAAGACAACTTTCCTAAATTTACTAAGCTTTCCTTAGTATTTATTTCCATCAATTAAAATTTATTTTATTCAACAATTAGAGTGTGTTATCACAACAAAGTTTAATATATGTAAGTAATACCCTTATCTTAGATTTTAAAGAGGCGGTATATAAGGCTGTTTAACACAGCACTATGCCATGTCACTTGAAAATGTGTTGCACGCACAAGCGCCCTGTAATAGTACACAATTGTTACTAAAACTTTCCTGATTAATTTTATTAGAATATTTTTTTTTCTCTGTTAATTTAACAGAGAGTCATGTTAATTTAACACGAAGTGAAGTTATTCAACATGAACTCCATGTTAAAATAACATGATCGGTAATGTGGAAAAATAACAACCTGAAAAAGGTGCACGGCTAAAAAAATTAACTTAAATTTTAAACCCGTATAAAGTTTAATAAATTTTTCAAACTTTTTTGTACAATATTTCTAAATGAAAAAACAGTCTAAATTTTTTATTTTTGGTTTGTTTGAATGTAATTGAATTTTTCTCACAAAAACTTAAAGTGCGGCATATCTCAGCGGTAGAGCATTCGGCTGCGACTCCTAAGCGTTTCGTTCGAATCTTGCCAACACCCACATTTTTTTAGTTTTATTTTATTCTTAAAACCTTTCGGTTTAAAAATAAAACATTTTGGTTTAAAAATTAAAGCTTTTCAGCCTAAAATTTAAACTTTTAGGTTTGAAAATTCAAATTTATTTTTGAAAGCTTATTCAAGATTTAATTTTGTCAACAACATTTATGTGTGCGATGCAGCTCAGTGGTAGAGCAGACGGGCATAATGCGGGGAGTCTTGGTTCGAATTCCCGCCAACGGACAAAAAATTTATTTTATCTTTAAAAAAGTGTTAAAACATTTCTGGTTTATAATTGAAACACGATTCATTTAGCCAATTTTCATGAAAACTGGTCTAGATTGAATTTGAATCCAAATTTGGTTTGGTCATACATATATGTTGGACTACATACATAAAGTTTAAAATTTAGGTTCAAATTTTTCACCGTGTGTTAAAAAAGTAATGATTTTACATAAATTTTTTTTGTGTGTTCCAAATCACATAAAAAACTTAAACATCTAATAAATATAAATTTTTTTTCGTAATAACTCAATTACCTACCTCAATGTCGATTTGATTTTTTTTTTTGCATTGGCTAAAAGGGTATTTCATCTCTTCAAAACGAAATCAAATGTCATAAAAATCGAGAAAGTAATGGCGAAAATATCAACAAGTCAGTTATCCCACTTTTTTCCATATCTCAAAAACTGAAATTTCGTGATATATTGAAAACAGTTCTACTTTTAAACCAAAGGATTGCATATTCGGAATCAGCAGAAAATTCTACATCGGAATCATTTATTAAATGTGAATAATATGGAAATTTTTGAAAATTGAGGACTTACAATAAAACATCACAATGTTGTACTGGCGCGTTTAAAATTTTCGTAATTAATTACCTACAACAAAGGAAGACTAACTTTTCTTCGTACGAAGACTTTATCTGATTTTAAAGTGGTTAAATGTGAAATTTTTTAAAAAATTTGTTTTTTTTTAATTTTTGAACGTTTTTTGGCATAGTCGCCAAACTACTGAAGATACTGAAGAAAGGCAAAAAATGTTAATGGGAATTAGTATAATCTATAAGTCAACAGTTTAAATCGAATAAATGAAACATACAAATTTTTGACTTACCTATATGAAATAGTTTTTTGCAAAAATGGACATTTTCATATCTTCACCGATATCTCCGAAACTAGATCGACCAAAGCAAAATGAAAGTGAAATTCGGAATAAAGAGAAAATTTTATTTTAGAGTCCATTTTATTCTTGGAGACTAAAGTTGATCAAAAATGGTTGAGTAGTGTTATTTAGGCTTTAAAATAGAAGTCAAGTTTTAATTATAATTTATGACAATAAAAAAAAGTTACTTTTAACTTGAAAGTCAAAACCCTTAGAATTTCTTGTTTATGCTTACAACTTTATTTATATTTTTTTTTTGTATCTTTTTACAATTTATTTTTGTTTGTTTACGAACCTTTCACCATTTTCATTCCACTTACTCCTGCGTTCATTAGGTATGTCCTTACGACTTATGTATAAAGAATTATATAAGAAAATTGTTTGCACGCATCGTCGCGATAATAGGCTCACAGTACCCTACTTGCTAAAGCAAGCCTTACCAAATTTACTAATCGTATTTTAATTATTCTAATCAGCTACTAAACAAGACTTATCTGAATCGATAGCTAAAATTTTATATCGCACAATGTTTTGTATCTATCGCTTATCTTTGCGATCACAAACTCAAACTTGCTTATAACCTTCCCAAATTTACTACCCGTATTTTGTGTTTATTCCAATCAGCTATTTAATAAAACCAGTGTATTTGTATTAGAGGTGGGAAACAAATTCTTTTATTTGACGGTTATAAAAAATTCGAATTAATTATTCGTTTATTCGAATAGTTTTATTGAACTATCGGCTGAAACGGGAATAATTTGCATGTATAAATGTGTGCATAGGCAGACGTTTCGTTAAACTATTCGAATAGATGTTTATTCTGCTAGTGTCTTTTGAATACCTACTTTTTTATTTCTATTCGAATACTTTGATTTTATATTGCGTAATTATAATTTTTGGGATCATTTTGTGAATGTTTCGGGATCATTTCGGGACTTTTGGGGAATCATTTTGGGATATTTTTGGAATCATTTTCGGTTCAATAGAGATCATTTTGAGATCAATTACGGAGCATTTTGGGACCACATTGGGACCGCTTTGGTACCACTTTAGAACCAATTTGGGGCCACTTTGGGAACCACTTTGAGACCCCTTAGGGGACCACTTTGGGATCATTTGATATCATATTAAAATTGGTTACATCCCTTATCTTTGCTTTTAAAAACACGACCTATGGAAAATGGAGTTTATTTAATAGGGTTGATAATAGGGATGTCAATTTTTCGGGTTTTGGCCGTCCCGGGATTTTCGGGATATGCTTTTACAAATCCCGGGATCCCGGGATTAGTCCCGGGATTAGGGATTCGTTATTTCTAACAGGTTTGCTTCAAAAAGACTGGAGAAAATGTTTGTGAAACTGTCAATTTTTAAATAAATAACAAATAAAATTAATTAAATTTATTTATCCCTTATATTTTTTATTTACTTTTAATGTATTTCATTTGAATAAAAAAAAATAACACACTTCAATAGAAAGTTATAAAATATAAATAACTTATTATGTTTAAGTATAAATGCACTTAAACATTTTGATATACGTACATACAAACATTATCACATACAAATATGATAAGGTGCATCAGCCTATCTACACACATAAATATGTAAAACTATAACTATAAATAATCAGTATGCTATTTTAATAAACTAGTTCGTCTTACAAACGCACTCAAATAAGTTGATTTTAATTCAACAAGCTGAACCACTTCCCCCCACCAGTGGGAAGAGGTTGTCAGTTAATAATATTAACATATTAAGTATTCTTTTTTTTTGTAGTTGAACTCCTACATTAATATAAATGTATTAAACAGTTTAATAATGGTAAGTATTAATTAAAAAGTAAAAAAAAATTTGGTACATTCAGCGCGCCTCTTCCCATACTTTGTATAGTGTTTCTGGATTTTGGTAAATCGAAGCCATTACCTCGCATTACATCGCGTAGATCTTGTGATTTGGTGAAAGCTGAAAAAGCAAAACCATCAACAGCCGTCATCCTAGCTAAAACAGCTTCCATACTCCTCTCCGTTTTATTACTAAAAAATTTATGCAACTTTTGCTGTTTACAAGGTACAGGATTGGCTTCTGGAGCTTTTGTTTTACGGCACACAACAATATTATGTTTTTTCATATGCGTGTGCAGCCCTTTTGTTGAGCCACCTTTCGTTAATAATATTTGACTGCATTTTTTGCACTGAGCTGACTCGTCGTTGTCGCGCGCAACTAAAAAATAGAACCACACGGAAGACTCCTCTTCCGCCTTTGTTTTATGTGCAACAAAACCTGTACGAAATAAATTTCAATTTCATTACAGTGATTCTTTATTTAATGAAAATGAAATACTTCGTATAAAAATGGATGAGTGCGAGGTATTCCACTTCACCGAAGTTATAAATATATCTATATTTACCTGAAGTGGACGGCTTTTCAGTCATATTTAATTATTCTTATTATTCATCAATCAATTATGCGCGCAAAAATAACAATGAAACCAGCTGATTTCTACGTCAACAGTGTTGTAAACGCTAACCCAAATTTCAGTGTGGTTTCTTTGCTATACAAGAGGGATTTTTCTCACATCCCGAAAATCCCGGGATTGCTGGAACACAATCCCGGGATTTTCGGGAGCTTAAAAAGGGTCGGGATCCCGGGATTTCGGGATCCCGGGATCCCGGGATGACATCCCTAGTTGATAACGTTCCTCGCTATTGATATCTCCGTCACTAACAACAAAAATTCCATAAAAAATGTTTTATTTATGCATATGACCAATTTTCGCACGAATTTCAAAAAATTCAAAATAAAAAAAATTTTTACATTAAACAAAATGTTTATTTCTTGGTTCTCCTTTTAAATTCAGGTATGTATTATATAAGTAGCTCTGATCCCTTACTTTTCTGACTAAAACTACTAGAACTGTCAAAATTAGAAAAGCCGCTCTCAGTGCGGGAGCAACACCAAGGAGTAGGGGATCGCTAAAATGGTAGAACTGGCAAACTTGAACGCTTGACAGTTCTACAACAAGTAGTCAAAACTTACCAGCAAAATATCTGCTGACTAAATCTTGCAACTCTCTGACTGGAGAGAAATCAATTTTCTGCTCTCACCAGTCAGAAAAGTGACGTACGGGATCACTTTCCTGTAGTTCGTGACTGTTTCCGACTGTCAAATTGATGCAAGGGATCAGTACCCCGTTTCTGTAAAAAATCGACAAAATTCTCGATTTTAATGTCGTGACACATAGCATCACACGACATAATTAAATTTTTCTACAAAAACAAAAAGAAATGAGCGTGACGTCATTAGTCAAATCGACTATTTCAGTCAAGACGATCGATCGAATTGAGTTACAGAAACGGGGTACAGAGCTAGTATTGTCAGTCGACAAAAAACTGTACTGGTAAGTTTTAATCTGCTTTTGAAAAGGAAAAAGTAAGGCTGATAGCACGAAATGTTGTAATCTCTTTAAATGACAGGTTGTTTGCAGCCGATATTTGACTGTGGAACTATCTCCTTTTTTTTATGATAAAAACTACTCCGAAAAAGGGTTTGCGACTGTTGAATTTTTAATTACGCCGAACTTGGCAACCATTCAACAAGCTGTACCTACTACCTGAAAAATATAAATTTTCACTAAGCGAAGGAAAATTCTGACATCTATCGCGGTGAATATGAACTTAAAAGTTTCGTCTAGCTGTGTAAAATTAAAGGCTAGATGGGCAAATGGCTCTTAAATATCTATTGAAAGTGTGTGGAGCTAACTTGTCTGGGTTTTAGAAAATCAGAAATATATTTGAGTAACTGTTTTATAGCACGTTACATTTCATTCCTCAGATTGCTGATTTTTGATATCTAGCATAACACTTTTAGAAACACAAGAATTTTCTGTATTTTGCACGGCCTCTTCAACATTATGTTTTAGCAGAAAATCTGGTGCATCCCATGGTGCCGCTTCGGATGAGCCAAAAATTATGTATACGAGATTACCGAGAAAGCCAACAACTGCTGAAATACCAAAGACAATTTGCCATTCAGATCGATCGTGCTAAAAAAAAAACCAAGAGAAAAAGAGAATACTAGTTCAAGTCAATCGAACACTCGATATGTCATACTCACAACATCAGTGACAATAGCACCAACAGCCAACGGCGTAACTAAAGCTATAAGAGAACTTAGTGCATTTGTAAAACCCATTACAACGCCCGCATGATTTGGTGCCAAATCAATTACACTTAGTAGAGCAGTCAATGTTGCAACGTCTATACCACCACTTATGACCAAAAGTGAAATAATGAGCTCCTTGTTTGCTGCACCAAGGAAACCAATAGCAATCAAGAGTATTGTAGGTATCCATGTTCCAATGGTACTGCTTAATTTGCGCATATTCGTTAAAGTAAGCCAATTCTTTTCAACAGCTATCTTACCCAAAAAGGTGTAAACATACAGCATAATCGTACCGACTATATAGGGTAATGTTGAAAATAAAGCATTATTCTTGATGTTCATATTCAAGACACCATTTATGTATGATGGTATTTGGTCTTGAAGTGTACTGACGCTCCACGTATTAGTACAGCCAAAAATGGTTATTGCCAGAAACGGTAACGATGTAAACATGGCCAACCATGGTACTGGTATCTTTTTCTTATGAAAATCTTCTTCACGGTTTAGTGACGTTTCAATATACTGGCATTCCTCTATGGTTATATAACGTGATGATGGTGCATCCTTTGCTCCAAATATTAACCATAGTACACACCAAACCATAGAAACACCTCCGAAGATATACGAAATGCCTGGCCAACCCAATGGGCTACTAGCTATTAAGCCAGTAAACAACATGGAAGAAATAACACCACAATTTGTGCCTGATAGAGCAAGTGCGCCTAAAACGTAACGTTCTTGAGGTGGAGACCACTTTGCTATGTGTTCATGGAGACACGGAAAAATGGCACCTTGGGAAAGTCCAAGTACTACACGAATGGCGCAGTACGCTTGCCAACTACCAATGCTCACAAGGTAGGGTGTGAGTAAAGTTAAAATCGCTGAAGCAAATGTAGAACAGAGTATTACAATTTTAGTGCCAAATTGTGGACTTAGATAGCTAGCTGGTAATTGTGTGATTATATAGCCCCAATAAAAACTCGAAATTATATAGTTTCGCTCCTTCTCGGACCAATCGAATTCCTTTGTAAAATAAATAAAAAGGAAATTAAGATTTAGTAGTTGGTGTTAAAGCAAATCTGTTTACCGGAAAATCAGGATTAGTAGTTTCAGCATTCGTCATTGCCACTACGGCGACAGATACGTTCAAGCGGGTCATATATACTACGGTTATGTTTAGAAATAGCATCAAAATCTGAACATGTCGAACGCCAAAACGTGGACCTAAAAATGTGAGAAAAAGAAAGAAGCTTGTACGTTTTATCGCAATATCCTTTAGATATCGAAGATGAATCAGAAGGATCGTCAGTAAAATTGCTGTGGAACCCTCAGGGAAGTCGAAGACCGGAGTACAGTTGGGATACAAAAGCTTCAGCCTCAATCATTTTTTAGATTGTCTCCTAGTTATTAAAGCACTTGATTATGTAATCCAAGCATCGGCGCCCCATAGATCAGTCAAACAAGTTGGATTCATCACACAGACACGTTGTGCTCTTTGTTTACCAAATGATTTAGTCGTCGCTGGGCAAGGGGCGAAGCCACATCGCGTGGGGGTGTCGCTTGTTTGGTCAGCGAATGTTAAAAATATAGTTCGGACTAGAGATGGGCGGCGTGCGTGTTTTTTACCGTGACACGAAACACGCACGCGTGTGTCCATGTGCGCGTGTTCGAAAATGCGATTTCGTGTCGTGATCGTGTTGAGCCCGAAAACCATAAAAAAACACGCACGAAAAAACAAGATCTCCTTTTTTTACCAAACTGGGTTCGCACATTATATTTTTTCTAAATTATATTTTTTTATAAGTTTCTAATTCCACTTCACTCCACCACAAACTTTAGTTTGTTTGATGCATAAGTATATGCTATGTACAAAGTACATGCCATCTTTACAAATATATACAAAGACAAAATAAAATCCATGAAATACAGTTTTATATTTTTTTCGTGCGTGTCGTGTCTTGTTTTGGTATTTTTTCCCCGTGCGTGTTAGTGCTAACTTTTGAAAATCAGTTTCGTGACCGTGTCGTGTCGTGTTGCAAAAATCATGCACGCGCCCATCTCTAGTTCGGACGATCATAGCGCGTGTATAAGCGTTCTCACTTATAAACCTGCATTTACAACTCTGCCGACCCATGATGTAATCGCTGTCTTAATTTTATAACATTAAACGAGCTATTCTTGTTTATTGTATATTTGTATATCCGGTACCGTCTCGGGCTCCTCTTGACCGATTTGAATGAAATTTGGCATATAGATGGTATAACTGATTCTAAGATTATCCACTTAGGGGTTTCCACTTTGGGCGGTTAAAAGGGTTGCCACCTATCTCAATTTTTTAATTATGCATCAAGATAGTTATGCCAGTATGGGTATCAAATGAAAGTTATTTTGGGCGACATGCCAACTAAGATTTTTTCAAGTGGGTTTGCCACATAGGGTTGCCACCTCAACGCAGTATATTTGTATACCCGGCTTTATCTCGAGAACTGCTTGGTGGATTTCGTTAAAATTTGGCATATAGATAGTATGATTAATTTTAAAACTTTCCCCTCGGTGTTGCCTCTTGGGGCAGTTTCCACCTTTCGACATTTTCTTAAATATTGAGCGAGGTGTGTCGATATGAGTATCAAATGAAAGCTATTTTCGGCGACACACCAAAAAAATATTTTCAAGTAGGGTCGCAACTAGGGTTGTCACCTTACCTCATTAGGCTTGTGTAATTTTCCGGTACTATCTCGAGAACCGTTCCACTGATTTCGATGAAATTCGGCATAGGAATAGTATGGTTGGCTCTAAGACTTTTCACTTGATTATTGTTACCTGCGACCCAGGTTTGTCATTTTGGCCTTATTGTTTTTGTATTTTTTGGGGTAATTTTTTGGATTAATTTGGGTTTATTTTGGTATCATTTTGAGGTCATTTTGGGATCATTTTGGAATCATTGTGGGATCCTTTGGGGATGATTTTGGGATAAATTTGAGGTCCTTTTGGGATCATTTTGGAGTAATTTTGGGATTATTTGGGACAGCTTCACCGATTTCGATCAAATTTGGTATAGAGATCGGTGTTGCTACATGCGGCGGTTTACAGGTTTACACCCTATCTAATATCTTAAATTTGTTCTTTCAGGCGCATACCAACCCTAATGTCTTTAAGGTGAGTTGGTATCCAGGGTTGCAACCTAACATTGACCGATTTGGATGAAATGATTTTCTACATGTCTGTTGCCACTTGAGGCGATTTATAAAGTTTCACCTATTTGGAATTTTTCCGGAAATCTATTTTGAAAAGTTTATGATGGTAAGTGAGACTATTGCTCAAAATCAAAAACACCGACAAAGTCATCCAGGTACAACATAGTATGTAACGCTTTTCCGTTCACAATTATCTAATCTCGTTTACATTTGACGCTTCCGCACTCACAATTGACTATTCGCATTTACAAATGACTATTCGCAATTACAAATAACGCCTTCGCATTTTCATTTTACGCTTTCCCATTTACACGTACCTAATCTCATTTACATTTGACACTTTTACATTTAAAATTGTTAGTTCTTAGTAACAACTCACATTTTCCAATTACATCTGACACTTTCTTATTTCCAATTAACCTAAACTCATTTACAATTTACAAATCTTATTTTCAGGTGACGCTTTCTCATTTACAAGTGACTATTCGCATTTACAAATGACCTTTTCCCATTTACAAATGACTATTCTTATTTTCAGGTGACGCTTCTCATTTACACGTGGAAATGGTGCGGAAGCAGGCATTCTGAAACTACTCCTGATAGTTGTTTGATTTATGCTTATGTTACACAATTTTTGTTTTGTTTTTTCACGAACCTTTTACTATTTCCACCTCACTTTCACTTGCTCTCATTATGTCCTTATGACTTTTAAGGAATTATATAAGAAAATTGTTTGCACGAACCGTTTATTGGATCGCAATCACATACTCACAATACAATACTAGCTAACGCAAACCCGAATTTACAACTCGTATTTGTATTTATTCTAATCAGCTACTAATCAAGATTTTTTTGAAGCGATAGCGATAAATTTTGTACAGCATAAAACTTACCTATATTCTTAACGTTGCTTTTAAAAACGCAAAGTAACCTATGCATTGTGTGCACACCCTCTGGGAAATGGAGCTCATTTATCGGTATTGAAAATTTTCATAAAAAGCAAGGATTTACAAAAAAAAAAAAAAAATTTAATTAACATGTCACAATTTCAAAAATATTATCATTATTCATTAGACTGTCCCAGAATTTCAAAGTTATTTTATTTAAACGCATACCCCCTAATTTTGACCATTATGCATCAAAAAGTATCCTGACAAAGTTTTATGCAATTCGGACCACGGCAACCCGTGCCGACTTGCAGTTGAAGTTTCAGTGAAATCGTTCTACATTCCACTGCGTTTCGCTAATTTAATGATTTAGGTACTCGTTTTTCTCATATTGCTGTAGCGTTACCCTTAAAGGATCAAAGCTTGTAGGGCCTCCCGAAAAATTTTAACAAAATGTGGATATGTGGTTACTAATTTAAAGGATGATTGAAATATAGGCTAAATATTACTTTTTTAACTATCCCTCAATGACATGGAAGTTATGTCCTTTAAAATTATTATCCTTCAATTTTTCCTAAAGTCTATGTGTTTAAAAAAATTGTAGTGTAATAAGAGTTCTGAAAATGTGTATAAAAATATTTAAAGATGCACAAGAGACGGACATGACATACCCCAGAAATTGATTTTACAATATGGGTATCAAAATAAAGGTGTTCATGAGGGCCTGAAAGTAGTGTAAGTTTTATTTCGATATCTCAATCCGTTACGGAGATATCAACCAAACTAATTAAATGTTACTCATACGCAGTGTAGGCCCTATAAAAAGTGCACTATAATTGCAAAGTTTCAACATATACACAATTATTTTTGCTAGAAAACATACTGTTACGCAATATCCTATAACAATTTTGATATTCCAATGTCCTTTTCTCGTGAATACGTTTTTTTCAATATCCTTGCAAAGAATCCTTTAATCCTTTGAGAAATTCAAAGGTGGAGATTTGTTGCACAGTCTTTTAAATATGAGGCAAGCATTAAGATAAGTGTAAGCTGCTAGCAAGAACTTTAACTTAAAATCGGCACGGGTTGCCATCATACTAGAACAATAAAACTTCGCACACATGTTATTGAGGTTAAAACGCACCGATATAGAGGGTATGCATATCAAATCTCGAACCTTCAGCTTTTTCCATACATTTTTGGGACAGCCTATTATACCTACATACATACACACAGCGCCAAATTTGGAGAAAAAAATCCAAATTTGGGGCTTTTATCCATACAAATCTCACGTTACAAATTTGGAATTTCATCAAATTTGGCGATCAATTCATTTTGCGTGCAACCAAATAGAAACCCTGATGTGTTTGCTATTAAAGCTACCCTGCGAGAACCTTAATGATAAAATGACGTGTGATAACTTAAGTATAATGCCATAGCTGTAATTGAGAGGGGGACATTGAAATTGCGAAAGCGTTATATGTAATTGAGAATAGTCAATTGTAAATGCGAAAACGTCAAATTTAAATGAGATTTGGTACTTGTAAATAGAAAAGCGTCACATGAAAATGAGAAGGCGTCATTTGGTAATTGAGATTAATACGAATAGTCAGTTGTAAATTCGGAAGAGTAAATTGAAAATAAGATTATATACTTGTAAATGGGAAAGCGTCACATGAAAATGAGAAAACGTTATTTGAAAACGAGAAAGCGTCATTTCGTAATAAGAATAGTCAGTTGTAAATACGGAAAAACGCTTTCCCATTTACAAGTACCTAACAACTGACACTTTCGCAATTACATCTGCCACCTTCTTATTTCCAATTCACTCATCTCTTTTACAATTGGCAAATCTTGATTTTAAGTGACGCTTTCTCATTTACACCGGGAAATGTAGTGCTACTACATATAAATAGATAGAACTCTTTCCGACTCTTAGGACGGATATCTCGACTAGCCATCAACTTTAACGCTCACTATAAATTTAAATTGACAGTGAACTATGACGTTAACAGGCAGCGAGAAATCCGCCCTTATATTATTTTTTACAGCAGCGGTAGGCTAATTCCTACATAATTTAGGGGTGTGAAGGAAAATTTTTCCTGGATTTGATAAGTCAAAATTTATTTGATATTTGATTTTAATTCAACTCATCATTATAAAGTTCATTACATTTCATTTCTCAGTTTCCCGATTTTTGATATCCTGCGTGACACTTTTAGGAACAAAAGTTGGTTCTGTTGTTTTCACGGCCTCTTCAACATTATGTTTCAGCAGAAAATCTGGTGCATCCCACTTTGCCTCTTCAGATGAGCCAAAAAGTAGGAATATAAGATTACCGGAAAAGCCAACCACTGCCGAAATTCCAAAGACAATTTGCCATTCAGATCGATCGTGCTAAAAAGAAAAACAAAGAAAAAAAGAGTATACCTACTTACCAGTTCAAGTCAATCGAACACTCCCTATGTCATACTCACAACATCAGTGACAATAGCACCAACAACCAACGGCCCAACCAAACTCATAATAGAACTTATTGCATTTGTAATCGCCATTGCAACGCCCGCATGATTTGGCGCCAAATCAATTTCACTAAGGAAAGCGGTCATTGATCCAGCTTCGAGACCACCGCTCAAAACCAAAAGTGAAACAATGAGATTCTTGTCTGTTGCACCAAGAAAGCCAATAGCAATCAAGAGTATTGTGGGTATCCATGTTCCCATGGTACTGGCTAATTTACGCATATGCGTTAAAGTAAGCCAATTCTTTTCAACTGCCATCTTGCCCACAAATATGTAAATATATATCATAATCCAACGAGCTATATATGGCAATGTCGAATATAACGCATTACTCTTGATGTCCATATTCAAGACACCATTCAAGTATGATGGAATTTGATTTTGAAGCGTACTAAAGCTCCACATTTCAGTACAATTAAAAATGGTTATTGCCAGAAACGGTAACGATGTAAACATGGCCAACCATGGTACTGGAATCTTGTTCTTATGAAAATCATCTTCACGGCTTAGAGACGTTTCAATATACTGGCATTCCTCCTTGGTTATATACCGTGATGATGGTGCATCCTTTGCTCCAAATATTAACCATACTAAGCACCAAACCATACAAAAACCTCCGAAGATATACGAAATACCTGGCCAACCCAATGGGCTACTAGCAATCAAGCCAGTAAACAACATGGAAGAAATAACACCAAAATTAGTGCCTGATAGAGCAAGTGCGCCTAAAACGTAACGTTCTTGAGGTGGTGACCACTTTGCTATGTGTTCATGGAGACACGGAAAAATGGCACCTTGTGAAAGTCCAAGTACTACACGAATGGCGCAGTACGCTTGCCAACTACCAATGCTCACGAGATAGGGTGTGAATAAAGTTAAAATCGCTGAAGAAAATGTAGAACAAAATATTAAAATTTTAGTGCCAAATTGTCGATTTAGATAGCTAGCTGGTAATTGTGTGATAATATAGCCCCAATAAAAACTAGACATTATATAGCTTCGCTCCTTCTCCGACCAATCGAATTCCTTTGTAAAATAAGTAAAAAGAAAATTGAGAATTAGTAGTTGGTATTAAACCAAAATTGTGTACCGGAAAGTCAGGATTAGTAGTTTCAGCATTCGTCATTGCCACTACAGCGACAGACACACTCAAGCGGCTCATATAAACAACGGTTATGTTTAAAAATAGCATCAAAATCTGAACATGGCGAATGCCAAAGCGTGGACCTAAAATGTAAAATAATAAAGTAACTTGTGCGGTTATTATGTATGTCATTCATTCATTCATGGGCGCTTAACCGGTTAAGCCATTTTGTCCGTTGCCTCACTCAAGGTGTTCCAGAAAATTAAAAAAAAACTGTAATGGTTAGGTTTTGAATATTTTATTTTGTAAAGGCTATATCGCCGTGCCATACGAAAACTAACACCAAAAATGTTGTGTCTGAAGAAAACTAACACTTTTATTTTGTGTCTGACACTTTCAGGTTTTCTCTGAAGAAAATGTACTAGCCAAAATTGTTAGTTTTCGTCAGACAGAAAATAAAAGTGTTAGTTTTCGTCAGACACAAATTAAAAGTGTTAGTCTTCTTACAGAATTTGAAAAGTGTTAGTTTTCGTCAGACATAAAATAAAAGTGTTAGTCTTCTTACAGAATTTGAAAAGTGTTAGTTTTCGTATGGCACGTCGACGGATTTTTGACTATGACATACATACATAATATGAAACTGTCTTGCAAAAAGTTGATTTTTCTAGAGCACCTTTCTTTATAAAGGTAACATTTCAGGGGGGTTTTTTCTTATGTAGCCTTTAAATTTAAAGTACACTATAAATTTACCGAAAACCGTATCTTCTATTCAAAATAGAGGACAGATGAAGTGGCCAGTAAATTTATATAGAACTTTATTTTTTACTTATGTACGTACCTACATCAATATTCTTATCTTAATCTTTTATAAATTTTTTTTTATTTGTTTGTTCACGAACCTTTCACAATTTCCACCTCACTTACTCGTCCGCTCATTATGTCCTTTGCAATTTAAAATAATTGTATAAGAAAACAGCTTGCATCGACTGTTTAATGAATCGTGATCACAACCTTATACACCCTACTTGCTGAGGCAAGCTTTCCAAATTTAATACTTCTGTTTTTTTATTGATTCTAATCAGTTTCTAATTAAGAATTACTTTTATCGGCAATTAAACATTTATAACACATTAAAAATGCACGATTTTAAAGGCATTTGAATATTGTTCAAACCCCGTAGGAAATGGTGTTAATTTAACGAGGCTGCTAACGTTCCTTAGGTGGATATTCGTGTCACGAAAAGCTTCGCAGCAAAGATTTATTTGCCTATCCATCCACAGCAAAATTAGTAGAGTAGAGCCTCGACTCCGGTATTCGCGAAACTCGCCAAATTGGTTCTGTTATATATTTACTAGTACCAAGCTTTTTTCGAGGTTTCCATTGATATAATTTAGTTTGTTGCTAATGGGTACGCTTCAGCAAATCGCCTTCATATTATTATTAGTTAGTTCAATAAGTTTTCGAGATCGTGAAGGATATCGAACAAATATATGTGTACACTTGACTGGGCCAAAAATTCGTAATTTCGTTTTTTTCAAAAATTATCGAATTCCCTACAAAATTTGCATTGACCAAAATTTTCTCAGACTAGCCGTTTTTTAGTATTCTAGCTTAAAAAATTAGCATGTTTTTTTGATTTCCCATTTTTTCTTTCAAAAATGCAAATATACATGTACAGCAAAGTTAGATACTGATTCTTAAAGGAAATTGAGTGGGCTACAAAAAAGGTTAAACAACTTTTTTTTGTAAAGTTACTTTTTCAAAACTTATTTAATATTAAATTTTAAAAAATCATATTTAAATCTTTTTTTGGTGTTTTTGATCCAATATTTTACTAAATTTTGTTTATGATATTCATGACATGATTAATAATCATTATATGAGAAATATTATAACCGAAAATATACATTTCTCATATACGTTCAAACATATTTTTGCTTAATATATGCTTTCTCTGCAATGGTGTAGTTTTACAGTCTTCAAATGGCGCAGCTACAAAAAACAAAAAGGTGACGGATCTGTGAACTCAATACATTAGTTTCAGAATTAGCCTAACAAGTCGCAGTTCTTCTCTAATCTAATAAAACCATCACAAAATAATATTGGAATTTTTTGTAATCTTAGGGCCGAACAACGGGCCCGTTGTTAAATCCTGATTTCGAATTCGCATTCAGCAGCCAATTCCACTTTAAAATATGTATTTAGCTTTATGCGTTGTTGATTTTTTCATGTTTTGCAAATTTTCAAACCATAATCGGGAAATCCCAAAAACATGCCAATGTTTGAGGATAGAATACTAGAAAACGGGTAGTCTGAGAAAATTTCAGTGTAGGCAACTTTTGTAGGGAATTCAATTTCGATGATAGACCTCTAGACTTTAATTTAAAAATCTGAAAAAATTACAGTAATTTTTTTTTTACCTTTCTTGAAAAGAAAATCAATATAATTTTTGAAAAAAACGAAATTTTGAATTTTTGGCCCAGTTAAGCCTCAATTACATAAAGCTTTATTTTTGACTTTACCTCGAACTTTGACTTTGACAGAAAAGTTCAGTATACGTATTTAAACGAAGCATGGCAAATAGAAGATCTCAAAGTTGGAGCAAGCTTAAAAAATGGCTTGCTTTAATTTAAGAATTAAAATTTGTAGGAAATAATAAATAATTCATTTTTTCTCTACTAAAATATTAAATTTACCAAAACGAAAACAAATGTATAAAAGGGAAGCGTCAAAGCGTTCATTGTAGCTTACCTCTGAAGTTGCGCGCAAAGTATTGAGGTTGCAAATGACAGGCGAGCTTAACAAAGCTTTATGTAGTTGAGGCTTTAGTGTAAACATATTTTTCACATATCTAACCGTTAAAACGATATTGGCCGACAAAAGCCTTTTATTGTATGTTTTCATGAAACGCTGCTAAGCTTAGATTTTATTTATTTTTTAATAAATTAATGTTTTATTTTTTGTACTTGATTTAATTTAAATCTTTCTTATTTTAACCCGCTACGTTCTCGTATTAGCAGCGCTGGAGAGTCATCCTCCTGATTTGTTCTTATTATTGACATCATCAAAAGTATCTTGAAATGGATTATTGTGTTTTTCGGCTCTGACAGGCGCTTCAATATTATGTTTAAGCAAGAAATCTGGAGCATCCCACGGCGCTTGTTCAGATGAGCCAAAAACTAGGAAAACTAAATTTCCCACAAATATGATCAATGATGCAATTCCAAATATAATTTGCCATTCAGAGCGTTCATGCTGAAAAAAGCATAGTAAGCAATAGTTAAATTTTCTCGATCAACACGAACATCAAACTTACCACATCTGTGACAACAACACCAACAACCAGCGGTGTAATAATAGGTATAATACTAGCTATTGAATTGGTAATACCCATGACAACGCCCGCATGATTGGGTGCTAAATCTATTGTACTAAGAAGCACTCCAGTCGCTGAGCCAGCTTCAATGCCAACACTGAAAACTAATAGCGTAATAGCGAGTTTCGTATTGTCGCTATCGAGAAAGCCAATAACGATTAATAAGCCTGCAGGTATCCACAGTGCCAGAGTACTGGATGTCTTTCGCATCGCTGTTAATGTGAGCCAACCCTTTTTCACTGCAGTAAGACCCAAAAACATGTAGACGTAAGCCATAATCCAACGAGCTATATATGGCAATGTTGAGTATACGGCATTACTCTTGATATCCATATTCAATACACCATTCAAGTATGATGGAATTTGGTTCTGAAGTGTAGTAAAGCCCCACATTTCGCCACAACGAGCCAAAGTTAAGGCCAAGAAAGACGCAGATGTCAACATTGCTAACCATGGTATGGGAATTTTTTTCTTGTGGAAATCTTTTTCACGTTTTAGCGACGTTTCAATATAGTGACATTCTTCCTTGGTGATGTAACGTGATGATGGTGCATTTCTTGCTCCAAACATTAACCATACTACACACCATGCCATACAAATACCACCGGAAATATAAGAAATACCTGGCCAACCATACGGGCTACTCGCTATAAAACCACTAAATAACATGGAAAAAATTGTACCAGAATTAATTCCCGAATAGGCAATTGCACCCAGCATATAACGTTCTTGTTCTGGTGACCATTTTGCTATGTGATCATTAATGGCGGGAAAGAGTGCACCTTGCAAAAGCCCCTGTACTACACGAATGGCGCAGTAGGCTTGCCAACTGCCAATGGTTACGAGGTAAGGTGTGAGTAAAGTTAAAACCGCTGAACTAAAAGTTGAAGCCAATAATACGATCTTTGCGCCAAATCGTCGAGTAAGATAGCCGGCTGGAAATTGTGTCACTATATAGCCCCAATAAAAACTGGAAATGATATAGTTTCGTTCTTTCTCGGACCAATCGAATTCCTAATGTAAAATGTAAAAAATTATCAAAATCGATCTAAATTACAAATACATCTATATAGATATTTGTCATGAAAATATTAATTTATATACCGGAAAATCAGTATTTGTGGTTGCAGCGTTCGTCATGGCCACTATTGCCACCGATACATTCAAGCGACTGAAATAAATACATGTTATATTGAGAAATATCAACAGAATCTGGGAATGGCGAATCCCATAGCGTGGACCTGAAAGTGTACGAAGGTTGGAAGAGCTTTTAGTATTAATACAATATCCATACATATATAGAGGTATGATTTAGAAAAATTGGCAATATGATATACTAAAACAATGCTGAGTTTTCACCGAACAGTTTATGAGTAGTATGAAATTATTTTATTTTAGGTACATATAAAATTTTTTTTTTTTTTTTTAATTTTATGAAATAAGAATTCGGGTCTACTCTCTAAATTTTTCCATAAAAAACACAAAAAATAATACACTGTTGTCGAAAATTTCCTAGACTATTGTCAACATTTTTTTTCAACAAAATACGTTGTTTTTTATTTTTGTTGATGTTGCTTAGAAAATAATTTTGACAATAGTGTTATTTTTTTGTGTTTTCTTATGAAAAAAAAAATTTAGAGAAAATACCCCAAATGTTTGTGTTAGGAACTGAAATAAAAGTGATTTATATGCATAAAATAAAGCAGAATCTTAATAAATTTTTATTGTGAGTAGCCTAAAAAAAATTTAAGTTATTTTAAATGAGGGGCTGGCATCACTCATATAAACATCTAACTTCTTCGGGCTTCCTATATTGATATTAAGGATTATTTTCTTCCGAAAGATGGACCATCGATCGATCTTGGGATATTGATGGCGATAGGGAAAGTTGTACCTGTAGGTAAGTAAATTTTTTGCAGGACAACGTATGCCGGGTGGAAAAGTAGTTTTAATAAAATAACTAATACTGTATAGAATAGTTCGAAATTAATCCCGATTTAGTTGAGGTAATTCAATAATTTACCTTGGATTAGTTTTTTATATTACCTAGAAGTATAACTTCGAAAACAGCATCTAATATATCCTTAATAATCCTGAATGAGTCTCAAAATGACAAAATTGTTTTTTTTCAAGCTATCCCAAAATAATCTCTAGAACATTTCAATATACCTAGACCCCAAGTCGGCAACATATATTATCCGCAATCTTCTCGATTCAACTTTCAAACCTTTCCACTTTAACTGCAGAAAAAAAAAACGTTTATGTGTAACTTATTCATGCTAAGCCCTAAATGCAGCATTTATTTTAGCATTTGCCATAAAAATTCTGACACCAAAAGCAACTAAATGCTACTTTACTTTTGCATTAGCATTATTAATGCAGAAGCACACCCTGTACTCTACTACGAAATAATCGTTTCGAACTTGAAAAAGTTCCATCACTAGTGGCTTTTTCTTGACATTCTTCCATTCTCTGCCATTCCTAAACAATTGAAAAATTTATTTTGTTTGAAAACGCTCAAATTCGCGCGCGTGTGTTCAAATCAAATTAAAAAAAGTGAAACTACAATTAAATTTATGTTGTGAAACAATATAAATCGACCAAATGTATAAAAAAAAGTTCGACTTTTAGTACACATGACCATAACCTAAACTAATTGCAACCGTGAGCTAAATGCATTAGTAAATGCGGCAGCACGAATGCATCTTTGAAATGTATGTCCGAAAATGGTAAATGCAGCATTTAAAACCCATTATATAAGCTAACTTTTTTATTTGACATCCGTTTTTTAAAATTTTTGTCGTGAGAAGCTCTACATTTCGTCGGCTTAAGTCGCAAAGGTGCTAAGTCCACCTTTTGGATTTTTTCAGGTTTTGATGCAAAATGCTAGAAACAGTTTATATACACCACTTACATCATAAATTGGATTACTATTCTGTTTTTAGGGCCTTGTTCGCATTGATTAGAAAAGCTGCTAAGTCCATCAATGAAAGGAAAAAGCGAATTTGAAAATATAAAGTTAAAATATATAGGGCATATTCATATTCGAAATAAAGTAGCTGCTAAAGTTAGTGTCGGCTTTTTTAACACAATTTCCAACGCCATATCTGTCATAAAAACCGACATCAAATGTACAAGTAGAAAAGTACAAAAGTTTTAAATGGGGTCATCTACCTGAGCTGACCTCACTTCTCCTTAGTAACTGACAAATAACTTTTTGACCTTGGATAGTAAAGACAAATGTTTGGGCTATCATATTCAGCCCTCCAAAGACCTAAACTTGTCGACTTTTGCAAAAGTCGATTTTCGTCAAAAGTTGTGCAATAAAATTTGCTCGTGCTTGTCTGCTATGAATCGGCGATAGTAAGACGCGATTGTGTGATAAAGGGAAACCTCTAGGCTTTCAGAGTAATGTACTTTGATCCAAATGTTGCTTCTAATTGCAGAGTAACAGAGCTCCAAAAAATAGGTCATTTGAGCTTTAAGCGTGGATTGTGGTAGAACTAAGCGTAATATAAAAATTCTAAGACTAGTTAGAAAAACCTCTAACAACCCTCATACTCAGAAATTTGCTTTGGGCCACTCACAGGTTTTTTAATTTTGGAAAAGGTGCTAAGTCCAGTGAAAAATATAAAAAGTAGCTTGTCGCTTTGACCTCTGACTAACTTTATAAACAAAAAAGTTAAAATATATTATCGTTGCCTATGAAAAAATACCTATCCACCAAATACAGTCCTTATCATAATTATAGGACACCTCGTTCTGACATGTTCTAAGCTCTTATAATTTAATTTTTCATTTTTAATGTAATTTTCTTTTCATTATTTGCTAATAGAATTCTAAATTCTAACAGTAAAAGTCTACGCTCTAAGCGTTTACTCTGATTTTTTGTTTTTAAGTTAAAAAACTGTTTGGTAAAAGTACAAAATTTTTTTTTCTGACGAAAACTAACACTTTAAACTTCTGTCTGACGAAAAGTAACACTTTAATTTTTTCTCTGAAGAAAATGTACTACATAAAAGTGTTAGTTTTCTTACAGAATTTCAAAAGTGTTAGTTTTCGTATGGCACGTCGATATGAGAAATGGAAAGCGGGTTGTGTAATAAAGCGGGGAGTTACTTACGAGGGAGATTTTTTTCCCATTTCTTACAAAATAGCAGAGCTCACAAAATTGTTGGTTAGGTACTTAAGCGGGTTTCACCGTATGACTATGTCCCCATAGGTACCTTTAGTTGTTAGCAGTAAGGTGATTATGTTAGAAATAGAATATATTTTTATTTCACAACGGCAATTAATCAGTAATCGAGTTTGATTTGCATGCTATAAATCAATAAAAATGCAATTATTATATGATAAACATCACAATTTTTCATACATAAAACTGTATAAAAAAAAAGAATTTAAGCCAGAGAAGAGACATTGTTGGCCAAACTTAATATGAGAAGCTGTAATCGTTTTTGAATTTTGAACAAGACATGCATACCTATTTATCCAAAAAAAAAAAACTTAGTTGGGCGAAACAAGCCATGTCACCTTCTTGGAGTCAAATATCGAATACACTCAGAAAAAAATCAGTTTTATGTATAAAAAAAAACCTTTTACTAAGTACTTTGTATTTCTATCAAGAAAATGCTTCATAAAATGAGTAAAAACGACGTGTGTATTGTTATTAAACTTGAGTTAGATTTCAAATTTTGATAACTTTAAACTTTATTTTAAACACGCAAAAACTCTAAGAACTGTTCATTTCTATTCTTCTTTCATAACACATTTGGTATTTTTCTTCGATTAAGACATTGGGATTGCCATAATATTACACTGCACAAAATCTTTTGAAAATTTCTTTATTATTTGTCGATTTTATAACGTTTTTTCACAAACCTTTCGGTATTTCAGCCTCTTTCTTTACTTCATCCATTTCTTCAATTAATATTTTTATATTCTTTTATATAAAGATGTTTTATCGAAATATTCGCGCATTATTTTATTGGTCACGATCACACTACCCTACTTATTGAGACGATAGACATTGACTAACTATTTCCAAATTTACAACGAATATGTTGTATTTATTTGTGCTAACTGTTAGATTTCAGGTAGCTACATACATACCATAGCAGATTAGAATATAATTATTATATCAAAACAAAACTAGAACAAGTACATACATATGATTGTTATCATTGCTTTATAAGGGAAAACTATTTAACTATTGATCTTACTAAAAGTTAATACACGGCTAAAAATTTGAGCCTAAATTTTAAAACTTTTTTTGGGCTACATATGTATATGACCAAACCATGCAATCTTGAAGAAACTTTAAAAACTAAATGAAAACAAAACAAAAATTGTTGACCGAAAAGGTTTTAACTTTAAACCGAAAAGGTTTTAATTTTAAACCAAAAATTTTAATTTAAACTAAAAAATTATCTCAGTTGGCATGAGTCGAGCCGATGCGCTCTGAATGACAGCCCACAGCGCTACCGCTGAACTATGCCGCACACAAAAGTTTTGTGGGCAAAATCCAATAACTTGAAAAATATTTCGAAAAAATAAAAAAAAAAAACAAATTTTCTACTGATTTTTCATTTAGAGCTTATAGCCTGTTCATGCTGAGCTAGCATTTAGCATTTTAGCATTAAGCCTAAAACAAACGCACGATTTATTTTGTCATTTTTCATATAAATTCTGACACCAAAAGCAACTAAATGCTACAATATTTTTGCATTCGCATTATTAATGCACATGCACTCTCTGTATTCTGCTACGAAATAATCGTTTCGAACTTGAAAAAGTTCCATCACTAGTGGCTTTTTCTTGACATTCTTCCATTTTCTGCCATTCCGAAACAATTGAAAAATGTATTTTGTAGAAAACGAGCAAATTTGCGCGCGTGTGTTCAAATAAAATTGAAAAAAGTGAAACCATATAAATTGACCAAATGTATAAAAATAAAGTTCGACTTTTTGTAAACATGACCATAACCTAAACTAATTGCAAGCGTGAGCTAAATGCATTAGAAATGCGGCAGCATGGACGTATCTTCGAAATGTATGTCCGAAAATGGTA
This sequence comes from Campiglossa producta, assembly GCA_964058755.1. Taxonomy (NCBI): domain Eukaryota; kingdom Metazoa; phylum Arthropoda; class Insecta; order Diptera; family Tephritidae; genus Campiglossa; species Campiglossa producta. The sequence continues at coordinate 112,212,023 of CAXKVI010000004.1, read as the reverse complement.
AACGCAGCATTTAAAACTCAGCATGAACACTACATTAAACGAAACTAAAAGAAATTGAAAATATTTGTAGGTATTTAAAAGGTTTCGAATAACGCAGAAAAAAAAATTGCTTAAACTTTAGACCGGCTTATAATTGAGCCTCATTTTTTTAGCCGTGTACGAATACAATAATGTTTCCGTTGGTCTGTTTCTGTATATTCTAAGCCAGTCTAAGGGCTAGTTGTATATTTTTAGGTGGCTTATTACTAACGAAAAGTGCATTGCTAGACGTACCTACATATTTCAAAAATTCTCTCAAATATGAGCCTATATTTAGAAAACGGCGTTCATATCTCTTTTGGACTAAGCTGCAAAAATAAATTATTTGGTTTTGTTAATGTCATTCTTTGATCATGTGCTTATTATTGTCATAGTCAAAAACATCTTCAAATGCACCGTTGTGTTCCGCCGCTATGACGGTCTCTTTAATATTATGTTTCAGCAAGAAGTCTGGAGCATCCCATGCGGCTTGTTCAGATGAACCAAAAACTAAAAAAACCAAATTTCCCGAAATTCCAATCAACGCTGCAATTCCAAACACAATTTGCCATTCAGAGCGCTCGTGCTACGAGAGGGAGCAAACATAGAATGGAAAAAGAAATGCTTTTTAGCTCAATGTTATCGAACCGCCCAAACATCAAACTTACTACATCTTTGACAACAGCATCAACAAACAGTGGTGTTACCACAGTAATAATACTGACTATTGAATTGCTTATACCCATTACAACGCTCGCATGATTTGGTGCCAAATCAATTGTACTAAGAATAACTCCAGTCGTTGAACCAGCTTCAGCACCAACACTTATAACGAGTAGCATAATAGCGAGCCTCGTACTTTCACTATCGAGAAAGCCAATGCCGATTAATAAGCCTGCAGGTATCCACATTGCCAGAGTACTGGATGTCTTTCGCATCGCGGTTAATGTGAGCCAACCCTTTTTCACTGCAGTAAGGCCCAAAAACATGTAGACATATGCCATAATCCAACGAGTTATATACGGAAATATCGAGTATATGGCATTACTTCCCATGTTAATATTCAATACACCATTCATGTATGTGGGAATTTGGCCTTGAAGTGTAGTAAAGCCCCACTTCTCACAACAACGAGCCACAGTTAAGGCCAAGAATGGCGTAGATGTCAACATTGCCCAATATGGTACGGATATAGTTTTCTGATGGAAATCTTTTCCACGTTTTAGCGATGATTCTATATAGTGACATTCCTCCTTGGAGATGTAAGGTGAGGATGGTGCATTTCTTGCTCCAAACATTAACCAAACGAAACACCAGGCCATACAAATACCACCAGAGATATACGAAATACCAGGCCAACCGAGTGGACTACTCGCTATCAAGTCACTGAATAACGCAGAAAAAACTGTACCACAATCTATGCCCGAATAAGCAAGCGCACCGAGCACATAACGTTCTTGAGGTGGTGACCATTTTGCAATGTGATCATTAATGGCAGGAAAGAGTGCACCTTGCAAAAGCCCCTGTACTACACGAATGGCGCAGTAGGCTTGCCAACTGCCAATGGTTACGAGGTAAGGTGTGAGTAAAGTTAAAATCGCTGAACTAAAAGTTGAAGCCAATAAAACGATCTTTGCGCCAAAACGTCGATTCAGATAGCCAGCCGGAAATTGTGTCACTATATTGGCCCAATAGAAACTGAATATGATATAGTTTCGCTCCTTCTCGGACCAATCGAATTTCTAGTGTAAAATGTAAGAAATTACCACAATCTAAGTAAATTGAAAATATAAATATAAATATGTATATTTGAAGTAGAAATATAATTTTGTGTACCGGAAAATCAGCATTTGTAGTTTCAGCGTTCGTCATCGCCAGTATGGCTGCAGATATATTCAAGCTGCTCATATAAACAACGGTTATATTAAGGAATACCAACAGAATCTGGGCATGTCGAATGCCATATCGTGGACCTTAAAGTGTGCGAAATTTTAAACAGATATTAGATTTGTGACAGCTATAAAATGTGAAAAAAACGAGCCATGATTATTGAAAGTTTTAAGTGAGCCCAGGAAGGTTTACCCATTTTCGGCCATTAAATACTTAAAAAACTAACAAGTCTTCTTTCGGGAATAACTTTTTTCGAATATGAGAGCTTGGTTTTTTTGTTTTAGAAATTTTTTGAACAGGTAGTTCTACACTGAACCAAAAACGTGCATGTTTTTTAAGAAAAAAGTTTCATAGAGGTTCAAGCTGATATTTCTCAGAATAAAAGAAAAATTTCGTAGATTCTAAGAAAATTATTTTAAAATTTATGAATGAATTAATGATTTCTGAGGATTTGTTTACATATCGCACCCTAAATCAAAAACCGTCATAACTCAAATTTTCGCTTTCTTGACATAAATTGCTTAATAAAAAGTAGTACAGCCAGTACATACAATTTTTTTCTTTTTGACATTATCGTTACTCTTTAGGGAGCACAATGATGCCAAGTTTTTAAAAATCAAATTACCTTTGTGCGATCCAGAAGCGTTTAACTGAAAGATTTTGAGTTGTGACTCATTTTGATTTAGTGTGCGATATTTCAAGAACAAGTACTTTATATGCTAAGAAATATTCTTAAATTATTAGGAAAAAGTTCTTTGGAGAGGTTTTGATGAACAATTCTTAAAATCCATGTACTTTTTCTTTGTAAACATGAACTTTTTTGGTTCAGTGTATTTATAATTTTCTTGATTTTCGATTTCAAACTTTTTGCATCTCAATTAGTTCAAAAAATGTAATAAAAGAAGAAGAAGCATAATTGCCAATTTAATAAAAAAAATCTTGATTATATCGGAAGTAGATTAAATTTGTATTGAACAACTGCAATTAATCAAAAAAACTATTTCAAATAATTTGATTTTCATATCAGGAAATGCAATCATCACAGCTCATAAAACTCAAAACATTAACAGAAACATATAGAAAACACAAATTAGTTGGTCGTTACAGCTTATAGTACATTTACACCGCACCAAATTTGGAAAATTTGGCGAAAAATTGCATATTTGGCGCTTCTTGCCATACACATATTTTCCAAATTTGGAATTACAATTGTTTGAAGATTCTTGCAGGGAAGGTGAAGCCAAATGCAAATTTGCCAGTGTAAACGGTGTCGAACTGGCTCATTTGAATTCGCCAAATTTTGTGAAGTGTAAATGTACTATTAACCACCATATTGCTGTCAAATATCAACTACACTCAGAAAAACAATTCAGTTTATAAAACGACATACTTTTTCCCCTTTATCAACATCAAAACACTGCAAAAAAACTTGTACATATTTCCTCATTACCGAGATTTGATAAGGTTTTTCACGAACCTTTCGGTATTTCAGCCTCTCTGTGTACTCCATTCATTCTTTCAATTAATTTTATGTATATCTTTTAATATGAAGGATTTTTGTATAAGTATTTCATATTATAAAAAATATATAAATTTTTTTTAGGTGCATTCTGTTTTGCCACACGATCACACTACCCTACTTCTTGCGATGACAGCCAATGACTATCTCCCAAATTGAACATTTGTATTTTGTGTTTATTTGTACTAACTGTTACATTTGAGGTAGGTTATATAATCGATTGAATTTAAGCTGTTAAAGCACAACGAAATTTGAAAGACATTTGCATCCCCTTATCTGAAATAAACTTGAAACTCAATCATTTCCCTTTCAATACCTCACTTGCTCACAAGTCCAGTAAACATAATTACACTCTAAAATTATAATCTTAAATGTCAATAATTTTTTATCTTATGGTTATATAGCACTCAACTCAAATCATAAATAATAACGTCTCCATGAGCTGACAAATTAAAATCGTTTCTATAAAATTTATATTATAAGATTCAATTTTTGTTATATGACAATCACGCAAATATAATATGTATAATAGCCCGGCCAAATTAGACATAATATAGTGGTTAAAGAACATTAATTCCCACAGAGACAAATTTTGGTAGAGAGATTAGTATCGCCGCCAGAAAGAAAATTTCAAAAGTCCTCATCGATCCCATGTGTGCTAAAAACTTATTCGGGGTCTAAGGTTGGGGTTTTTTGACTTTGCACGAAAACGTTAAAGTTATTCGGCGTCAACAGTCGAGAAAAATCGAAAAACAACCCCAAATAACCTTTTTATCACACATGGGATCGATGAGCACTTTTTATGTTTTATTTTTGATGGCGAACCTAAGCTCTCTACCAAAATTTAGCTCTGTGGGAATTATTGTTATTTCAAATCTTATTTTGACCGGACTATAATGTTTTTATAATTAGTAAGGAGCGCGTGGCCAGGTTAATTTTTTTTTCAATGGGGATGGCTAAGAACATTCTTAGTAAGTGAACATTATAAAATAAATAGGATTATTTTTTCTAAAAAAAATTGAGATTGAATGACTTTATTTGCCTCATGTTTTATAGGGCTATTCGGGATCGTTGTTGGACAAAATAAGACTTTTGTTGGGATATTTAGTTATATTCCGAACCAGTTAGAGATCACTTTGGTACTTTTTCGGGACTATTTTGGACATTATTTCGAACCCGTTTGTGATTTGTCATTTTGTGACTTTTACAGAATTTTTTTGAACTTATTTTCAGGTAATTTTGAGATAGGTTCGGGATGTTTTAGGAAAATTTGCGGGATGTTGATGCAAAACAACTCGAAAATGATGCCAAGATTACTAAAAACTTCACAAAATTGCCGAAATTGGTAAAAGTGAAGAAATGATACCGAAAAAATCCCCAAGTGATCCTGACGTGGTCCCAAAGTTATCTCACAAAGGTTCTTTCATGACCCCGATTAAAATCGAGTATTCCGACAAAAGTTCTTTTTGTCCAACAATTAAAAACAAATAGCGAAAACTTGAGTCAAATCACTTATGTGCTGCCATTTTAACATGTATGTATGTAGTATCTGTGAGTGTATGAATACTGTTTGGAACATGCGAGCTTATTCAGTAACAGTATAATTAACAGTTAACTATAAACTTACCTATGCATAAAGCTTTTTTTAATGAAGAGAGCTTTAAGTTTCACATTCTTCTAATTTGAATAGTTGAAATGCTCATTTAAGTTAGAACTATTGATGACTTGCCCGTAACTCCTTGGTCCAAAAAATGTAGAAATAAATTTGAAAATATTAATTGAACCTATGTTAAAACAAGTAAGTGATCGACTGTGTCGAAGGCTTCAAACCTTTCATGAATATGAGCCCCATTATTAAAAATGTGACATTCCTTCGCTGTTAGGTCAAAGATTTATAGCCCAAACTCCGTTTATCGGAACAATGTATCGGATTATGTGGAAGGTACATGTTCTATGGCTTAATGTTACCGATTCTCGCGGCTTACACTACGCTTAAAATAAGTGCAAAAGTTCTTTCTTCAAACTGGCTCTAGGTCAATAAATTAAACACGTTGTTGTTGTTGTGTTTTGTTCCAATATATTTCGATCTCCAACGGGGATCATCTTCTGGGAATGAGTTCAGATGGCAGGTGGACAGCATCTAATCAGTTCGACGTGCTGTTTTGATAAGTGCAAAAGTTGAAAATTTTAGGTTCCTAAGGGTATAATTGCATAGGTTATAGCTAAAAACCGATTTATCGAAACAGTCGATTGAATGTGCACTACTTGTTCAATCTAACTGATTTTTAACATCGACATTGCACATGCAAGAAGAGCAATTGTTACCTTCAAAATTCCACATTAATACCTGTTCAATTACAGTGGTCATACACCAAAATTGGTTTATCGGAACAATCGATTGTATGTGAGCTATATATTGGTACGATCTTGCTGGCTCTGGTTATTAATCCCTATAAAACGATGGCTGCATACCAAATTTTATCCAGATGTCTTTAAACTGAGAGACTAGTATGCCTTCAAACAGACGGGCACGGCTTAATCAACTCGACTCGTCGTCGTGATCATATCGATATACATATTGGTGCGTCTATCTCTTCTTCTTCTCATACTTACAAACATCGGACCAAACCCCGCAAACATGGCTCAACTTTTTCTCCAACCTTTGAAAAACTGTATAGTTCCCAAGTTGATATCCAACAAAATACTTCAACCTTAGATAACTTTGTAGTTCTCAAGTTGATATCCAACATATTCTCCAATCTCCAGCTTCTAATATTCAAATTAAATTTGAAGAGCTTAGACTAAAATTTATGTAAATAAAAATGTTTGTCAACTAATTCACGGCGTTTTAACTTAGAAAAATCATGGTTTATTTTTTTCGGTATTTATTTTCAGAGTCGCATTCATACCCTTGAGTCCTATTAGAGAATCCCATTGGAGTACAAGTTGAGAACTATCACTTTCTCAACTTGAGAAACTGCGGTTTTCTTTTTCATATAAAAAAATGCCTTTTTCTTGAGAACGCCATAGTTCTCAAGTGTTTTTCTTGTTGAGAAACAACGCTTGGGGTTTGAGAAGCTCCTTAGTTTTCAACTTGAGATCTAACGTAACTCAAGCCCAAATGTTTGCTGGGAAGATATAATACCATTTCATGTTGATGAAAGGTATAAAAAAGTTGCTCTGCTGCGTAGGCCATTTTTTATCAGGCCAATTCAACATAAATAAAATTCCGCATGGATTTTGTTACCTCTCGCATTCCTCCTACTATGAATAAAAAAAATTGTTCACTTAAATAGTAACTGAAACAAAATTCAAAGTTCGCCGATTGCCGAAATAGACGAATCACTTTTTTAGCATAAATGGGATCGATGGGGACTTTTGCTAAATTTACTAGACTATTTTTTTTTTTCTGTTATCATGCATGGAAAAAAGGTGGCTCTAGCTCGAGAACTATAGGCTTTACATAAATAACTATTTTCATTGTCGATGGTGAACTTCGTGACAAATAAACAGTAAATGAAAATTTTTCCGCGATTACTAAAGTTTTACAGGGAAAACCTGAAAAGTCCGTACGTGGCATATATTTTCATATAGTTTCCAGCGCTAATTTTACAATCGAGATATCTCAGATCTGGTTACTCTTTGATAAAAAAATGCTAGGACCATATTTGTAGAAAATTTACAGGTCTGGAACGTGGTCTCAGGGAATTTCTCTAAAAATTTTACTGTTTTCGAGAAAAGGCCAAAAAAACTAAAATTTCGATCGTAATATTCTAATTGTTTTTATGTAACTTTCAGTTATCTCGATCAGTGCACTATCTATCGGAATTTATTGTACTATTACATTGTCTTCAAATTTGATCTATGTATTGAGTTTCAACGCTCTAGCTTTTCGGAAAGTTACTCAACAATGAATCACAGGTTTACAATATTTTAAATTAGTTTTACATTTAGTACGATCCTTGCGCCACCTAGCGGATCTTATTTAACTTTCATGAGAAGGTGGTTCTGAAGAATGCTCCAAGTTTCAAGAGCATGATTACACAATGGGGAAAAAATAAAAAAATTAATATAAAAATTAAAAGTAAAAGGAAAATTTAAAGAAAACTAAGAATAAAGGAACAACAAAATTTAGATTTTTTATTGAAACAAAACTTCATCTGTTGTCATCACAAGTCTCCGTGCTCTCAATGGAGGACAATTTTGTCTTCTTTCTCGCCATATAATCTGGACTATCCCAAGGCTGTTTTTCCGTTTTGCCGAAAATCAAATAGAATAAATTTCCCAAAGCAAAAATTACAGCAGCGACTATGAATACTATCTGCCATTGGGCGCGATCATTCTGAAATAGAAAACTTAGTTAAGTAGAAGAAATTTTAAGTTAAGCATAACATAACACACGCACCTCATTTGTTACCACCACACCTACGAGAAGTGGTGTTAAAATTGGCAAAGCATTCGCAAATGAATTCGCGATTCCCATAAGTAAGCCAGCATAATTCGGCGACAGATCAATGGTGTTGAGCCCACTACCAATCGTTGTGCCAGCATTAAAAGCCAAACTCGTTATAAGCAGTACAATAGCAAGCGTTTTTTGATTGTCCGCCAAAAATCCAATAGCCACCAAGCCCATAGCAGGAACCCAAAACGCCAACGAATTGAAAGTTTTTCGTATAGCAGTGAGTGAGAGTATTTTACGCTTGAAGAGCACATCCGCTGCGATTATATATACAAAAGCCATACATAACTTTGCCAGATAAGGTAGCGCCGAGAATAAAGCATTCTTTTTCATATTCAACTCTAGCACACCTCTCATATAAGATGGTATCTCAGCCTGCAGCGTCGATGATCCCCATTCATTTGCAGAACGCGCAACCACCGCAGCCCAAAAGGGCATAGATGTAAAAATAGCACGCCAGGGTATTGCAGTCGTCGTAGTTGAAGGCAATTCAACAGCATCCAAATCTGTTTTATCGGCATACTTCGAAGTCTCAATTTGATTAAGTTCATCATTGGTTATAAACTTTGATTCAATTGGATTATTTGCAGCAAACAACAACCATGCTATACACCAAAATAAACCCATACCACCAGAAACATAAAACGAACCAGGCCAACCTATGCTGGAGGCATCAATATTGCCACACATAAACATCGCCAGCAAATTGCCACATTCGATGCCCGTATTAGTAAAAGCTCCCAAACGATTTCGTTCATTAACGGGACACCACGCGGCAAGATGCGTATGTATACTGGGAAATAGTAGGCCATGAAAGAGGCCTTGCACTATGCGTATGCCACAATAAATGCCCCAACCACCCCAACCTACGCAGATTGGTGGCAAAAGTCCAAATAGCGAAGCGCCGCAAGTTGATATGAACATTGTACGCTTAACGCCGAGACCTCGACATAGGTAGCCACCTAGAAATTGTGTTAGAATATCGCCCCAAGCAAAACTTGAAAGAATGTACGACCTTTCGATAGAACTCCATTTGTACTCCTAAATTTGTGGAATTTTTTTAGTTGCCGGCTTTGTGTATGGAGATATTCCACGCACAGAATAATTTTTATGTAAACTCAACACTTTTCTAACAATTATGTTATTTTAACATAAAACTCATGTTGATTAATTTCACCTGGTGTTAAATTAACAAGACTTTCTGTTAAATAAACATGATTTCCTGTTAAAACAACATTTCTTTCTGTTAAAACAACATTTCTTTCTGTTAAAACTACATGACTCCCTGTTAAAGCAACACTATCTGCCTCGATATCTTATTTTAATTCAAAAGGAACTTTCTTGTTATTTTAACACGGGTCATGTTTAAAAATAAACCTGAAAATTATTCTGTGTGTATGAAAACTCACCGGAAAATTGGGATTCGTAGTTGCTGCATTGGTCATGGCTACCACAGCAACGGAGGCATTGTATTTTCCTATATAATTTACAACGAGTGATGTGAACAATAAAAATATTTGCACGTGACGTTGGCCAACTAGAACAGCTGAAACGAAACATAATTTGAAATTTGAAAAGAGTTTGAACATGGGACACTGATGATGAAAATTTTGACCTAGAAAACCGCTCTTAATGCTACAGACATTTTCTTAAATGCATTTGTCCAAAATTTTCGTTCATACATTTACAAAAAATGTTTACCTCCTCCTCATCTAGTTATCATTTCCTATTCTAATAATCCATGGGCATCTTCTTCTTTCTTTTCCTCTTTCATATAGTTGTTCTCCATATTCCCATCGCTATCCCTATGTCGCCTTAATTTTCATACCTTTCATAAACTCGAAATATTATTATAACTTTGATCCGATGCTTATAATTTGAGAAGGTGAAGAGATGGACCCAACAATAAGTACAGCAAACCCCCGTGCCTATCCCGCTTAAGTGCCTAATCCGCTTAAGTGTCTAACCCGCTTAAGTAGCCCAAATTCTTGGGCACTCTACTTTTTGTAAGAAATGGTTAGAAAATTCCCCTCTTAAGTAACTCCCCGCTTTATTACCCAATCCGCTTAAGTGACTCAGTTTTTCGTGCACTAATATCCATTTCTCATATAATTTTCCCCTCTTAAGTACCTACTTGGTACTTACATATTTTTGAGCTCAATGGTAGCCCTATAAAATCGATATTTGATTTGATTTACACCACCAAAATGATGTTAAAAATTTTAAGCATGTTCAGATTACTGAAATGTAAAATAATTATAAAATCTCCAATATTAGCTATTTTCTAGTATTTAAAAACTTTTTTATTTCAGGTGTAACAGATACTTCAATCAAAATGAGTGCTCGTAAAATGGTTACATATTTCAAATATCCAAATTACGGGTTTTGCCTCCTAACACGTCTCGAAATCTTTTTAAAAACTGTAAAATACTCCCATATTAATTTTTTTGAACAGCAAATGCCGACTTCCTATGACCTTGAAATTTTGGCTCCTCGCTTCCTTTATCAAACAGAAAATAATTGGGGGGTCCCTTGGTCTTTACATTCAGCTTGAGTTTTTCCCCATACGATTCTGAACCACCCTAACGATCGATTGTTCCGTTAAATTCGGTATAAACTAAAGAATGTTAAATACCCACAGGCAGTACAGCCACGAATCGAACAGTGAAAATCGCGACGCTTATTTATGAAAGGTATGTATAGATTTCGGCACAGTCGAAGACAGCTTTTCTTACACGATATACACTATGAAAAATCCTACTTTTTAATGGGAAGTGCATTGCCTTCTCCTCCTCTAAGCCTAGTTTTTTTGTGGTATTAAATTAACAATATATTTTTGAGAAACTTTTGAGCAATGCTGCTTCCACACAAGGAAATAAAACATTTTTCGTGCTTTTTTACGTGTTTTTAATTTTTATTTTATTTTGGATGTTAAGTAAAAAATTTTTTAAATATATATTCCAACTGTATTCATACTTTTTTCCTTCACTTCTGCTCCTCTTTCACTCATTTTTAGTAAAGAAATTTGGTCTACACTTTTAATTTTTGAAACCGAACTTTTCCGCCAAAAGTTTATCACATTATTTTACTGCGAATTTTAGCAAATAAATGAATTCTTAATTTTACAACAAAATTTTTATTAGTTTCCAAAACTAGCCGTTTCAATTTACTGAGTTAATTTATCCATTCGTTGTAAAGTTGTGTCAGTCGTGTCGACTCAGTTATGAGAATGTAGCTGGAAATAAAATAGTTCGTGCTACTTATTGAGGGCGTATTATGGGTAAATCCACGAATATTTGAACTTTTTTTATACCCAATCGCCTACGAATCAAGTAAACCCAGATAAAAAAAAAAAAAAAACACAACGATGCGATGCACACCCGGGGGAAGTGTAACGTTCTTCAAACTGTGCTTAGAAACATTTTGAATTTTTCCTCATTTTAATAATCATATTTTACAAAAAAAAAACGAGAAGCTTATCAGTGTTGTTGATCGCTTTAAATGCCAGTAGATTCGGTGAGCCTTCTGTTCATTTCTAAATTAAATGAGGAACTATATTAATGAGATTAAAATCTATACTTAAAATCATAATAAATTGCTACAATTATAATATATATGTAGCAGTTAAATGAGTTAAAACCACAGTCATGTGTGGTATGGTAGATTGGAACCCCGTCAGCTCTGGTAGTTATGTGGTGTTTTGAATTGAACTAGAGTTCGCCCAGTGGTTGAAATTCAACCACAAAACCTTATTTTATTTTCCTACCTTCTCGCTATTTCTTAAATTTTCCTTTCTTTTCCATATTTTGTATATTTTTAGTTTCTATACATTCCTATTCATTTTGCCTTTTCCTCCCTCTTTACACCATTCAGCAATATAGTTTCAATGTTGATAATTATTTATTCTTCTTAGGTCGTCTTCATACGTATTTCTTTCCTTTCCTTTCCTTAGCATTCATTTGCTTTTATTTCCTTTCCTTTCCTCTCCTTTTCCTTTCCTTTTCTTTCCTTTTCTCTTCTTTCATTTCATTTTATTTCCCTTCTTTCTTTCTTTCTTTTCTGTTTTTTTCTTTTATTTTTCTTTCTTTTCGTTTCTTTTATATTCTTACCTGATCCTTCTTTCCATTTCCATTACATTCCTTTTTCCTTTTATTTTCTTTTTCTTTCCTTTCCTTTCGATTCCGTTGCTTTAGTTTCCTTTCATTTTATTCATTTTTTTTTTTCATTTCATTTATTTTCTTTTATTTTTTTCTTACCTATATTTTCTTTCTTTTTTTCTTAAATTTCCCTTCCTGTCATTTCGTTTCCTTGCCTTTCCTTTTCTTACCTTTCCTTTCCTACCGTTTCCTTATTTTCTTTTATTCCATTCCGCAACTCCTTTGCTTTTCTTTTTCTTTCATTCATTTCCTTAATTTATTTTTTTTAGCTTTTCATTATCTTTCTTTCCTTTATTTTTCTTTCTTTTTATTTTCATTTATTTTCCATACCTTCTTCCTCGCTACCTTTTCTTTCCCTTCTTTTTTCCTTCTTTCCTTTCTTTGTTTTTCTCCTTTTGCTTCTCTTTTCCACTGCTTTACCTACATTACATTTCCTTTCTTCCCTTCCTTTTTTCTTTTCAATTCCTTTCCTTTCCCTTTGATTTTTCTGTCATATTTTCCGTTCGTTACCTTAACTTACCTTTATTTTCCTTATATCCATTCCTTTCCTTTCCTATTATTTTCTTAATTTAATACTTTTATTTATTTCATTTTGTTTCATTTTTATTAATTTTATATTATTCCCTTTCCTTTCATTTCCAACAAATTTTATTTTTTTACTTTAAATCACTTTTCTATTTCTGATTTTACTTTTTTTTTAATTTTATCAATTTTCCATTTTATTTTATTTCACTAAGTCTAGCCACGAAGGGCCTTGTGCATGATCTAGCTTATTTGTGCTTTTTTTCAAAAGCATTTGCTTCTATGAATCCCCACGCACAGATTTTGTTTTTGTAAACACTGTTTGTACCTAAGCTCAATAAAGATGACGCGCTGGCTCATGTTATCTTATTGCTGCCAACAAAACAACTCACCCTACTGCAATGAATGCAAACACCACAATGCAAGTGGTCATACCTACATACATACACCCATAACAGCGGCTCTATAAAGCGAATGCGTGTATATCACATGTAGTGGTGTGATTTTCAAATCATAATATAATTAATTTTTTTTAATTTTTGGTTTGTTTTCGGCCACCCTGCTCGGCAAAACATATCGATACATACCAAATTTTATATACCTTAGAATTGTGGCTATTGCAAAAAAGGGATGAACCAGTTATGTTTGCGCATTTATATATAATAGATTACTTTATCGAAATTTGTTTTAAGTAGACTTTGATAGTTTTTGAACTAAAGCAGTAAAGGGAATTAAACTTTTAGATGACAACTTTTCACTACAATGGAATAGCCCATATACCATATACTGGCCGATATTAAGTTTGTAATACAATTCAAAAAATTACCCAGCTTTGAATTGATTGATAATTTTTTGATGTGTAAACATCTTAGCGCTGGGGAGTCATCCAAGAAAGTTACGCTGCGTACACGCAGTGTTTAGTTTTTATTGTATAGGCATTGTAGGCAATGTAGGCGGTATAGACAGGGTCGATTGTATTGTATAGGCATTGTAGGCAGTGTAGGCAAGGTGTATTGTTTTGTATAGGCATTTTAGGCAGGGTCGATTGTAGTTGTAGGCAGTGTAGGCAGGATATATTGTAGTTGTAGGCAGTGTAGGCAGGATATATAGTAGTTGTAGGCAGTGTAGGCAGGGTATATTGTAGTTATAATCATATTTGACTCGGGTCATAAATGATTCGTGTAAGAGTCATAAATGACTCGTGAATAAGTCATAAATGACTCATTTATGAGTAAAAAATTACTCATTTATGAGTCAAAAATGACCTATTTATGAGTCAAAAATGACTCATTGATGAGTCAAAAATGACTCATAGGCATACATGTTTACACATCAAACCTCACGAGTACTTGGTACTCACGCCTTTCTTTTGATGAATCATGTTGTTAAGTACCTACAAGCAAAATTTTTATCAACGCTACATTGTAATAACTTTTTGTTACAATGTATTTTAGTATAGTTCCTTATCACACATCCATGTAACTTACAACAGTAAGTAATATGTCAAATATTAAGACTACTTTTTAAAATGTCACTATCGTTTTTAATAATTCTAATTTAAACATAGTTTGATGCTGAACAGAGATAATACTTATGATATCATGAGTTGTAAGCAATAAAATTTCGCAGAGAGTTAGAAATGAGGCTTACGATTTGAATGAGTTTTGCTGGGAAGTTTTTCGCTTCGTCATAAAACAAAGTTCTACAAAAAACAAAACTTAAGATTTTTTTATTAATTTCTTCCAGTTTTTCCTCGGTGCTTTCCTGGAAAGACCCCACAGTCAGATTCAAAGCTGTTAGTAGTTAATCAAATATGTCAATTTTATTTTAAAAATTTGAGTTTTTTATTGCAGCTTTGTTTGCAAAATGATAAACAAATTTGCGAACCACCAAAAACATCAATCAACAGATAAAAATAGAAAATATGTTTACATAAATACGTGGGGTCTACATAAAAACCCAGTCGCTAGAGATGTAGATGATAGTGAGTAGATTATTGAAGCGATTATACCATTTCAAGCCCATGAAAGGTATAACAATTTAATATTCTTAAAAGTATAAAAAAATTATATATGTATAACTCTGCGGTCACTAGGAATAACAACACAAGTCCACTTTTGGTGTTTTTGAATTTTTATCATAGTTGGAATCACTGTTTTTGATTTCACATTTGTTTCAAAATTTAATAGAAATCACTCTAATAGTTAACGAAATATACAGGCAGGTTCTGGCAATTCACTTGAAATTCTTATGTTATTTAAGAAAATTTTCACAAATTTTATTCGAAAGTGAATTGCAGAAACGGCCTGATTAACGAAAGAAAAACCGATCAAGTCAAACTGCTAGCTTTACTTTGAATCTTTACAATGCTCTCGTGAAAACTCCAAACAACGCACTTATGATCACAGCGCTGTTAGGGGTATCAGTCAGCATATTCTTCGAGGTATCGAAAAAATTCTTATTAAAGCTTTGGAACACACATCTTGAAATTCTGATGTATAAATCGATATGATATACCGATGAATGTTCTGAAGCACGTTTTACAGTTTCTAAAGTAAAATTACACTAATAAACATATGTTGATAAACTTTAGTTTCCATGAATAAAATTGACCTTTTCTAAATTAAATTTTTTTCCTGATTCCGAATATAAATTTCATTTTCCTGTGGCAGATCTAGTTTCGGAGATATCGCTAAAAATATGAAAATTTCCATTTTTGAAAAACACTCCTTAATATAGGTACGACAAAAATTGGTATTTTAAATTTTTTCGATTTAAGCTGTTACACATCGCACATTATACTCACTCCCATAAACATTTTTTGCCTTAATCTCTATAAGTATCTTTAGTAGTTTGTCCACTATACCAAAAAACGTTCAACAAATTTTGAAAAAAACGAAATTTTTTACAAAATTTCAGATTTAACCACTTTAAAATCACAAAAAGTCTATGGACGAAAAAAAGTTAGCTCTCCTATGTTGTAGGTAATTTAATTACGAAAAAATGCACTTTCATTGTTGGAGATTTTTTTTTGTCGAGTAGTGTTATTTATTCTAAAAACTATTTAAAGCTTCCGAAATACAATTATTTTTTATTAAAACTATTTTACAGTTTCTGAAGTACAATTGACTTTTCGGAAACGCATTTTAAGTTTTCTGAACTACAATTGACTATTCGGAAATACATTTCACGATTTCTGAAATACATTTAACAGTTTCTGAAGTAAAAGTGACTTTTCTGAAATACATTTTACAATTGACTATACTGAAATAGATTTTACGATTTCTCAGTACACATTTTATAGTTTTTAAAGAACTTTTGACTCTTACAGAATACATTTAACGTTTTCTGAAATACATTTTACGATTTCTGAAATACAACTGACTGTTCTGAAATACATTTTACAGTTTTGCAGTACAATTGACTCTTCTAAAATATATTTTACGTTTTCTGAAATACAATCGACTATTGTGAAATACATTTGACCATTTTGAAACACATATTTTAGTTTCTGAAATACAATTGACTCCTCTGAAATACATTTGACGATTTCTGAAATTCATTTGACTATTCTGAAACGCATATTATAGTTTCTTAAGTACAATTGGCCACATTTTAAGTCTTCTGAAGAACAATTGACTCTTCTGAAATACATTTTACGACTTTTGAAGCACAGTTGACTTTTCTGATGTACACTTGTAGTCTAGCTCTATCCGATTGCTTAAATGAAACGCTGCACCAGTTTTTCTCTTAAAAACTTAACATAAGCTCTTTCTCATTTAATTCAATCATGCATACAAAATATCACATAGCTTTAAATACTACAAAACTAAATACAGCAATTTGAAGTAATTTTTAATAGCTAATTAAGCAGATCCTATATTCTTCCTCTTTTCCATTTTCGAAATTTCTTCAATTCTTGTGATTCCATTGCCATTTTCTGCACATTTAGGCAGTAGGAAATTTGAATCGTCCCATGGCTGTAATTCCATTTTACCGAAAATTAAATAGACCAAGTTACCGCTCGCAAATACAACAGCTGATATAATGAAAACTATTTGCCATTGTGTGCGATCGCTCTGAAAATAAATAAAATCATGAATATTTTGTAGATGGTATAACTAAATAGAAAATTTTAATGGGTCGTTCCACGAAAATCGGGATGTGTCGATACAAACTTGGTGACAATTTGACATGGAATCACTCAAATAATACTTACATCATTTGATACGATTATGCCAACTAGCAGTGGCGTCAAAATTGGTACTACATTTGCCGCTGAATTCACAATTCCCATGATAATTCCAGCGTAGTTGGGTGATAAATCGATTGTATTCAATGCGCTGCCAATAGTTGAACCAGCATTTATACCCACATTCACTGTCATGAGCGCTATGGCCAACTGCTTTTGGTCTTCATCCAAGAAACCCACACCAATCAGGCCCACCGCTGGACCCCAAAGCGCCAATGTATTGAAAGTTTTTCGTAAAGCGGTTAGTGTAAGAATATTGCGGTTTAATAGCAGATCAGAAATAATCAAATATAAATAGGACATGCACCACATAGCGAGATATGGCAACGCCGAATATAAGGCATTATGGCTCATATCCATGTGGAGCACACCTTTCATGTATGAAGGAATTTGCGCTTGCAATGTATTGAAACCCCAAGAATGTGCCGATCTGACAATGACCAAAGCCCACACAGGCGCTGAAGTCAATATCGCACGCCAAGGTACCAATACTTTGGCTACCACTTCGTTAGCCTCTTGCGCTTTGGAAACAGTCTTCAGCGCGTTAATATAGTTCAACTCATCGGTTGATATAAACTTCGATTCATTGGGTTGATTAGCAGAAAATATTATCCATGCCGCACACCATATCAAACCCATACCAGCAGAAACATAAAATAGACCTGGCCAACCAATGCTTGACGAGGCAATCAAACCACTTACAAACATTGCGAGTAGTGTACCACATTCGATGCCCGTATTAGCTAAAGCGCCCAAACGATTGCGTTCGTTCACCGGACACCAGGCAGCCAAATGCGCATGCACACACGGAAACATGAGACCCTGAAACAGACCTTGTATAATACGTATGGCACAGTAAATGCGCCAACCACCCCAGCTGACGCAGAAAGGCGGAAATAACGCCATTAGCGATGAGCCCAAAGTAGATATAAGCATTGTGCGCTTAGCTCCAAATCGACGGCACATATAACCACCAGGGAATTGTGTAATAAAATAGCCCCAGAAGAAGCTGGATTGAATGTAAGATTTTTGCATATCGCTCCACTCATATTCCTGTAAGTAGCAAAAAAAAACTAAAATATTTTATTTTGCAAAAATAAAAATGATATTTTTTGATTAGCTACCGGAAAGTTTGGATTAGTTGTCGCAGCACTAGTCATCGCCACGATCGCTACACTGGCATTGTATTTGACGACATAATTGACAACAATCGAGGTAAACAATAAAAACACCTGCACATGACGCTGCCCAAATGCGGGACCTGTGAAATGTAAAATTTTACGTATCTTAGAAATTTTATGTATGCTAGGAAAAAAACAACAGTACATTATCGTATTTTAAGGGCTGTTTTCAAAAACGTCCTATCTCAAAATTTGGTTAAACAATTTCTTATTTGAAAATTGTATCTCAGCTAAACGTTAATTGACTTTTCTTTCAGATAAGGCGGTTTCGAAACTCGTTCTGAGATAGCGCGTTCTTGAAGAAAATTTTTGGTTTGAAAATTAAAACTTTTCGGTTTAAAATTGAAACTTTTTGGTTTGAAATTAAAACCTTTTGGTTTAGGTTCAAGTGGCTGCCGCAAAGTCACACTAAGGCCAGTTTTGAATGGCCGGTTGTGATCCCTTTGGGACCTTTTAATTTAAAATTAAAACTTTTCGGTTTAAAATTAAAACCTTTTCGGTCTACAATTTTTGCTTTGTTTTCATTTATTTTTGAAAGCTTATTCAAGATTGAATTTTGCCAACAAAATTTATGTATGCCATGTAGCTCACTGGTAAAGCAGACGGGCTTGATTCGGGGAGTCTTGGTTCGATTCCCAGTCAACCGACAAAAAAATTATTTTTGCTTTAAAAAATTGTTAAAATATTACCCCATTCATTTGGCCAATTTGTTGAAAACTAGTCTATTTAGATTTAATTTGAAACCAAATTTGGTTTTGTCATATGCATATGTAGTCTAAAAAAGTTTAAAATTCAGGCTCAAATTTTTAACCGTGTATTAAGGCAATATAATTGCTTGGAAATACAAATGATTTATTTAGCAACTCAAAGCATGAAATATTTATCGGTTAATTTGTGAGAGTTGTGATTAGATTTGCAGTGATTTATTAGATGCAGTCGGAAGCCAAAACGCAATAAAAAAATTTGGAATTTCCTGCCACAGACTTAAAAAAAACATGCGAAGAACATTGCACGTTTATAATTTGATTAAAACGCTGAAAAAAATTGTGCGATTAACCTTTAAAGATAGTTTCGCTCGGTTATACCTAACAAATGCCTTTCGTCCACCAATAATAGACCATTGGAAAAACTTTATATTTCGAACGCAAAATTTAAGAATAAGGGCTTTATGTGCTGTTCATGCTGAGCCTGCATTTTTCATTTTAGCATTTAGCCCAAAATGCAGCATTTCTCCATACAATTTTGAAAGCGAAACGCAACTAAATGCTACTTTATTTCTGCATTAGCTTTAGCATCTTCGAAGATATAGTACGAACAAAAATGTCCTTGTATGAAGCAAGTCAACGTACTTATAGAATAATTTTTAATTTTAAAAGTTGCAATTTTCGACGTGAAGAGTTTCCAAGTTTGTTTAGAAAGTCGGTTTCTTTTTTCCACGAACTCACTTTTATAAAAAAAAAACTGTTTTCACTCTTAAACTAAAGTTATACGATGTGTTGAACCAGCACAAACCAACTATACCACAGAAAGGTGGACAGATTTTTGCGACTTTTTGCCAATTCTTCACCTCAACATGACTGGGCTTCAACCAAAGCTTTACACATTTTGTTTCTTCTCTGAAGACGAACTTGATTATTTTGTGCTTATAATTAAATCAACATCATAGTACCTTTATTGATATCTGCCGTCATTACATGCGTTATAAAATTACTCTGTTAACTATTTTATTCTGTGTCTGAAGCAAAATTTAACTTCCAGCTACGTAGGCGATCGAATTCGAACTCAGTTAGGTACGCATCACATTTTAGTAGATTTTGTTTAGCCAAATCGAACTAAAATCGCTTTACAAATTCAATAATCTCTAATTGTATTACGTATTAATATAAATCACAGTCAGAACAAATGCAACTAAGATAAGCTAATCATATCTAATCTAATAATAGAAATAAAAATAATAATATTAATAGTAATTATTTAATGCGAGATACCTGGAAAACGAAAAAGGCCGAGCTTCTCTTCTGGTGTGATAGTTTTTATAAGTGCATAGTAATAGCCGGCGTGCGTTGCTATGCCAAAGAAAAACACCGGAATAAGATTTTTACAATTTCTCGGAAGATACATTATCTCATATTTTATCAAAGTGAAACGCCAGCTACACGCCAAATATCAAGCTCATCGATATCGAACCCTGGTAAATTTCCTGGAAGAAAAATTATCCCACACTTTAACCTAAGCATAACGCTACCTATATATCAAATTTCAAGTAAATTCAGCCATTTATACGATATAGTTTCGAATAGGGGGTCCGCGATCACTTCCCTAAAAAAAACTTTACAGAAACACTCTCTATCCCGAAAATTTGAAGAAAATCGTTAGACAACGTAATATTTTCCATGTTATCAGTCAATGAGTAGGAAATTTCTTTCTATACTAATTAAAAAATATCAGCTTTACTCAAAACCATTTACCTTTGGTTCGATAGGCCAGCACACTGTCCCCTATACCAAACCGACTGCGTATAATAAATTAAAACTGCAAATTGAACAAGTGTATGTAGAACATATTCAATGGCCTTATCATAATCCCACTTATATTTAATTTATTGAGAAGTGTTTGGCTCTTTCTTATCTAAATTTATTATTGTTTAGCCTTTTGATAACCGTTATTTGTATATATAGCCAGTAGCAACAACAATAAAAGCAGCTGTGATTATTATTTGAAATCACGCGTAACCAGTTAAATGCAGACTTAGAATAAATTTTATATCTTATCTAACTATATTTGAGATAAATACTTATCTCATTTTTGCGACACAAATTAAATTTCAATTTTAATTAAAAATTAAGCTATCTTTTATGATTTTTAATAACTACCAATTCCAGACAGAATGTTTATATTAGAAAGTTTGTGGAAGTATTGTAGATATGATCAGCAAACAATATTGCCTAGATGACTTTGGACCTTTTTACTGATAACCAGGGAGAAGCTGAGTTATCTTCCCTGCCCCTGCTATCGATTTCATGCTTTCATACTACCGATTTTGGAACAAACCACCCTCTGTAGAGAAAACCTTGGGTGATCCGAAAAATCAGCCAAGTCTCCGTCGATAGCTGCAAATTTGAAACGGTGAGGGACTTCGTCTATTTGGGAACCAGCATTAACACCGAAAACAATATCAGTCTAGAAATCCAACGGAATCTTGCCAACAATTGTTACTTTGGACTAAGTAGGGAATTGAGAAGTAAAGTCCTCTCTCGACAAACAAAGATAGCGCTCTATAAGTCTCTCATCATACCAGCCCTGATATGCGGCGCGGAATCATCGATAGTGTCAAGAGAAGATGAGATGGCCCTTGGAGTATTTTAGAGAAAAGTTCTTTATGGTCCTTCCCGTGATGCCAACGGCGAGTATCGAAGGAAATTTAACGATGAGCTTTACGAGCTTTATGCAGACCTGGCCATAGTTCAGCGAATTAAAGCCCAAAGGCTCAACTGGCTGAGTTATGTTATGCGAATGGACAAAGAAGCTACAGCACAGACGGTTTTTCTATCGACACCCGACTTCGGCAGCAGAGGAAGGGGAGGCCTCGACTGAGTTAGAAACAACAAATGGAAGACGACTTGAACTCCCTTGGGGTTTCCAATTGGTGTCAGTTGTGCCTTTTACGAAACGGCCAAAATCGCCTAGGCGGTTAAGCTTTAATAAATAAATAATGATGATGATCCTAAAAATCTGACTTCAGATACAGAATCAGCACACCCAAAAGCTCTAGAAACCAATGAGTAACCCTATGGGATTTTTTGGCTGTTGTACAGTAGGGGGATTCATCAAAGCTTATAAGTTTAGGAAATGCGTAAATTTATACATTTATCAGCTCAGTTAGGTGAATGCCCTTGATAAATTTATGTGTACTTGATTTTAAACAAAAACTTTAGTTCGGAATTCTTATTAAAAAGTCATTTCTGGCACATTTTCATCATATTCTTCTATTTTTGTCTAGAGCGCATTGAATGTATTAAAAACAAGTAAGGAAGTCTTAGTTCGGGTAAACCGAACATTAAATACCCAAAAGTATTTATTTTCGTCAGACACAGAATTTGAAAAGTGTTAGTATTCGTATGTCACGTCGAAACGAACGCATATCTTATTTAACGAATATTTTGACAATAAATATACATATAACAAATTATTTATTATTTATTATTATTATTCACCACAGAAAATCTTACAGATTACTAGATTAATTAAATATCTTAAAGAGATTTAATTTGAAAGTATACACACTTAGATTAAAATTAATAGCCTCATATTGCATAACCGAATGCATGAATCGATTGATTCAATTAATTCAATTAACTCTACCATTGACAACGTTATATATAAATAATATAGAAAATTAACTTCTTCTGTCTGATAAGCTTGTCAATCCAAACAGTTTGCGCCTGCCCAGATAATTAGGCATGCTGTCAGGCCAGTAAAGTTTAATTAAACTTATTCAATAATTATTTAAAAAAAATTAAACGCTGTTTAACTCGCTGCTCTTTGTAGAATTTATCGTTTCATTAAAATCGTCTGCATACTTTGGCTGTGAAAAATTCATATCATTCCACGGTTGTACCTCCATTCTACCAAATATTAAAAATATCAAATTTCCCACACCATAAATGGCAGCACATATCGCAAAGATTATTTGCCACTCTTTGGGATCGCTCTGCAAATAAAAATAATTGGCGATTTTAAAACAAGTGTTAGAAATTATTGGGCATAGTGTGAAACCATGATAACTTTTCTATACTTTCAATGAAGCAGGTATATTTTCACAAAAAATACTTTTTCATACAATCCGAAAATTGATTCACAATACCGTTGGTATGTATTATCAGAAATAGACTACGAGTCAATACATGCCTCAACTAGTATTGTTACCCACTAAACCAAGACTTCCGAAATAGTCGGATATCAGGCTTTTCTAAAGAAACTTGAAAGAATTTAGACTTACTTAAATAATTCGTAATCATTTCGTAATATAAAAGCGTAACAAAAATTTGTTTATCAGATAAAAAAAAAGTTAGGAAATGAATGCTATTGACTACATACTGCCCAAAGAATTTCATTGTACTCTGTAGGCGCGTCGGATTTTTAACTACCGCTTTTGTTTCGAAAAATTCGTAACGAAGTCGCGTCAACCCTCCCATACAAACCTCTCAGCAACTTTGAAAGAAAATCGGTTGCGATTTCGGAAGAATCTTTCGACGCAAAGTAAAGAATTTAGAAAAAAGTCGAAATTTATTAATAAAATAATATAAAATAAAATAAAATAAAATAAAATAAAATAAAATAAAAAAAAAAAATAAAATAAAATATAATAAAATAAAATAAAATAAAATAAAATAAAATAAAATAAAATAAAATAAAATAAAATAAAATAAAATAAAATAAAATAAAATAAAATAAAATAACATAAAATAAAATAAAATAAAATAAAATAAAATAAAATAAAATAAAATAAAATAAAATAAAATAAAATAAAATAAAATAAAATAAAATAAAATAAAATAAAATAAAATAAAATAAAATAAAATAAAATAAAATAAAATAAAATAAAATAAAATAAAATAAAATAAAATAAAATAAAATAAAATAAAATAAAATAAAATAAAATAAAATAAAATAAAATAAAATAAAATAAAATAAAATAAAATAAAATAAAATAAAATAAAATAAAATAAAATAAAATAAAATAAAATAAAATAAAATAAAATAAAATAAAATAAAATAAAATAAAATAAAATAAAATAAAATAAAATAAAATAAAATAAAATAAAATAAAATAAAATAAAATAAAATAAAATAAAATAAAATAAAATAAAATAAAATAAAATAAAATAAAATAAAATAAAATAAAATAAAATAAAATAAAATAAAATAAAATAAAATAAAATAAAATAAAATAAAATAAAATAAAATAAAATAAAATAAAATAAAATAAAATAAAATAAAATAAAATAAAATAAAATAAAATAAAATAAAATAAAATAAAATAAAATAAAATAAAATAAAATAAAATAAAATAAAATAAAATAAAATAAAATAAAATAAAATAAAATAAAATAAAATAAAATAAAATAAAATAAAATAAAATAAAATAAAATAAAATAAAATAAAATAAAATAAAATAAAATAAAATAAAATAAAATAAAATAAAATAAAATAAAATAAAATAAAATAAAATAAAATAAAATAAAATAAAATAAAATAAAATAAAATAAAATAAAATAAAATAAAATAAAATAAAATAAAATAAAATAAAATAAAATAAAATAAAATAAAATAAAATAAAATAAAATAAAATAAAATAAAATAAAATAAAATAAAATAAAATAAAATAAAATAAAATAAAATAAAATAAAATAAAATAAAATAAAATAAAATAAAATAAAATAAAATAAAATAAAATAAAATAAAATAAAATAAAATAAAATAAAATAAAATAAAATAAAATAAAATAAAATAAAATAAAATAAAATAAAATAAATAAATAAATAAAATAAATAAATAAATAAATAAATAAATAAAATAAAATAAAATAGTTGAAAAATAGTTGATAGCCAATATTTGCTGAATTTCTATTCATAAAAATACATTTTCCTAATTTTTTGTCACCTGAATTGACAAAGCACCCCACTGTGCAAATATTTTTTTGTTTTGTTTTTTTTTTTTTAGTTAGTAAATACTAAATACTTACAGTATCTGAGACCAGCATTGCAACCACCAGAGGAGTGAATATCGGCATTGCATTTGACACGCTGTTCACAACTCCCATAATAACATCTGCAAAATTGGGCGCTAATTCGATTATGTTGATCGCGTGGCCAATCGTACCACCAGAACTCAAACCCACGATCGATGTCATCAAAATAACAACGAGCGTGGTTTGTTGTTCGCCCAAGAAACCCAAGATTATTAATAACACAGCTGGTATCCAATAGGCCACGGTATTAAAAGATTTTCTCAAAGCAGCCAGTGAGAGTATCTTTCGAGTTAACAGCACATCCGCAACAATGGCATATACATTAGCCATAGTTAACATAGCCACATAAGGCAGAGCTGAATACAATGCATTCTGACTCATATCCATTTTATGTACACTTTTCATATATGTTGGAAGCTGAGCCTGCAGCGTATTATAGCCCCATGCATACGCCGTTCTCATTATAACCAAAGACCATACCGGCATTGAAGAGAGGATGGCACGCCAAGGCACGGGTGCCTTACCTTTCATTTCTACCCCCTCCACTTCTTTGGCAATATTCTTGTCAGCATTTATGTAATTCAACTCTTCGGCTGTAATATAACGCGATTCACTTGGCTTATTGGCAGCAAATAGCAGCCATGCCAAACACCAAATCAAACCTAAGCCACCAGTTACGTAGAATATACCAGGCCATCCAATACTTGACGAAGCAATTACGCCGCTTACAAACATGCTAAGTAGTGTACCACAATCCATACCCATGTTGGCTATAGCGCATAAACGCGTCCGTTCATTCAACGGGCACCATACCGCTAAATTTGCAAACAAAGATGGAAAAAGTAGACCCTGAAATAGGCCTTGAGCAAGACGAATTGCGCAATAGATTTGCCAACCACCCCAGTTGATATAAAATGGCAGCAAGATACTAAAGAAAGATGAGCCGAATGTTGAAACTAGTAATGCAAATTTAGCGCCAAAACGCCGGCATATATAGCCGCCGGGAAATTGCGTCAGACAGTAGCCCCAATAAAAAGTCGACTGAATGTATTCCTTCTGCATGTCAGTCCATTCGTATTCCTACGAAGATATTGAAAATTGTTAAGATGAAGTAACAATTTGAAATTAAATGAAAATACTCACTGGAAAATTTGGGTTTGTTGTATTTGCATTGGTCATGGCGACGATGGCCACGCTTGCGTTCAATTTCGCTATGTAGTTTACGACAATTGCAGTGAATAATAAAAAGACTTGCAGATGGCGTTGGCCAATCAAAGGACCTGGAAGAAAATAATATGAGCTTTACATTTTTTGCTTTATGTAATTTGATGCAAATGCATACATATTAGGGTTGCCACAGGTTTAGAGAATTTTCCGTTTTCACCTATAGAGTTCATACAAAACTGATTTTCCTTTAAGAAAGTTTATCAGATTGATCGGTAGAATATTTTCCGCATTGACGATTTTTCTAATTTCTCCCCTCTCTACAAATAAATCCACTCTAATACACACACATGTCCGTGGGGCTGACGCCTACTCGAGGTTTATAGGGTTAGTTATAGATAATTGCTGGACAAGTAAGTCTTTTTTGGGAACAACTCGGTACTTCGGGACTATTTCGGGACTATTTAAGTTATTATTTCGTCACTTTTTTGGTTTATTTTCGTTTATATTTTCTTGTTTATTTTGGGACAATAAAAAAGAGTCGGATTCTTCACAGAAAAGTGGAATTTTTTTGGGATCACTTCGCGATCATTCAGCCATAACTTCAGAACAATTCCAAATTATTTTAGGGACGTTTTCGGATAATTTCGGTACTGTTTTCGAGTGTATTGAGGTTTTGTGTAAAATTGAATTTTTTGAAAATATCACTGCTGAATTCGAGTCTGAAGTCAGATTTTTCGGGTCATCGCATATTTTTTTCTCCATAGATCAGTATTTGTAAATGTTGTTCCATAGTGCAAAAAATTTGGGTATAAAAAAAAATCGGGAGAAAACCTAGGGTGGCGCTCTTAGATTTTTTGGCTGTTGTAGAGTGTAATTAGAGTCTAGTTTTTGAAAAATTCCATTCCGGGTTGGTCATTGTTTTTTGGAGTTTTTGTACTGTTTCGTGTTGAGTTTGCTCCGGAAAATTGTGTGATATTGTCGCTCGCTTGCCAGAGGCACGAATGTGCCAATTTTCCTTGTGTTTCTCTACGAATCACGAAAATCATGGGTTTCCAAAGTACAATAAACCCCCGGAAATTTGCAATGCCATTTTCATGAATGTGTGGTTTAATCTTTGAAATTTTTTCCAGAAAAACGTATGTGTTACATATTTATGTTTCTGGCGCAACCAAAATGTTTAAAAACTGAATTTTTAATTTTTATAAATTTTCGTTTTGGCAGAAACATGATTGTGTAGCAAAGTTGTTACGTATACGCCATGGAAACTGTTGGTTGTGTGCAACACATTCTTTCTTCTGGCAAAACAAAAATTAAAAAAAAATTAAAAATTCAGTTTTTAAACGTTTTTGTTGTGCCAGAAACATAAATGTGTAGCACTAGTGTAGCACGAAAATTTTAAAAAAATTTTCTTTGGAATCTTTTAAAATATGAATGTGCCGAATATCGAGGAGTTGATGGAATATTAATGTAAAAACTATATCAGTAGAAAGAGTATAACGAGAATAAAAAAAATTTTAATTCTGGCACATTCATGCTTCTGGCAAGCAAGCAACGATATATTTAGATATATGAGATTTAAAATAAAAAAACTTGTTATTACGTATGATTTTTTTTTTTTTTTTTCTTATCATTGTTTACTATAAAAGTTAAAAATATTTTACTATGCATTACTTTTTCTAACTTACTGACTAAAATATTAGTAAATTACAACTAAAGGCAGTCTTTAAATTGATATGTTCGTTGGCGCTATACTCGACACCTTTCCGTTCGTTGGATTTTCTTTCTTTAAATAATCCGAACTATCCCACGGCTGCACCTCCATTTTACCAAAAACTATATAAAACAAATTGCCCAACGAGAACATTATAGCAGCTATGACAAACACTATTTGCCACTGCGCGGGATCGGTCTGAAATGAAACAAAAAAAAATGTGCAATTCAAATTCCATAAAATACTAAACAAAAACTTACCCTATCGGACACGACCAAGCCGACTAGCAAGGGTGTTAATATTGGCACGATATTGGCTGCAGTATTCACGAGTCCCATGATAATACCCGCATAGTTCGGCGACAAATCGATTGTGTTTAGCGCACTACCAATGGTAGCGCCAGCATTCAAACCCACATTCACTGTCATGATTGTAATAGCTATGTCGATTTGATCTTTGCGCAAAAAACTCACAGCTATTAGTCCCGCGGCTGGTATCCAGTGCGCTATTGTATTGAATCCTTTGCGTATAACAGCAAGTGAGGCTAGTTTCCAGCTAAGCAGCACATCCGAAATGATCAGAAATACATAGGACATAATCCACATAGCCAAATAGGGTAGCGCTGAGTACAAAGCATTTTTACTCATATCCATTTCGAATACATTTTTCATATAAGATGGTAATTGGGCTTGCAGTGTGTCGAAGCCCCACGAATATGCCGAACGTGCTACAACCAAAGCCCAAACTGGCAACGAAGTTAAGATCGCACGCCAAGGTATAGCTGCCTTACGTTCCACTACACCTGCTTCCAATGCTTTTATGCCAACATTTCTTGATGCATTAATATAATTAAGCTCAGTGGGACTAACAAGTTTACATTCACTTGGGTCATTGGTGGAAAATATTTGCCATACAAGGCACCACGCCAAACCAAGACCACCAGAAACATAAAATAGACCAGGCCATCCAATGCAGGATGAAGAAATTATACCGCTTACATACATGGCGACCAGCGTACCACATTCCATGCCATTGGCTAATGCTCCCAAACGATTACGTTCATTCACCGGACACCAAGCAGCAAGATGCGCATGTATACAAGGAAACATTACGCCCTGGAACAAGCCTTGTATAATGCGTATGACACAATAAATACTCCAGCCACCCCAATTGACGCAGAGTGGTGGTAAGAGACAGAGAAAAGATGACACAAATGTGGAGATAAGTAGTGTTTGTTTGGCACCAAAACGACGACACAGATAACCACCGGGAAATTGTGTTAAAAAGTAACCCCAAAAGAAACTTGACTGAATATAGGATTTTTCCATTTCACTCCAATCATATTCCTGAAAATTTTAGAAATTATCGTGAACACATGATATCTAAGTGATAGAGTGAAGAGATAAACAGTACTTACCGGAAAATTTGGATTGGTTGTTGCTGCACTGGTCATAGCAACAATAGCAACGCTGGCGTTATATTTCGCTAAGTAATTCACCACTATGCAGGTGAATAACAGCAATACTTGCACATGCCGTTGGCCAAAGAAGGGACCTATTAGGTGAAGACAAGGTTGTAGAAGGTTAGTTTTTTTTCGTACATATTATCTTTCATATACATAAATTTAAAAAAAAAAAAAAAAAAAAAAATTTAATTTAAAAGTTACA
This sequence comes from Campiglossa producta, assembly GCA_964058755.1. NCBI lineage: Eukaryota > Metazoa > Arthropoda > Insecta > Diptera > Tephritidae > Campiglossa > Campiglossa producta. Next base: position 112,182,729 of record CAXKVI010000004.1, on the reverse strand, counting down.
AAAATAGATGCATGCCAGTAGCATAAATGTGCCCAAATTAAAATTGTAAGAAATCGTATTTGAATGTTTATTCTTCTCGCAAAATTTTGAATTTTTGTTTTTGACATAAATATGTTTTTGCTGGTTATATATTCTCATTATACTATTTCCACTGATATAGTTTTTATGTTAATATTCCTTCAATTCCTCGAGATTCGACACATTCATCTTTAAAAAAAATTCCTAAGAAAATTTTTCAAAATATTCGTTTTGCCAGAAACATGAATGTGTAGCATATTCATGATTCTAGCGCAACGAAAATGTTTAAAAATTAAATTCACATTTTTTTTAATTTTGCTGTGCAGAAACATGAATGTGTTGCACTCAAAAAACAGACACCATGGCGTATACGTAACAACTTTGCTACACGTTCATGTTTCTGGCAAAACGAAAATTTTAAAAAATTTAAAAATTTAGGTTTTAAACTTGCTTGTTGCGCGAGAAACATGAATTTGTAGCACACTCGTTTTTTTTTTTTTTGGCAGAATTTTCAAAGATTGAACTACACATTTCGTGAATCGTAAAAAAACAAGAGGTTAATCACGTGAGCCTATTAACTCAAATCTGGAAAATTGGCACATTCATGACTCTGGCAAGCGAGCGACGCAATGTTTACTAGATATTGCAAAGTAGTTAAAATTTAACCACAAAAACGGGAAGAATAAAATTACTAGACCTTTAAATTTGTATGATATTTGATTTTTTTTTAATGTTGTTTAATTTACTTTACTTTAATTTTTTTCCCTTTCGCTGCGATTCCTTGCCTTCACCTTCTATTCGCTCCTTTCTTTGCTATTCTCTTATAAACTTTCCTTTCCTTTCCTCCTCTTTCTAATAATTTTTCTTACCCTTAGCAAGTTTGTTTAAATATTTTTTTACTTTATTTATTTTTTTTGTATTTTATTTTATTTTTAATTTTTATTGTATTGCTTTTTATGTTACACAAAGTTCATCACAAGTCACAAAAACCACCCTGCTAAACAGAAGCGGAGAAATTTGGAAATTATTAGGTCGCGCTATCCATAAAAGAGGATAAAAAAGTGGGCAATTTTGTTCAGTAAGTTTAATTTTTTACCCATGTTGAAGTTGCTAATTCGTGTCGAATTGTCGAATTTTTCAGCCTACTTTTACCCACAATCTTTTTTTATTCTCTTTTCACTAGCTAGGACTAGCTGCCTCTGTTAGGCAGAGAAAATAAACTGCTGAAAATGGCATGTTTTTTTCTCAACTGTGAAAAGCTATTTGACTAGTTTCTATGCGACCAAGCACTTCAACAGAGTGTTTTATCCGGTATGGCTGGAATCGAACATCCACTCAAGCAATTATGCCTACACTTCCTACACCGTCTTCAAAACCTTAAAAAAACGAGACATTATGCGGGTAGCTTCTGAAAAATACTTTTTATATATATAAAAGGTTTTCCAACTTACATAGGAGTATAGATGATTGCTTTCCAAATATTGCTCAAAAGAAGTACTGAGCAACAAACTGTAAAAAAAAACTAGCTTGTTATTAATAAATATTTTTATGACGTTATTTTGACATATTTGAGTCGCCGGACCCACTTTATGTCGCAACCAATTTGTAGGACACATATACAAATTCAAATGTTTCACGCCTCCTTCCTCCCAAGGGTCACACTTTCCAGAACTTTCGAATATAAAAAAGTTGGGCGTCTCGGCGAAAGGAACTCGTCTCAAAAAATTTGGCTTGTTATTAATCAACAACAATATGCCTATGGGGCTGTCGTACTATAATGGTAGCATCTTCAAAAAATGTTCTTCTACAGTTTGTTGGTTGTTGTTGTTGTTAACAGCAAAAAGCACTCCCCGAAGGTTTTAGTAAGTGTTGCCGAAATTGACAGTCCTTAGCCGGATATGTACCCGGTACGCTGCGGTACTGCCTGATTGTCGTGGTAGCGATTTGGTATGACCTGTGGAATCTTCTAGGTCATGTCATCGCTCCATCCATGAGGAAGGAGAAGATGGGTAATGAGAGGTGAGAGGCATCATATCCGTAAATCTCTAGTCGTAAACTGACAATTGGCATTTCATATTCATATTCATATTCATATATAGTTGCTTTCGCTGCAGGGAATCACTTTTCGCAGTGCATTATTCCAAAAACAAGGCACTAAGCAGATTTTTGTGATATCAAAAAAATGTTTGTCTTTTTTTGCAAAATTCAATTTTTCGGGGTATTTCGGTAGAGTGGTTAATTTCTATTAATGTTTTTTCCCTTAAATATGATTAACCTTCCAACAAACTGTATTCTTTTTTTTTTACATATTTTTCACCTGTCCCTACAATCACACTATAGACAGTTTCCGGATATTTCATGCCGGAAAATGAGCTAATAAAGCGAACAATGTTGGTCTCATAATTAAAGCACTCTCATAATATCCACCGCTTAGTGGATATCACTCCATTTTCAATTATTTAAAGCACGCCATCTCAGAACAGAGTTGCAAAAACGTTTCATCTAAACGAAAATTCAATACATTTTTCGATAAGGTTGGTCCTTTTTTAATTAAATTCTGATCTAGGACGTTTTCGAAAACTATTTTTTAATAGGATGATCTTCCACATGGTCGTCGATATCTTTTGACTTGTTTTTATGCGATTATCCTATTAACGTTATGTTAATCACAAACACACATACCAAAAAAAAAATAATAATACACAAATATCTCATTTCACTAGAAAACATGCGAATATTTTATCCTTTTTGCAGGATACTAATTATTTTGCTTAGATTATATATTTCAATATTATTACTCTAACGAGCTTCACCTTTATCAATATCTGCCGTCATTTTGCACAAACTTCAATTAATTTTCTGTTATCCTTTTATGAATATTCGTGAAGATGCTAAACAGTCTTTGTCAGCCACTAGACCAGGCTATAGAACAAAATATCCGCGAATAAAACACAAATCAAGTACGGTCGGGCTTTATGTAGGCTACCCGGACTACAATCGCGTACTAAGATAAAATCGTCTACTTCGTTTATCTTATATATAGAAAATTGACGATATGCATGCTTTTTAAAAAACAAAAAAAAAAAAAACAAGATAGCTAAATCCAATCAAGTACCGCGTGTATACTTTGAAAATATCGAAAACCGATACTCAATCCCACTTAAAAGTTTATCCCACTTATACTATAACGTTTTGGTTATAAATGTATGAGTGCTGGTATTAGTTTTGCAATAAAATTGGAAATAATTTGTAAGTATTTCGCAAAAAAATAAAAGCGCATGGACTACGAGATTTTGCTAAAAATATTTTGTTTACGTTATTGAAGTATCGCACAAACATGTGCGGTATAAGCTTAGTAGATATATGAACTAGGGTTGTCTTTTTTAAAGAAAATGCACACGTGTTTTTAGAATTCCAAGTAACCACTGTTTACCCGAAAAATTTGTATGACATCTGAATCCCTTTAAACAATCTAAGAATTTTTTTGACGTTGCCTATCAAAGCACGCCACAAATTCCTTTTTCATCCCCCACCTGTTGTTTCCAGCCTGAGAGCCTTATAGAGCGTAATCTTTGTTCTTCGAGTAGCACTTATTGGCGAGAGTGATTCTCCTTGGATTACCAGATTGATATTATTTTCGGTGTTAACGCTGGTAGATGAAGTCCCACACAGTTTCAATTTTGTAACTTTCAACAGTGACGTGGCTGCCAATATTTCTTTAACGACAGCTACTAATTCGTCTTATCATCGTTGACCTCCAATTGTACCCATTTATACCCAAACTAGTACGCAAGAACTAATCCACTTTGTACCCAAACGGGTACAGACTGCTTTTTTAAGTATTTTTTATAAATTAAATTGCCTTTTTAGAGCTGTCAAAGTTTTTTTTTGTTTTAAATTTCTATATGGATGTTCCGACCTTTAACAACCAGGTATATAATGTCTGAGGTCTACCGATCTAAGATTTTGGTTACTGCATTAAAGTATTTTTCTCGAATACTCAGAAATTGTGTCTACATATATTAACATTCCGTGAATATTTAATTAATTCTTTTATATAAATAACAGACAAGATATTCAATCATAAGATAAGTGAATCCGTCATTATTTATTTAGTTGTGAAAAAAGTTTTTGCACACGTTTAGCAACAACTGACCTTGCTCGGTATTCCTCGAAGTTGTGATCCAAATCTTACCTACCAACTGTATATAAAATTTTCAAAAAACCCAAATAGGCGGCAAACCCGTAACACAGCACAAGTGGTAACACCCAGGTGGAAAAATTGGAATGAAGCAACCGAAATAGTGGTCGAGATAAGGAAGAATAAATAAAATTCGGTTAGGTGGCAACCCTAGGCTTCAACCCTACTTAAATACGTCATCGTTGGAATACAGCGAAAATACCTTTCATTTGATACCCATATCAGCAAGATGCTCAATATTCAAAAAAAAAAATCAATAAAGGTGGCAATCGTGTAAACCTCCCCAAGTGGCAGCACCCAAGTTTATAATCTTAGAATGAATCAAACTATCTTTATGCCAAATTTTATACAAATCGGTCAAGCGGTTCCAGTTATATATGGAAAAATAAATTAAATGCGGTCAGGTGACAGCCCTAGGTGCAACCCTGCTTGAAATTATCTTATTTTGGAATACGGTCGAAAATTTCTTTCATTTAATACCCAAATGGGCTTATCTTGCTCTATATTTAAAACAAAAAAATTGGGATAGGTTGCAACCCTGTAAACCGCCTTAAGTGGCAGTACCCATGTATATAATCTTAGAATAAATCAAGTTGTCTACTTGCAAATTTTATCCAAATCAGTCAAGCAGTTTCCGAGATATTCGAAAAAATATATCAATTACGGCTAGGTGGCAACCCTATGTAGCAACCCTGCTTGAAATTGCCATATTTGGAACACGGCCGAAAAAATTTGATACCCATATTGGCATATCAGGCTATATATTTAAAAAAAAAAATGGGATAGGTGGCAACCCTGTAAACCTCCCACAAGTGGAGTTTCTTAAAATCAAGCATACTATCTCTATGCCATATTTCATCCCAATCGGTCAAGCGGTTCTCGAGATAGTACCGAACCATTTAGATGACTTAATAAGGTTTTATGTCCAGCTCCGCGACCAGATGAGCTGCTCCACCGTTTCTTCCTCCTCGTGATCTTTGTAAAAAAAATTTGATTGAGGAGACTTATTCATCCTCTTTAACTGTACCAAATATGAGCAAAATCGGTTAAATCGATTTCGAGTAAATAAATAAAATCCAAAGGCCTTCGAAAAATTTCGAATAACCATAACTTCGAAAATAATTCGAATTTCGAAAAATAAAAAAATAGGGGTCTTTTTTTTTTTTGATTGTTAACCGAAAAAAAATTATTGCGCAAAAAAAGCTCGCACATCGAAAAAACGTTTGCACAGTTGGCAGATTTTGATCCATATGTATATCGGATATCTTCATCCATTGTTCAGCTTTAGTTTGCGTTCTTTATCCCGATACAGGGTAGCCATGGGGGCTCGGTCAAGGAAGACTGCTGTAAAATCGAACTCGTAGCTATGACAACGAAAAAAGTGTAAAAAAAAAAAGGGTGTAAAAGTAGGTCGCCTCCCAGTTGGTGCACCCTGGGTAACGCTAAATGACCTACATAGCCTGCACGGCTAGTTTAGTTTCTTGTATTGCCGGATCTATGAGAACGGTACCAGTACTTGTGCTGTACCCATCGTGCCGAAACGACCCGGGCCGTTTTCTTATATCGACCCGGCCAAGAGCAATACACTCGAGGTGACCCTGTCTGACATTTAGGCAGGGCTACACCTCGTTACAACAACAACAACAACAACGAAAATTTCGATATACATATTTAGATTGTATCATAATAAATACCATTTGTATCACCACATACACAGTAAAAAATGAAAGTTTACATTTAATACCAGTCGCTATTGAAATTAAGCCTTTTTGAAGTTAAATTTGAGTTTTAATACTAAATAGTATTAATTTAAGACTCTGAAAAATTTTTAGTTCCAAATAGTTTTAAAATAATACCAAAATAATACTAAAGCTCTCTCTCTCTATAGCGCTCTCTCACATTATAATGTTTTAAGTACTTTTGGTTTAAAAACAAAGCCGGAAAAGTATTAAATGAATTATTTTTTAGCATTAAATTAAGTCCGGTAGTTTGTTCTTCAGATCACGCGGTTCGTTGCTATAGCGCTATATCATTTAGAACAAAGCTGAAATTAGGCGCTGGCAATCATAAGCACTCAATGGCTTGATAGTAGATATCTCCGTTCAGCATTCAATAAATTGTGAGTTCGACTTTCGGTGAAGGCAATATAATAAAACTGAGTAAATTTTTATTTTTTTTTTTTTGGCTCAGAGAATCTTCGACTGAATACTTTTCGGCGTTGTTATATATAAACACCAAAATGTTATTAAAGTTAGACTTTTATTTTTACTGTGTAATGGATTAACTAATTTTTCATGTTTCTCGAAAGTACACTTGGGTATAGCTGAGAACACAAAAAGTTGCGTACCATGTTTTACGTTTTTTATTAGTATTTGCTAAATTTTAGCCAAAAAACCATAAAACTAATGTTACGTACTAAGCGAAATAGTTAATTATACAGAAGTTTATAGAGCGCAAACAATCGATTTGCAAATAAAGATTTTAACGACTGACAAGTGCATTCTCTATTAAGTCATTTTTAGTCAAAACGTGTCATGGAAGAAAGTCATACCTACTAGGGCTACTTAAAAAGTTTTGTGACTAATACGAACACACAGAATAATTTTCATGTAAAATCAATACTTTTTAACACTTTGTTGAAAACTTTATTTCCTGTTAAATGAACATGACTTCCTTTTAAATCAACGTGAATTCCTGTTAAATTAACATTAATTCCTGTTAAAACCACACTATTACAGTACATCGTTATTGTCAGGCGATCTAAACAATCCATTTGATTGAAGTGTGAGAAATAACTCTGCAGCAAAAGCAACTAACTAATTGGGGTGTAAAAGTAGGTCGCCTCCCAGTTGGTGCACCCTGGGTAACGCTAAATGACCTACATAGCCTACACGGCTAGTTTCTTGTATTGCCGGTTCTACGAGAACGGTACCAGTACTTGTGCTGTACCCATCGTGCCGAAACGACCCGGGCCGTTTTCTTATATCGACCCGGCCAAGAGAAATACACTCGGTGTGACCCTGTCTGACATTTAGGCACGGCTCGCTACAACAACAACAACTCTTTTGTCTTTTTGCCCCATATAAGCAGCTCGTATTTTTTACGTTTTAATGTCCTACGAGATGTCAATTGTCAGGTTCTAAAATACCAGTTCCATACTAGTTCAAAAGGCATTGAACCTGAACCAGTATGATCCCAATACTAGTCCAAAAAGCAGTGAGATTGGACAAGTATGATTTCAAAAGTTGTATACTAGTATGGAATGGATGTTTCCTTTAGCCAGAAAATTCTAGTTGTATACTAGTATAGAGTGGATATTTCCTGACAAGTATGAGTTCAGCCAGAAGATTTTATTTGTATACTATAGTTTATAGTACTATAGTATAAAAGCAGCATTTACAATGTGGGCTTAACAGATGGAAAATAATTTTTAACTTGCATACCTACTCCACAGTCAAACTCTTTGAAACAGCAGATGCATTCATCAAAAATAGAAAAAGCGATAGTATACTTTTTTTGGAAAGTGGCTGAAACGATTTCTCTATTCATCTTAAGAACGTTGATTAATGCAACTTCATATCTATCCCAAATGCATTATGGTATTAAGACCCGTCGTTATGTCGTGGGTACTTAATCATACTCCTAGATACATATTGTTCCTTAACGAGTGGGAAATTCCATTGAAATCACTTTCGCCTTTTGGTGTCTAAAGCTAAGTATGTATGTATAATATTTCTTGCAATATAATGGTTCTGTTATTAAAATTTTTAAATAATTATATATTTATTTAACCGATAGCTGCTCAGATATCTGTTGGAATATGCTTTATATTCTAGAAAAACCTTTAAGATTAAACTGTTGTTAGGTGATACTCAGACGATAGTCAATTTAAGTGTTGAATCTTAACAACTGAAGTGAAAATATGTCAATATTGGAATTAAAAGCGACTATATTTTTTTTAATGGTGTACTTAAGCTGAATATAATTTCTAGATAATTTGTTTTTATCTCATTGTAGACTAGACATCTGCTGAAATCTATAAGCATGGGAAAAAATATATCTAAGACTTATTTTTATACCCAGTTGTTCTAGTGCTTAGGGTGTTATAATTTTGTTCAAATTACGAGGGTTTCTAAAGGGACTAAGGAATCGAGATAGACGAACATTTTTAATTTAAAGCTCTATGGATGAAGTGAGAAATCAATAGCGCCAGTCCAACCGCCATCGTTCGGGCATTCTCTTCATCGCTTCGATTTGAATGAAATTTGGTTGTTATGTAAAAAAAAAAATATCACCAAAGATGTCGTATAAATATTTGATTGTTACCGAGATATACGGGTTTGCATTCGCAATATTTTTTGTGTAAGCCTTGTTCTTTAAACTAGAAGTGATGAATTTGACGTGCTACAAAGGAACATGGAAACCTTTTTTAAGGCATTTTTTTCTTTCTACCGTAAAAATTTATCAAAAAATCATAATAGAACGATTAGGGGGTTCATCGTACCAAACTATATCATTTTAACCATTTCCCTTACCGAATTTTATCAATTTAGGTGATTTTCGAAGCTTTCGATACCGAAAGTGGGCACGGTTGGGGAGTGCTTTAGTCTAATTCCATCAGGTATATTCCGAACGATACAAGCATGCTTTGTGCTAAATTTCTTCGTTCTACCCTAATCAGTTTAAAAGTTACGACCAGTCGAATTTTCAAAAATGCCTCCCTTAAAAGTGGGCGTGGCACCGCCTACTATAAAAAATGTATGGAAAAATCATAAGAGAATGACCAGAGAGATATTTAAAATTATATCATTTTAGCCATTTCAGCTACCGAGATATGTCAATTTATGTGATTTTCGATATCGAAAAAGGAGGCGTGCTTATGATTCGATTTCGTCCATTTTCAATAGCAACCTACTTTGGCCAGAAAGTAACCCTTATACGAAATTTCATGCAAATATCTCAATTTTTACTCAAGTTCTTGTGTTCTCGCGACAGACGGACGGACGGACATGCCTTAATGAACTCCTCTTTTCAACCTAATAACTTTCATATATGGAACTCTATATCTATCTCGATTGTTTTGTGCCGTTACGTAGTACCGTTATGTGTACAAAATTTTTATACCCTTGTACTAGTACTAGTACGCTGGGTATAATTTTTTTTTTTTTTTATAAAATTTTTACATAAATGTTTCAGTACAATATTTTTTTTTAAATTATGTTCGAAAAGAACGGAAAAATACTTTAGAAAACGGTTTCCATGTTCTTTTTTAGCACGTCAATAACATGACTTCTTATTTAAAGAAAAAAGACTTACACAAAAAATATTGCGAATGAAAACCCGTATATCTCGGTAACCATTCAATATTTATACTTTGGTGATATTTTTGTTTTTACATAGCAGATCACTTTCACCAAATTTCATTCAAATCGAATTTTTACGTGGTTCGCTTGAGGAATTTTACCCCCTATAGCTTTTACTTACCTTTGGAAATTAGAACTTTTGCTGTTGTATTCTGTGATGTACTTGGAATTTCGTTTACTAACCCAACCAATAAGTCAAACAATCTATATCTCATGTATTTCTTTATTTAATTTCTAATTGTTTCTATACATACTTTATTTTAATATTTGTTATCATATTTTTTGGGCCCTCGTGATATCAAATTAGTATAACGCTTTTTCTCTTCTAAATTTTCAATAATAATTTGACACAATTTTTCGTATGTATAGTACATTAAATGTATTCAGTAAGTTGCTCATAGAACAGCTTTCACATTTGCTTAGAAGATTTCCAAGACTATTCTGGAAATACGTGTACTTTTTTTAGTATGCTAGATAACTAAGCCAACTCGTTGAATATCGGTAATTAATTTTATTTTGTCTTAAACTAACTTACTATATAGTACATCTTTGTTATTATTTATTTTATTTATTTCTAACTTAATTAAATATATATATTACTTTGTGATTAATTAAACTTATCGTAAACTTTCAATACCATCTTCCGCTTTTGTTTGTTTGACAATATGACTGTTTATCTTATATACTTTTCTTTATATTCATGCGACATTTACGGTGCTTAATTCTATATCTAGTTGTGTAGTATAATTCAAATCGATTAGCTATTTAGAATTTCAATAAGACACTCGTGTATAAAAAAAAATCATTTCCATTTGCTTATTCAACGATTCTCTTCTTCTTCCTCTTGTAGACGCAAAATATCGGCTTTATTCATAAAATAATAAGTTGGTTGACGTCCTTTTAGATCTTTTGTTGTACGCTTGGCACCTTTTTGTATGAGTATACGACTTAGGCTTTCGATAGCATTTGTTCCCATGGCATAGTGGAGTGCAGTGCGCTCCAGCTAAAAGTAAAAAAAGTAGTATTAGCAAATAATACAAAATTTTAAGAAATTGTAAAATGGCTCAGATGTTGTTGTTGTTGTTGTTGTTATAACAGAAAAATATAACTTTCAAAATCGATACGTTAAATTCAGGAATAAAATAGGGTCCTAGATACGAGTAGCTTGAAGAGAGTTTGACTACAATCACTTTGCTTTTAGACAAAAAAAAAAAAAAAACGAATGGCGGCAATATACCCACAGGTTATCATAACCTCTAAAGAAATTTTTGACGGGTTTCTCTTCCAAACTTGTAAGGTCTTGCTTTTGAGCTTTTTTCCTACAAGCTGGGGGGACCTACAGTTTTTTTCCGACTTCGAACGGCACTTGAAAAGCAAATGAGTTTTTGCTGAGAAGCTTCTCATGGCAGAAATACACCCGGAGAGTTTGCCAAACTACTGCCGAGGGGCGACCCCGTTTAGAAAAATTATAAGTTTTAGGGACGTTTTCACGACTAGCTGTCAACTTTAACGCTTACTATAAATGTATCGGTCAGTTCATCCTTCTGTTAAAATAAAGGGCAAAAAAATTGGCTGTTAAATTTACAGCGAACTGGGACGTTAGCAGGCAGTCGAGCAATCCGTCCTTAACCTTTAATTAAATTCAATTTTTTTTTTAACATTACCAGAAGTTCTATGCGAACTATGCCAGTTTTCCACGTAGAGAACTTGAGCGTGTTAGTCTTCGACGCAAACAACGAATCGAGCTAGTCTTCGTTGGGAGCGACGATATACTCTCGTATTTTGATGCAATTTGCAAAGTTCAAATTTTAAATCTCACAAAGAAAATATTGATAAGCTTTAACCGATTAGTATAATAGTACATTTACACTGCACCAAATTTGGCGAATTCAAATGAGCCAGTTTGACATCGTTTACATTGCCAAATTTGCATTTGGCTTTACCTTCCCTACAAGTATCTTCTACCAGGATAAAAATCCACCGAAATCAAATGCAATACCGTGATGATTTAAACACCTGCAGAGTAATAATAAAAGAAGAGTCAACAAGGCTTCTGTCTTTTCCTGGTGGAATTGGTCAATTTTCAAAAAAAAAAAAAAACTGAATTTTTATTTACAGCTGTGAATAGTGCAAAAGTTATCACTCATTAATTACCCATTAAGGTTCTTGCTGGGAAATCCTTAATGTGGAACACAGGCAGAGTTGCTATTTTGAGGACCTGTGGATTGTATTGTTCGGCAAATGAGGTCAAATGTGATGGAATTCCAAATTTGAAAAATGAGATTTGTATGGAAAAAAGCGCCAAATTTGAAATTTTTCGCCAAATTTGGTGCGATGTAAATGTACTATAAGAGTAGAAATTATAAAAGGCGTGTTAATTTAAGTCTGTCTGCATAAGTATAACCTAAAAACGACCCCCGTGAATCCGCTCCTTCCTATAGAACTGACACTAGGCAAAGCATTGCCAACAACTGACCAGACATCTGTTTCATAACACCATTGTCGACAATTGTTGGCATAACAACTGAACAATACAGCACCTACGTTGTTTATTTAATTAGGAAACGCTCATCCCATTACCATATCACCACCAACGATATCTACCACGCTAGTCAATTTAATTAATACTATACCTTACAAAATAAGTTAACTTACATTATCACCGATTTTCAAAACTTCTGGATAAATACTGACAAAATGATCAACAATTTCTTCGTTCTCCTTTAGCACTGCAATGTGCAAAGCTGTGCGTCCTATAGAGAGGTGAAATTTATTTTAGTATACAAATTTTTCTTTTTATATTATCTTTCATGTCTTACCATAATAGTTTTTTCCTCTTAAAAGCCATTTGCCATTCGGTCCGCCTACGATTTCTCTAACACGTCCAACATTACCATCCCTTATCATTTGATGTAGCTCTTCGCGAAGTTCCTGAAAAAGTAGAGAGTGAAAGTAGACTTAATTTGAATTCAACATTCTAGCACGAAAAAAAGAGCAGCGTAACGCGTGAAATGATTTCGCAGATCGTCCCTCACACCTGCTCTCCGAGAGTACCTACAATTCGACCCGGTGGAATGCATAAGCAGTTGGAGCACAAGTGCACCCAGGCCCATGACATCCGCCGTTTGCTTAGCTTTGGCTTACAACTCCACCTTACATTCGCTTGAGACTTTAACCAACTATGGAAAAGCATTAACACCAAAAATCCTGAAAACCTGATCCTGTATGACATGCTGAAAATCCCGGTTATTCAGTGCAAGTTTAAACTTTAAATATTTCTTCAAACTGAGTTGGCATAGGAGAGTTAAAGTGCCCTCTCAGCGAACGAAAATAATGTTGTGTAAGTCACTGATCGTACCCGTAGAGCTCCATAAATATATGGTGTAGAAGCTTGGACACTGACAACATCTAATGAGGCGCCTCTTGGAGTATTCGGGAGAAAGGTTATGAACTTCTACTATTTAGCTACGGCGAGTACCGAAGACAATATAACGATGAGGTATTAGAACTTTGCACAGAGGGCGATGTAATTCAGTGAAATAAAACCCAAATGCTTTGTTGGCTAGGTCATGTTGTGCGAATGAATGAAAATGCTCCCGGCCAAGAAGAAATTCTTATGGATACCCGCCAGTGGAGGCAGAAAATGAGGGTTACCATAACTGGTCCAAAAATTTCCTTACCTCAAGTGTACGTAAATTCTGCAGGAAATTAGCGAGCTCTTCATGACCGCGCTCAACAGCGATATCCACAATACCCATATCATTATCATCAGTTACATCCACTATGTGATCGTAGCCATTTGCAGAAAGTACCTCGAATGGTTTGACATCGCCTGCAAAAATTTATAATGCAAATGCTTCTTTTCTATTTTTTTGTCTCCCTCTCTCTTTCTCTCTCTCGCTATCTCTTTTCTTCTGCCACTTACCAATTACAGCCAACGACAGTACATAACGATCGATATCTTTTGCATTTGACGGTTGATTTGCTTGCAACGAAACATCACGCGCCGTACGATATAATTCATCACGATATGTTATATCGATATTTGATTCTTCGATTAATTGCATTAATGCACCGCGACGATGTGAACGCGCACAAGCAAAATGTAGCATACTTTGCCCATGCTCATCACGATCATCTAAATTTGCGAATGTTTCCTCTTCATCCTCATCCACATTTGATATGTGATCCTCTTCTATGCGATCTTCATCCACATTTGAGTTATTGGAACTTTGTTGTAATCTATCGGTGCGACGTAATATTGCTGAGCTTGTTGAGATGGGCGCTGTTGAGTTGGTCTTACTGCTATTGGTATCCGCCTCTGTGGGATTACGTTCATGTAGATATGTTTGTAGATAGTTGGCGAGGAATGCAACTGGATCATTTGGCCGTTTGTTGGCGATTTCGGTGAGTGCTTTAATAAGTGGATCAGCTAAGTCTGTGGGAAAAGAAAAAAATTATTGGTAAATAAAGAGTTGTGTGGCGGAAACAGAGGTATTCACTTACTACTTGCCAGATATTTGCCTTGCTCGGTTTTGAAAATAGGATTTAGTTGGCTGTTAGTATTTTCGATTTGACCTGCAAAAGCATCAATCTTGGTCAGTATAAAAAGAATTCGGTATTAAAGAGATTTAATAGTAAATGACAACTATTTTGCACATATTTTAAAAACAAGCTATGTAAATAATAACAAGAATTGAAAGTATTAACGGAATATTGATATTAAGGTGAGTTTCACAAGTTCCCAAGAGAAAAAAATTGCCAAAAATCAAAATGTGCTACTGATTCAAGATTAACACCTCATTGCATTGAAATTGATCGCGCAAAAAAGCTTTGTACTTCAAAACAATCTGAAAACTAGGGTCTTATAAAAAAATAATAATATTGATCGGGCCTTGAGATGTCGATGTGGACCTTCGTATTCTTATTACGCGTTTGTGGTGATACAGCGATAGAGCTAGATGTAGAGGTAGAGATGGAGGGAGGGGCAAAGGGAGACGGTGAGGGAGTAGGAGTAATACGAATACGTATAAGAAGAAGTAGAACCCCTGGAAAGGAAAAGATAGCGTCAGGTAAATGGGATATTGGAGAGGACGAGGAAAAAAGAAAAAAACGTGAAGATGGAGTGTCAAAGAAAATAGAGCTACCCAGGTTCATATCGAGAAAACGGGTAACGGAAATATAAGGGGGCATATCAAGATAAAAATAATTAAGAAAGGAAAGCTAAAGAAAAGGAAAGGAAAAAAGGGAGCTTGTGACAAAAAAAGAAAATTGATAAAGGGCAATGCCTATAAAAAGTTAAATAGCTAAGAAAAAGTTAGAGAGAGATACATATATTGAAAATATTTTTTTTAAATTTTTATTTATTTTTTTTTATTATTTTTTTTTTTGTATTATTTTATTTGGTATTACCTTGCTTAATTTAATTTAATTTTTTATTTTATTTTATTTTATTTTATTTTATTTTATTTTATTTTATTTTATTTTATATTATTTTATTTTATTTTATTTTATTTTATTTTATTTTATTTTATTTTAATTTATTTTTTTTTTTTAATTTTATTTTATTTTATATTATTTTAGTTTATTTTTATTTTATTTTATTTTGTATTATTTTATTTTATTTTATTTTATTTTATTTTATTTTATTTTATTTGATTTTATTTTATTTTATTTTATTTTATTTTATTTTATATTATTTTATTTTATTTTATTTTATTTTATTTTATTTTATTTTATTTTATTTTATTTTATTTTATTTTATTTTATTTTATTTTATTTTATTTTATTTTATTTTATTTTATTTTATTTTATTTTTATTTATTTTATCTTATTTTATTTTATTTCATTTCATTTTATTTTATTTTATTTTATTTTATTTCATTTTATTTTATTTTATTTTATTTTATTTTATTTTATTTTATTTTATTTTATTTTATTTTATTTTATTTTATTTTATTTTATTTTATTTTATTTTATTTTATTTTATTTTATTTTATTTTATTTTATTTTATTTTATTTTATTTTATTTTATTTTATTTTATTTTATTTTATTTTATTTTATTTTAATTTATTTTATTTTATTTTATTTTATTTTATTTTATTTTATTTTATTTTATTTTATTTTATTTTATTTTAATTTATTTTATTTTATTTTATTTTATTTTATTTTATTTTATTTTATTTTATTTTTATGTATTGCTCAACGTCAGTTTATTTCTCAAGTAAACTTTGTATTTATCTCGCAGAAATTTTATAAAGACCTTTACTTTAACTTAGTTTATGTTAGCACAATACGATCTTCCTTAACCTGTGATATTATGGCAAAAAAAATGTGTTTGTTTGACAGTAAATTTGGCAGGCAATGGTTTAAGCAAATAAAATTAACTTGCAACTTAAAAAAATATTAGGACTGGAACACATTTAAAATAATTAAAATTAATGGTATGACACATACACAAGTGAACACCCGACAAAAAGGAGCAATAAAAATGTACGAACCCGGTAAATGTAATAAATCAGTAATACAGAATCCACAAAGTCTCGAGATCATGGTTGTTATTTTGATGGGTGGTGAGTATGTTATGGTCAAGCGTAGCATTGGAGTTTTCATATTTGTAAAAAATTTTATACCTTGATGGTTATTTCATGTGGACTTGAGAAAGTTAATAGAGTTGTGATTGCTGACGATTTTGATAGATTTCACGTTATGTTGCCGTTTGTTACATATTTGGTGCTCTGTTTAAAATCCATTTGTGCTACATTTACAATTAATTTTCTCATTTTCATCATTTCATTACTCCACCAGACTATTCTTCTTGCGACGAAATATTTTCACCAACATTGAGGCGATATGTTTTGAGTTCGTCAGCGACATATCTTTCTCAAGCGATGCAATATTCGAAACAGCCGTACAATAATCTTGAAAAAGCACATACTCTGTCACACCTAAACTTTGCATATTCACCAACTGCACACTCTGACGCAGCATATGATTGGTAATGAGATTGAGACCGCGCACCGAACAGAGATGACGCAAATTATCCACTTCCTTCACGAGATTTGGCAGCCTTATTGTTATGGTAAACTTTAATCCCGTACCCAAGTATGAAGGGCGCGCTTGTAGATAACCCAAAAAGTAGCTCTCTTTAAAATGCAGCTCACGCTCCAAAAACGATATAACACGACCGACACGTGTGTAGGCTGCGCCCATATTAGCTGCATTCGCATCATTCGAAGTCGAAATGACACGCAAGTGCTCTTCACAATTTAGCCAAATGGCCAAATTTTGCGCAGAGTTGATATAAACACCACGTCCATACGGCCATAGGCTACCATTGAATGCCAGCGACTCTGCTGCCTGTACTGCGTCTTTTATATTGGGTAATTGTATGAGGAGTCCCAATTTGCTAAGGGTCGTATATGTTTCGGAGTTTTCTTCCAGTATTTCCGTGAGCGTATAATAGCTACCCGATTCAGTTTCGCAGATCGCTTCAACAAAACGATTATTGAATATTTTACTCATTATCATGCGTTCGGCTTGCTCTACTTGTCCGATGGTCAAATTTAGCGGCAACTCAAATTCATCCAAATTTCGTGAACACTCTACAGTGCAGCGTTTTATTAAATTGGGCTCATCGTCAAAAATGAAAGCAGCTGTATTCAAGCGCTTGCCATTCTCCATTGGATAGTAAGCGATACGCGGATGTGGTTTGAAATCTTCATTGATATCCATGCAGTGCATATCTTTAATGAGCGATACAAAAAACTCTTGAAACACGACAAACACATCAAAGTCCGGCGCTATAACACCACAATTGATATCCTCTTCAAGGCGTCGTAATCGGGAAGTTTTACGAAATGCTGGCCAAATCACATCGAACAAATTATGATCGAGTCGTGTTTGTCGATGACGTATCTTTTCAAAGACACTTCGTTTCAAAAACCGACTGAGATAGCTAATAACCGATAGCTGCTGTGGTGAGGCACTTAACGGTTTGCGATGCGCCAATGCAGATGCCGTTGTACCACTAAGCACTTTACTCGACTCTTCGATCAAGCTGAAACAGCGTTCAAGTGTACGATTGATATCGATGTCTTGTAGATGGCGCCGTGAGCTGTGCAGGTCATCAGGTACTATGGGGATTCGATTGTTTTTATTTATGGGTTGAAGTGCGTTGAAGTTGTGCGGTTGGATTTGGAATGGGGGCGAGGTTGAAAATTAAAGAGAGTGAGAAATAGTGTTTGGGAGAAAAATAAAGTATATGAGATAGATGTTTTGTTTTTATAAACACAGAAACAAGCAAAACTAAGCAACGTTTAGACGAAAATATACAATGAGAAAAGTATAAAATAAATAAATGCAAAAGAAAAAGGAATTGAGTTATTAGAAAGTTATGTTAAATGATATTAGTAGGATGGAAATGGCATAGGATACACAAACACGCAAGAAAGCTCGGGTGTTCCATTTTCAGGGGACTTTTTTTACACCTTCCTATCTAAAACTCTGATTTCTCATAGAAAAAATGGCGTGAATACCAAGTACTCGTGAAGTTTGATGTGTAAACATATGTATTCTGTACAAATATTTAATTAAAGTTAGTGAAGTCGTTGAACTTAAACCACAAAACTTCATTATACCTTTCATGAAGATGAAATGGTAATACAACTTTGGTCCGATGTTTGTAAGTATGAGAAGAAGAAGAGATGGACCCATCAATAAGTATACCGAAATGATCAGGATAACGAGATGAGTTGATTTAAGCATGTCCCTCTGTCTGTTTGAACGCAAACTTGTCCCTCAGTTTTTGAGATAGTTGGCTGAAATTTGGTATACGGCCACCATTTTCCAATATAGTAATCATTTGTCGTAACGAGCAAGATCGGACCAATATTACATATCGCCCCCATATAATCGATAGTTCCGATAATTTTGGTGTGAGCTAAATTTAAATGCATACAAGCTGCACTGGGGATCAAACAGTGAAAATCGTGACGCTTATTCATGAAAGGTATATAGCCTTCGGTACAGGCGAAAACAGCTTTCCTTACTTTTTTTATTATATTTTTTGGTGCTTTTTTCGATGTCCTTTATTTTATTTATTTCTTTTGATATATCTTTCCTAAAATATGTACTCATATAAGCCAAATATTCGTCACAGAATCGTGCTATATGATTCAAAGACGAGTCATAAATGACTCATAGACGAATCATAAATGACTCATAAACGAGTCATAAATGACTCATAAACGAGTCATAAGTAAATGATAGACTAGTAACAAATGACTAATAGACGAATTATTCAGAGACGGGTCCTAAATAGCTCACAGACGAGTCATAAATGACTCATGGGTAACTCATAAGTCCTTTCCTTTTCTTTCCTTTCGTTTCCATCACTTTCCTCATACATATATGATACCCATCTTGTACATTAATCAAATCAAACAGATGTGGTTGTTACCTTGATCAAGAAGAAAGAAGCAAATGTGTAGACTTGAAACCCACCCGTAATTGAAGACCGCATTAAAAAGATTCCTTTAATACTCCTATTGTAGAACACACTTTCGTACAATTAAGTATGTTCCATATATGAACTCACATGTGAATTATGGTGCAGTTTTTCAGAACTAGAGTTTAACTTAGTTAAGTTTGAGCAACAGAGAAGGCAAAATGCCCTTAACCTTCAATTGACAAAGTAAAAAATACTCGAATGTGTACACACTCTTATATCACAGCTCTAAACCACCAGGGGACACTTCTTTTGTGTCCATAAAATGATTTATATTCGGTATTGAACCTCTTGCAACGGCTAATAAATTTGTTGTTTAATACGCACAGTATTTCCTCAAGTATCTTTAATAATATATGTGAACTTAAATTCACTATAATACACCTCATTTTTTTATTTCTCCTAAATCCCTTAAACCTTACCAAAAATATCATCAATATTATTGATGAGACTATTGAAGAATTCCCGATCTGCGAGTGCTCGCGTCATATTAAACTCTTTAATTTAGAAACTTCATAAAAAAATATTTAGCTTTAACTTGATCCACTTTGCTAATAACAACAGCAATTTACGAGGCAAAATATAAAGGTGAGAAATAATTATAATTACTATTGACCCAGAAAACAAACCGCAGGAAAACGTGTGTTGACCACAACAGTAAATCAATGACTAACAGCAGTTGAGGCACATATACCACATTCCACTACAGGTACACGTGTGAATATGTATTTACTATATACTAAGTACTTAACACATAACAGTGCAAGTGTACTAAGTTAATATACTTTCTCTTGCCCTGTGAGAAATTTTTGAAGTAGAAATGGTTTGCGGAAAAAAGTTTAATAGGGTCTATACACAGTGCGTCTGAGTCGCGAGTCATCTGTGTACGTGTTGACTCGCCGTCATTCTACAAAATATCAAACTCATTTTGATTTTCTTGAGTCATGCTAGAGTCATGTCGGTGTAACTACTACATGCACATTTTCACTGACTCTTGACTCAGACGCGTCGTGTATAGGCCCTATAATATATCAGCGTCTGAGTACAAAATCAGCCTACTTCAAATTATTCGTCAAAATCACAATACCTCCGATTTTTTTAATAATGTTCTATTTCAGAATTACTTTCAAAAAGGACATAGCTCAGGCTGTCTATGAAAAAGGACATATTGAAAAAAGATTTGTGGTAGGGCGTTCTTTCAACGAAGTCTAAAATATGAAATTTTTGACTGCTATTTTGAAATAGGATGATCCACCACACAACCGCAGATATACATTTTTTTGTAAAGCTTTTTTTTTAAATAGTTATGTAGCTCCTTAGCTGAAAAGGAAGAGAAGGTTTAAAAACTTCAAAATAACGCTAAGATATGCATTGGCCCTATTACTACCTGATTCCAAATATTTTTCGGTATATTGTATAGCCAAAGCGTTGACTTATTCTGCTCGTGTAAGGGATTTTAAGCTTTCTTGCTCTTTTTTTTAGCTATCCCACTTACAACAGTCGTCTGAAACAATGCTTAAGATTTGAACTTCCAGCCCGAACTGTCTTTTGACTTCCTCTTCACGACTTAGCTATAACTCTCCAAGAGAGAGATAGAGATAGAGTAAAAAAAAAATATGCTCAACAAGCTACTCCTATCGGATATGCTTGAACTTAATTAGCATTCAACAAGTTTTCGGTGGCCGGTGCCCAAAACCATAATCATAATCAAAAGAGTTTCGAATAATCGTTGCTATTAACGTAACCGTTCCATAGCCATAACCATAACCATAACAATCAAAATAACATTAGGCATTGCAATAACCAATAACAATAACCTAACCATAACAATAATCATAAAAATTATCACAATGATAACCATAAACATAGCAATAACTGCAGCCATAGCTATAACTATAACAGTAACCACAACCGTAACAATAACCTTAACCGGAAACATAGTAATGAATATACATATGCAGCTATACCCAAAGCCTCAACCATAATCATATCCTTAGCAATAACCATAACGTTGACCTTAACCATAATCATGACTATAACTAAAAGTTACCCATAACCATATTCGAATTAAAGATCCATAATTATAGCAGTTACTATAACTATAACCATAACCGTAACCATAAAAATGTCCATATTCGATTTATATAGTCATAATTATGGCAGTTACTATAACTATAACCATAACCATAACCATAACCATAACCATAACCATAACCATAACCATAACCATAACCATAACCATAACCATAACGGTAACCATAACCATAGCAATAACCATGACCATAACCGCAACCAAAATCATAACCGTAACAATGTCCATCACCAACCACTATAAATACTCATTTCAGTTCATGTGTCCAATGCTCATACATTTTTTTTATTTTTCCTAATTTCTCGATTTCGTTGTTGTTCCGATATGGTTTAAGTCTACTACATTAAAATCTACTCACAAACTTGGCATTATTTTACATAGCAATCTTCATTTATCAACCTCAATATTATTCCAATTGACCCTACAAATAACAATTTTGTGATGATTACAAGTTTTCCAATCAAATGCTATTGCATATCCCTAAAAAGAACATACACCTAAACTAAAACAAACTTGTACTCGTACCAATATACATACATTCATACACGTGTAAGAGTTTATCAATTGTGCCACCTGCCACTATATTATATACACATACCTAATAGGTGGTTCATTAAATGAGGCCATACAACTTTGCGGCTACATTTTACCGAGAATGGAGACCAATAAAATTATTAATTTAAAATGTAAGAACAAATAAACTACTAACGACTAACTCGCGGTAAAAGTATCAAAGTCAATTTGTTATTTTGTATGTTTGTACGCGTACGTACATATGTATGGCACTTTCTAAAGGATTGCATGATGTATGAATTGGTCGATTAGAAAAACCCACAAGCACAAAAAAAAATTGTATACAAATGAATCGAAAGTAAATGTTGAAAAGGTGCTGAAAATTAACTTTAGCTTGTGACCTTGTATGAGGTAAAATATAAATGTTGTAAAAGAAAAGAAAAGTATCAAGTTAAACAGTAAATGGCGGAGCTTATAAATTCAGAAAGAAAAATAATGCAACAAAAACCGCAAAAGGAGTACAAAAAGCACATTGGTGTGTTGGTATTAACATTGTTGTTGTTGATATATATGTATATAGGAAATCATCATATAACAATGTTTTTAGTTACCTACCTTGATCATTCAGCAATTCATCTGCCAGTTCCTCAGCTCCAAAAGCGCTTAGAAGTTTTTTGTAATTTAATATATCTTTAGCTTCTTCTTCATTTTTTTGATAAAACTCGGGCGTGTTACCAAGCTATTGTTTAGGAAATGAAGGTGCGAAAATAAGCTTAGAGTAATGATCATCAAAAGAGTATTGGTAAAAACTGTATTGACGAAACTTTTTGTGTGTGTGTAACTTTTTTTAAATTGAACTAAGGGAAGATTTCGAATTTTTCTTCATTTCCAATTTAAATAAAAGATATCGTATCTTATGACTCTGACATTCACAAACATGAACATTAAAAAAAAATTTGCATTCACGTTCGTGAATAAGAACGGATAAAAAAATCCACACCGTTCACGTTCACGAAAACATTCGCGAAACATTCACAAATGCATTCTCGAATCCATGTATGAACGTACTTCTTGTCGTTCATCTGCATAAATAATTCAGTGAATAATTCACGAACGCATTTCAGAACGTTTACTGAATGCATATTTTGTGTGTCATATTCGCAGATGATTGTAGTAAATATGCAGGATATGCAGGGCCTTTTTAGGTATGTATGTATGTGTATCCAAAAAATAAAATGAGTATACAATTTTTGAATATTTATTATGTTTTCTTTGCCAAAAATCATCCCGAAATGGTTACAGAAAAATCCCGAACAGAATCCAGTAAAAGTTCCTAAATCATTCCGAAAAAGTCCCACAGTTAACCCAATATGATCCAAAAATAGTCCCGAAAGAGTCCTAAAAAATCCCAAAAACAATCCCGAAATTATCGAAAACAATACCAAAATGATCCCGGAATGATTCAAAAACAATACCCGAAAAAGTCCCAAAATAATACCGAAAACAATCCCGAGATGAACCAAAAAAATACCGAAAAAGTCCCCAAGACAATCCCGAAAAGTCCTGAAAACAAACCCGAAATGGTCTCAAAAGTAATTCCAAAATGGTGCCGACAAAATATTGAAATGGCCCCTAAAAGGTCCTTCGTATTCCTGAATAAACCCTAGAAGTCCGGCCAAAAGATTTTTTTGTTTCACATTCCTGTCGCTATACCCGCAATAGCATTTTAAAAATTTTCTATTGCAATCTTCTACGAATATTTCAGGCAAAATATGCTTACATTTATGAAGATGAACGAAAAAAAGCACGTTCATACATAGATTCGAGAATGCATTTGTGAGTGATTCGCGAATGCATTCATGAGCATGAAAAGTTGTTGAATATATTTCATTATTCTCCCAAGTAACAATATGCATGTCGATATGGCATCTCTGTTCAACTGTCATCAATCTACTTTTCATATTCCTTTTTTATTAATCTTCTTTTTGTACTTTTTTCAATTGATACACACCAAAATTATATTGTGAACTATAAAAGTCCGTGTTTTTATTTAAATCGGAAATTTCTGCGCTAATCTTATTAGGTTATGGGCCCAGCTGGTCAAAATAATCCTAATAAAGTAATTTCGAATTCGCGGAATGACTAAGATCGGTAATCAGACGACTGATACGGAAGATTCGAAAAATTTCATCGAGACACGTGAAGCGACTGTTGGTTGTGCATTGGAGATGGCCGGGAATTCAGTAACTAGCTCATCCAGGATTGAGCTCTTGTCCAAGGAGAACTTCGACACGTGGAGTATGCAGGTAGAGGCTTTGCTTACTAAAAATGATTTATGGGATTATGTCAATGTTGCGTGCGTTAAACCGGCAGATACTGATGCTGCAGCGACAGCCGTATGGTTGAAAAATGATAAAAAGGCTAAGGCCGATTTAATTCTCTCTATTCAACCATCAGAATTGAAACAAGTTCGGGGCTGCGATACTTCGCGAGACGTGTGGCTCAAATTGGAAGCAATTTATGCATCAAAGGGGCCGGCGCGCAAAGCTACTCTTTTGAAACAGCTGATGTTGCAAAAGTTAGATGAGGGTGGTAATGTAAAAGAACACATTGCTTTGTTTTTCGATGCAGTAGACAAGCTTGAAAGCATGAAAGTACCAATAAACGGTGACTTATTGTCAATAATGCTGCTCTATAGCTTGCCCTCTTCTTACGAAAACTTTCGATGTGCTATTGAGTCCAGGGATGAGCTGCCAGAAGCTGAGGCGCTTAAGATAAAAATTATTGAGGAGAGTGAGGCGCGTAAACAAGCTTCGGGAAGTTCAGTAATTGCAATGGCAGCTGGGGAGCGTAAATATGCTCCTAAGAAATTTGCAAAGAGCAAAAAAAAATTTACGTCCAATAATGGTTTTAAATGTTTCAAATGTGGTGCGTTCGGGCACAAGGCAAACGCTTGTAAAGCGAATAAAGCTGATAGTGCGAATCGTGCGAAGCAAAAAGCACAGGAAATTAATGAAACGTATGCAGCGTGTTATACTGCTACTGAGAGTACATTGAGAGGTGAGCGTAGTTTAAGAGTAAAGTACGATTGGGTTCTTGATAGTGGATGTACGGCGCATTTATGTGGTGATATTATAAATTTTTCATCGATAGACAGATCCATGAAGGCAAAAATAAATCTCGCTAGCCAGGCTTGTGCAGAAGTCCAAGGCAAGGGAAAAGTTCAGTTGGCTGTAGCTGATAATGGTGGCCGCATCGAGTTCAACAATACTTTATATGTGCCGGACTTGCGAACAAACTTGATATCTGTGGCGAAGATCACAGATAAAGGCCATAAAGTAACTTTTCACAAGAATGGGGCATATGTCAGTGATGAAAATGGCAAAACTACTTTGGTCGCAGATCGAAAAGGTGATTTGTTCTTTGTTCGTGAAAGTAGCGAATGTGCAATCGCTGAAGTTAGGTGGTCTGAGTTATATAAATGGCATTGCCGGCTAGGTCATCTTAATTCCAAGGACTTAGTAAAGCTAGTTAATGAAGGGGTACTTCCGATAATGGATATTAGCGATAATAGAGATCTATCGAACTGTGAAACTTGTTTGAAGGGCAAAATGACTGCCTTGCCATTTAATAAGAAACGTGAACCTTGTGAGGAGCTGTTAAAAATCGTGCACTCCGATGTAGTTGGACCCTTCAGAGAAGAGTCGATTGGGCGGTCGAGATATTTCGTCACGTTTATAGACGACCACTCAAGGTGGTGTGAAGTTTATTTCTTACGACAAAAATCGGATGTTTTAAGAGCGTTCAAACTTTATCAAACATGTATTGAAAGGCACACAGGCCAGAAAATAAAGTTTTTACAATCCGACAATGGTACTGAATATTGTAATAAAGAGTTCGATCAGTATCTCTTAGATAATGGTATTTTGAGGAGGTTGAGTATCCCACGAACTCCTGAGCAGAATGGGCTCTCCGAAAGAATGAATCGTACATTGCTGGACATGTCTAGGTGTCTTTTATTGCAATCTGGTCTAGGTAAATCATTTTGGGCGGAAGCTGTAGCAACCGCAGCTTACATTCGTAACAGATGCCCATCGAGTAGTATAAATTGGAAAACACCTTTTGAAAAATTAAACGGGAACAAACCCAAACTTGCGTACATGAAAATTTTTGGATCAAAAGTAATGGTGCTCGATAAAAATCCAGGTAAAAATAAACTTGCTC
Organism: Campiglossa producta; assembly: GCA_964058755.1. Lineage (NCBI taxonomy): Eukaryota > Metazoa > Arthropoda > Insecta > Diptera > Tephritidae > Campiglossa > Campiglossa producta. The sequence goes on along the minus strand of CAXKVI010000004.1, from coordinate 112,156,809 downwards.
CTAGGGCTGTGCAAGGTATATTCGTTGGATATCCGCGAGATAGAAAGGGCTATCGTGTATGGGTTCCTAACAGTCATCAAATAATTTATGCCCGAGATGTAAAGTTTTTAGAAATGGATCTACCACAGTTACCACAATCGGGGGTGGATGACGAGTGGTTGTTGTCTAACAGGGAAGAAGGCATTGATAATGATGTACAAAAGGTTGTTGAATTTTCCCCTCCGAAATTGCAAGAAGATGATTGCGTAAATGAGTGTGGCTCTAAATTTGACTCCGTTAAGGATGTCGAGCCGGAAGCAATTAGAACAGCTGGAAGACCAAGGCTTATTCGTACTGGCCGCAGAGGGCGTCCACGAAAAGTGTTTACTTCTCGCAACTCAGAAGAGAGTAACATACCACCACAAGTTTTAGATGGTGGGTTGCCAGATGATCAGGTTGATGATCTAAGTGATGATGTATTTGCTGGAGTAGCCGAAATTGACACCAGGTGCGCTTTGAATGGTCCCGAGTGGGATCAATGGAAAGATGCTATTGTGAGTGAGATCATTAGTATTCTTAAAAATGACACGTTTGAGATTGTGAAGTCTGATAGTAACAAAAACATTGTGGGATGTCGATTTGTGCTTACAAACAAGTATGGGAGCGAAAGAAAAGTCGAGCGTCGTAAAGCACGACTTGTAGCTAAAGGCTATGGTCAAAAGTACGGTGTCAATTTTAGTGACACATTTGCACCCGTCGCGAGGTTGGAGACAGTCCGAATGATGCTAGCATTATCAACGCATTTTGACCTTAAGGTTTGGCAGTTCGACGTGGTTACAGCATACCTCAATGGCCTTCTCGATGAAGAGGTATTAATGAAAATCCCAAACATGTTGCCTGAGATACTTAAGAGTATTGCATCCAAACAGGGCGAGAACTGTACTATTGGCATGCGCGCTAGAAATATGCTAACAAATATAGACAATGGAGGCAACGTGTGTAAGCTTAAAAAGGCATTATATGGGCTAAAGCAGTCTGGCCGTCAATGGTATATCAAACTCAGAACAAAGCTTTCTGAAATAGGTCTAGAACCTTTGAAAAATGAACCATGTTTATTTTCTGGTACAATCAGTAATGCATTTGCTTATTGTTGGTGTACGTTGACGACTAATTAATCAATTTGCAGGCCATATTGACCTGCTACAAACCGGTTACATAATGAATCTGTTGAAACAGTACGGTATGGAGGACTGCAATCCTGTGATGACGCCTTCCGAAGTAAATGTAAAGTTTCCAGATTCGGAAAACAAGCTGGCCGCTGGAAATCAGTATAGAGAATTGATCGGAGGTTTGATGTATTTGTCAGTGGCAACGAGACCTGACATTGCTAACACTGTGTCACGGTTAGCACAGTACGTTACTAACCCATCTATGTGTCATTGGTTAGCTGCGAAGAGAGTTCTTAGATATCTTGCTGGCTCGGCACACAAGGGATTGATGTTTCGCAAAACTGATAGTCCGCTGATTGGCTACGCGGATGCTGATTGGGGAGGTTGTACTCTCGATCGACGTTCATATACCGGCTACGTATTTTTGCTTAGCGGTGCTGCAATCACCTGGAAGTCGCAAAAGCAACGCACAGTCGCACTATCATCTACCGAAGCAGAGTATATCAGCTTGGCAGAAGCAGCAAAAGAGGCAATTTATTTACGAAGTTTATTAACTGAACTCGGCCTAGAAGAGTTTATCGACATAACGATTTTTGTCGACAACAAGGGAGCGCAATGTTTGGCAAGTGATCCAGTGTTTCATTCACGCACGAAGCACATAGACATTAAACATCATTTTATTCGTGAAACAGTCGCTGCTAAGCATTTGAAGCTGCAACACATATCAATTCAAAATATGGTGGCAGATGTAATGACGAAACCACTACCAAAAGTTAGTCATGAGAGATGCTTGAGTGGACTTGGATTTACTACTGGAGGTGACCTGCATCTTGAGAGGGCGTGTTGAATATATTTCATTATTCTCCCAAGTAACAATATGCATGTCGATATGGCATCTCTGTTCAACTGTCATCAATCTACTTTTCATATTCCTTTTTTATTAATCTTAAAGTCCGTGTTTTTATTTAAATCGGAAATTTCTGCGCTAATCTTATTAAAAGTGTTTTTGAGGCGTTCTTATCCACGAACGCGAATGCAATTTTTTTTTCTGTTCATGTTCGTGCATGCGAATGCGAATGCAAAAGAACGTACTTAAATAAAAAATTGTATTTCACCTTCCTGTCCTTAGAGCTTTTAGAGTCAAAATCATGGATTAGCCAATTTCGTCCTACCTTAACTTTGGCTTTTATTGCTGATTGTCACATATGTGACGATCAAATAAAAAATGAGTATCAAATTGAACAAGTTCAATCGATTGAACTTTGGTTCAAAAAGGTGATCGAACTAAGATCCTAAAGACGGCGTGAACTCATCCTAACAAACAAACTCTAGGTACTGCAGTACATATGTGCATTAGGGTGGTTCAGAATCGTATGGGAAAAACTGAACTTAAATGTAAAGGCCAATATAAATTGATCTTTTGCTAGATGTGAAAAAATCGGAAAGTCCCTAGGTCTCTAAGAAAAACTTGAGTTTTTTTTAACCACCCTAATGCATATACATACATATGTATAACGTCGTTGTGGCCTGTCTAAGTTCTATATTCTTAACAAAAACACTTTCATGTTTATTTTCCCAAATTTCGTTACATTTTTTCAAAAATGGATGCCGCTTTAAAAGTTTACACTTCAAAAATCTGTGCTCCACATGCAGCAAAATGTTACTCATACGACATGTCGCCCACTTAGAGTGCTAAAGTACATATATACATTTTATGTATTAGATAGTAAACAACTTACCTTATCCAAAGCCTTACTATTGGCACCCAACTGTGTCAGAATATTATAAAAATGTCCATTATCGTTAATTGTTGCTGCATAATGTAGTGCTGTACGTCCATCATTGTCAGCAATTGTGGTTGTTTCAGGAAAACGTGCCGCCAAATAACGAACGATATCTTTAAAGAGAAATGAAATGGTATTTTAAAATTTAAGTCCCATTGACATATTTACGATGGTTGTACAGAAATTTTTTATCGGGGGTGGTCACTCCCATTTTCAAAAGTAGGTCAGCTATGGTAGAAGGAGAAAAATCAGTTCAATTAGTTATTATTGACTACTTGCGTTACTAATAAAAATCACTTTAAAATACCATATTAAGGCTTTGATTGAAACACGCTTTTAATCAAACGTATTGCAGGAAAGTCATTTCATTATTTTTAGTTCAGGACAAATTAGTTCATTTAACTTTTAATCATATACGTAAATGCAAAAAAAGAACAATACCCGCAACTCTGATACTTCTTTCATGTAAGCTCTAGCATATGTCGGCGATTTTGACTTGGAAACTAAAAAAAAACGAGCCATACATTTTTATATTCGTGACACCAGTGCCACCTATCGGGCTCCATAGCTGACCGATAAAGAACTTCGATTGTGAACTTCGTTGAAAGCATTCAGTATCTACAGCAAACTTCTATTTCAATATGTTTTCGCCTCAAACAAAGTATTTAAGTATATATATTAGACTGTTTCAAAAATGTATGGAAAAAATGAAGGTTCGAAACTTGATACGCATACCCTCTATATAGGTGCATTTTAGCCTAAATAACATGTGTGCCAAGTTTTAGTTAAAGTTTTTGCTAGCAGCTTATATTAAGTTCGCAAAAAAGTCCATTAAGGCTTCTAAATTACATAACGTTAATATTTTTAAAAGGATAACAGGATTCTTTGCAAGGATATTGAAAAAAACATATTTACATATTTAAAAGGACATTGGAATTTCAAAAGTATTTTATCAATTGCGTAACAATATGTTTTTAGCACAAATAATTGAGTACATCTTAAAATTTTGCAATTATAATGAACTTTTTGTAGGTCCTACACGGCGTATGAGCAACATTTAGTTATACAAGTAAGAAAAGGTCAGCTAAATTGTATTCAGGTTATGGTTGATATCGTCCGAAACGAATTGAGATATCGAAATAAAACTTACACTACTTTCAGACCAGCATGAAGAAATTTTGTAAAATCAATTTGTATGTCCTGCCCATCTCCTGCGCATCTTTAAATATTGTTATACACATTTTCCGAACTTTTATTACAATGCAATTTTTTAAAACACATAGAATTTTGAAAAAAAGAATTATAATTATTTCAAAGGACATCACTTCCATGTCCTTGGAGGATAATTTAAAAAAAAAGTAATTTTGGCTTATATTTCAATTATCCTTTAAAAAAGTAACCCCATATCCATAATTTGTTAAAATTTTTCGGGAGGCGCTACAATCTTTGATGCTTTAAATTATATCTGGATCATCTGGTGCAGAAAAAAAAATACCGATTCACTAATTGCGAAGTCCTTAAAGAGTAAGGATACAGCAATATGAGAAAAAAGAGTAGTTTTTTATACATAATGGTCCAAATTAGAGGTATTTGTTTTAATAAAAAAAAAACCTGGAAATTTTGGAACAGTCTAATGTATATGTCTTTAAACTCCTATTGGAGCAGAGGCCCTCGATCACTAGATCCAGATTAATAATAACTGTTTTCTATCGAGAGGAATTTTTACTACTAGCAAGTCTAAGTAGGAGTTGTGTTAATGACAACAAGGGGTCCACAGTCGAGCTTCCAAAACAGACATGTAATATGTATGTTTTGAGTTGGATAAGTTCATATATTAAGCTGGAACGAGACACAAGAACAGCCGATATAAGGCCAATAAGCTGGTTTTCGCATAGCCTTTGAAATCTGTTATAAATCATAAGTAAGACGAATTGTTTCCATAACTCTTTTGACCAAGAAAAACCTCCAACCTATAGCTATGGACTGAAATCCAAAGACATTTCGTGGGTTTTCTCTACGCTGAAAAGGTAGCTTTCAAACTGCTTAGTTTCCCACTTACCACTATTTCCAAATAACACAGCTACATGCAGTGGTGTTGCACCATTCGGAGAGACTTCATCCTTGGCAATAGCAAACTTTCGTCGATCCAAAGCCTGTTGCAATGCAAGTAAACTACCTTCTCTGGCAGCCTCATGCACACGACGAATTTTACTCTGAAAGAGGTAGCGGGAAGATTTTTAGTGAGTAAAATATTACACGAAATAAATATGTAGATAAGATTATATCGTCGCTCGCTTGCCAAAAGCATGAATGTGCCAAAATCAAAATTGTGGGAAACCGTAATTGAAAGTTTATTGCTCTTGCAAAATTTGTATTTTTAGGTTTTGACATAAATATCTATATTTTTGTAAGTTATAATCCCATTATACTCTTTCCACTGATATTGTTTTTACGTTAATATTCCTTCAATTCCCCGAGACCTGGCACATTCATTTTTTTTTTAATTTTAAAAGTCAAATTTTTTTTTAATTTTCCTTCACATCATCAATCAATCACCTTCACATTCATGTTTCTGGCGCAACGAAAATGTTTAAAAACCGAGTTTCTAAATTTTTATAAATTTTCGTTTCGCCTAAACATGAATGTTTAGCACTCAAAAAACAGATACCATGGCGTATACGTAACAGTTTTGCTAGACATTCATATTTCTGGCACAACAAATTTTTTTAAAAATTAAGAAATTCAATCGTAGAGAAACGAAAGGTTAATCAAGAGAGCCTATTAACTCAAATCTGAAAAATTGGCACATTCATGCCTCTGACAAGCGTGCGACGATATGTAGTATAAGTGTACTCAATTAATTAAAATACCATATAGTTGGGTACATTGCTGAGAAACGCCTGTATATCTGGGTTCTGTGATTCCAAATTCACCAGTTTGCCACCATCACCATTAAGCACAATTTGCGCCAACTGCTCCATATCACCGGAATCGATAGCTTCTCTTATATAAGACTCCTTAAGTTACAAGTGAGTAAACAAAACGTATATTTTGAAAAAGTTGTACGTAAAGAGGAAAACACCAACACACACATAAGCATAGTAAAACCATCAGCAAAATAGAAAATAAAAAATTAAAAAAAGCAGAAACTTAAAAATCTTAAAATATTTACATAACTTCACTTCACCGATTGCAACAAATGAAAATAAACAAAAAAATTTTGGAAAACTTCACATTTTATATAGTAATTAACTTGAATGCTTAGGGTTAATACTTCATGTACATAAGCAGCAGATTGTGACTGAACTCTATTATCCTCCGATGCACCCAACACAAAACCTTCAATTGCCAGCGAAGAGGAGGGTGAACTGCCATCAGCTTCAACAGTTTTATCTTGATTATGATTTTCGTCGAGATTTTCAGGTGATTGTGGTTCTGCAATAACTTGAATGTCGTCGTCAACTTCAATTTCCGGTTCAGGTTCAGGTTCGGATTCATAATCTGTTTTATATTCGTTTGCTTTATATTTGTCATCAGCTTCTGCATCTGATGTGTATCCATTATTGGGCTATTAAAAAAATTTTTGTTTCATCACAATGAGGATTTTGAATTCAAATGGACATAGCACAACTAAGTATGATTTTGTTTCGAAATTGTCGGTAATTGTATTCAGTATATAGTGAAAAATACAAACTACTGTGCATCCGAAAATTTGGATAAATTGCTTTTGCTCATCTACTGTGTATGTAATGCTACACTCAGAAAAACGCATTTCCTTGAAACAACGAACCAGTTTCCTTACTTTATTTTACTTAATATAAGGGAAAATATCCCCAATTTAAAAATTTTTTTCTCAATTTAAAGACTTTTTCCTCAATTTAAGTGAATGTTGTCTTTAGCTTTGATAACTCAATTTCCTCAATACAAGTAAAAATTTCCTCAATACAAGTAATCATTTCCGTAATGCACGTAATAATTTCTCCAATACAAGTAATCATTTCCTCAATACATTACTTCCTCGTCAACACAAGTAATAGTTTCCTTAATGCAAGTCATAATTTCCTCAATACAAGTAATAGTTTCCTTAATGCAAGTAATAATTTCCTTAATGTAAGTAATAATTTCCTCAATCATCATCATCATTTATTGGCGCTTAACCGCCTAAGCGATTTTGGCCGTCGCCTATCAAAGCACGCCAGTCATTCCTTTTTAGCGATAACTGACGCCAATTGGAAACCCCAAGGGAGTTCAAGTCATCCTCCACCTGTTGTTTCCATCTCAGTCGAGGCCTCCCCCTTCCTCTGCTGCCGAATTCGGGTGACGATTGGAAAACCTTCTGGGCTGGAGCTTCTTTGTCCATTCGCATGACGTGACCCAGCCAGCGGAGCCTTTGGGCTTTAATTCGCTGGACTATGGTCAGATCTGCGTAAAGCTCGTACAGCTCATCGTTAAATCTCCTTCGATACTCGCCGTCGGCATCACGGGAAGGACCATAAATCTTCCGGAGAACTTTTCTCTCAAATACTCCAAGGGCCATCTCATCTTCTCTTGACATTGTCCATGAATCTGAGCCATACATCAGGACAGGTATGATGAGAGACTTATAGAGCGCGATCTTTGTTCTTCGAGAGAGGACTTTACTTCTCAATTGCCTACTCAGTCCAAAGTAGCACTTGTTCGCAAGAGCGATTCTCCGATGGATTTCTAGACTGATATTATTTTCGGTGTTAATGCTGGTTCCCAAATAGACGAAGTCCCTCACAGTTTCAAATTTGTAACTATCAACAGTGACGTGGCTGCCAAGGCGCAGGTGCGCCGATTCTTTCTTTGATGACAGCAAATACTTCGTCTTGTCCTCGTTGACCGCAAGACCCACTTTTTTCGCTTCTTTATCCAGTCCAGAGAAGGCAGCGCTTACGGCGCGGTTGTTAAGGCCAATGATATCAATATCATCGGCATACGCCAGCAATTGCACGCTCTTGTAAAAGATTGTACCATTGCGGTTTAGCTCTGCTGCTCGAATTATCTTCTCCAGCATCAGGTTGAAGAAATCGCACGAAAGGGAGTCGCCCTGTCTGAAGCCTCGTTTGGTTTCAAATGGCTCAGAGAGGTCCTTCCCGACTCTGACGGAGCTGTTAGTATTGCTCAACGTCATTTGGCAAAGCCGTATAAGCTTTGCAGGGAAGTCAAATTCAGACATGGCGGCATACAGGCAACTCCTTTTTGCGCTGTCAAAAGCGGCTTTGAAATCGACAAAGAGATGGTGTGTGTCGATTCTTTTATCATGGGTCTTCTCCAGGATTTGGCGTATCGTGAAAATCTGGTCGATGGTAGACTTACCAGGTCTAAAGCCACACTGATAAGGTCCAATCAGCTTGTCTACGATGGGCTTCAGTCTTTCACACAATACGCTAGAAAGAACCTTATACGCGATATTAAGAAGGCTGATTCCGCGGTAGTTGGTGCGGTTAGCGGGATCGCCTTTCTTGTGGATTGGGCAGAGCACACTTAAATTCCAATCTGGAGGCATGCACTCGTCTGACCATATTCTGCATAAGAGCTGATGCATGCTTTTTACCAGCTCTTCGCCTCCGTGTTTGAACAGCTCGGCGGGCAGTCCGTCTTTTCCAGGCGCTTTGTTGTTTTTCAGCCGGGATATAGCTATCCTCACTTCATCATAGTCAGGTGGTGGGACGACTTTTCCATCGTCAGGGATTGGGGTATCGGGTTCGACGTCTCCCTCGCAATTTAGCAGTGAGGAGAAGTGCTCCCTCCATAATTTAAGTACACTCTGTACGTCGGTTACCAGGTCGCCATTATTGTCCTTACAGGAACTTGCCCCGGTCTTAAAACCTTCCGTCATCCGCCGGATCTTTTCATAGAATTTTCGGGCATCATTCCTGTCAGCCAGCATCTCAAGCTCCTCACACTCACGCCTTTCGGCCTCACGTTTCTTTTTTCTGAAAAGGCGTCTCTCTTCCTTCTTTGCCTCACGATAGCGTTGCCATACACTGCGGGTTGCGCCCGTTCGCAACGTCTCCCTGTAGGCAGCGTCCTTTTTGTCCGAGGCAGTGCTGCATTCCTCATCGTACCAGTTGTTTTTGCGAGCTCGCTGGAACCCTATAGTGGCCTCAGCGGCGGTACGTAATGAGTGAGAGATATGCTTCCATTGCTCGGTTGCATCGTTAGGTCGAGGATTGTTCTCCGATAGCAGGTGTGAGAGTCGAGTGGAGAAATTGTCAGCTGTCTGTGTCGTGCGCAGCTTCTCGACGTCAAACTTTCCTTCCGTTACTGTGCGCACTTTCTTTGCTACACAGAGGCGTGTGCGTATCTTGGCTGCAACAAGATAATGGTCCGAGTCGATATTGGGACCACGAAGGGTACGCACGTCCAGAACGGTGGAGCTATGTCTGCCGTCGATCATGACATGATCAATCTGGTTTCTTGTTCTTTGATCAGGAGACAGCCATGTGGCTTGGTGTATTCGTTTATGCTGGAACCTGGTACTACTGATGACCATATTGCGAGCAGCAGCGAAATCAATCAACCTAGTGCCGTTGGGGGATGTTATATCATGGAGACTAAATTTTCCAACTGTTGGACCAAAGACTCCTTCCTTGCCCACCTTCGCATTAAAGTCGCCGAGCACGATTTTGATATCATGTTGGGGGCAGCGATCATAAGTCTGTTCAAGTTTATCGTAGAAGGAGTCCTTCTCTGCGTCGTCCGTCTCCTCAGTCGGCGCATAGGCGCAGATAAATGTTATGTTGAAAAATTTCGCTTTGATGCGGATCGCAGCGAGACGCTCGTCCACGGGGGTGAACGCTAGTACTTGGCTGCGAAGTCTCTTTCCCACCACGAATCCTACACCACGCGCTTTGCCGCGTGTCTGGCCACTGTAGTATACGTCACAAGGTCCGATGGTCGTCTTTCCTTGTCCCGTCCATCGCATTTCCTGCAGGGCGGTGATGTCAGCCTTTGCGTTAACGAGGACATCAACCAGTCGGGCAGCGGTACCGTCCCTTGAAAGGGTCCGGACATTCCCGGTACATGCCCTAATATCCAAATCATTATGCCTTATTCGTTTTGCCGGGTCGTCAACATTAAAGGGGGTTCTCATCCGAGGCTTTAATTTATTTTTCATTGGACTAAATTTTTTACGTGGCGGGTCCCAAACCCAGCGCACAACCCGTTTCGGGGTTTTTGGAAAATATTTACACATTTATATAGCGAGCCGCTTGCTTCAAGACAGACGCCCGCTTGCAGCCGCACCTCATGGTGAACAGACGCTGCGCAAAAACCTCGGTGAGCCCTTAAACCAAGTATGTCAGAGTGGCCCCACCGGGGCTCCCTCTCTTTCTGCCGCGAGCCTAGGTGGCTCCCGTTGCCCAGAGTGCACGAACGAGGACGCAAGAGTCGGGATTGAGCAAGGTCACTTAGCAACCACACTCCATTACACTCCCATTTCCTCAATACAAGTAATAATTTCCCAAATAATGCAAGTATAATTTCCTTAATGCAAGTAATAATTTCCTTAATGCAAGTAATAATTTCCTCAATACAAGTAATAATTTCCCCAATACAAGTAATAATTTCCCCAATACTTCCTCTATGCAAGTCATAATTTCCTCAACACAAGTAATAGTTTCCTTAATACAAGTAAACATTTCCCAATACAAGTAAACATTTCCTCAATACATTTAATAATTTCCTTAATGCAAATAACAATTTCCTCAGTACAAGTAATAATTTCCCCCATACAAGTAATCATTTCCTTAATACATTACTTCTCATTGCAAGTCATAATTTCGTCAACACATGTAATAGTTTCCTTAAGACAAATAATAACTTCCTCAAAACAATTAATCTTTTCCATAAAATGTGGCTCGACGCCATCATTTATAACAAAGCTGTAATTTACGGAAAAATGTGTGAAGTGAATTTTGCAAGAAACTAACGCGAAAAATAATTCGTACTGGAAATTTTTAAAATTTTTTAAAAATTTCTTTGAGACAGAAACACTAATGTGTAACAAAATTGTTACGTATACGCCATGGTGTATGTGGTTCAGTGTAACACACTCATCGTTCTGGCTCAAGGAAAATTTTAAAAAATTTAGATATTAAATTTTAAAACATTTTCGTTCCGCCAGAAACATGAATGTGTAGCACATTCGTTTTTCTGGCACAATTTTCAGAGAATAAAGAAATAAGTACTTAAAGTTTGGAAAAATGTTTTCCTTAAACTGGGTAAAATATTTTATTATATGTTAACGAACCCAATTGTTTGGAGCCAAATAAGGGAAAGTTTTCCTTGAAATAAGGAATTTTTTCCTTACGTTAAGGAAACTTTTTTCTGAGTGTAGGATATGATGAGATTTTGCTAAGCAAATGATTATCAACGGAAGAACGAATTAACTTTGAGATGTGCATATTTTGCAGAAAACAGATCACTAAAGAAAATAATTGTTTTTAGAAACTGAATGTTTTGATATTGATTTCACGTTTCTCAAACTAACGTGAAATATATCTACGAGCAGATTAAAATCGAGTCGTATGTGGACGAGTGATTAAGGATATTAGATTCTGCAAGGTGTCTTTCAACTGTCACCGGTACAGAAGGAGTGACTAATAGGGCCGATACATTAGCCCAAATTCCGAATTAACTCCGTTTTTGGCAATTACCTTGAGCACAATCTTCATTATAAATTCCCAAAAATAAAGAAGATTTGAGCAGATTTAAAATATTTGCGCTGGCAATCTGTAGATAAATAAAAAAAAAAAACAGCAAGAAACACAAGGAAATTAAGTGTAGCGACTGATAGATGTCGCGCTGGTGTGTAAAATTGCGCCTATCGACAGCTAGATGTCGCCGAGGTAGGTAATAATATGGTGTAATAACAACCAAAAAAGTAATCCTCAATGCTGTTAATCTTCAAGTTTGTGTGTGTCAGGGTAAAATTTGAATCTGATTAAAGCAGATTTATTGGAGATAATCTCCGTTTGTGTATGCATAGCATAAGAAATAGAGCTGCAGTTTTTTTTTTTTGGCGACGCATAGATTTTTTTTGCGATAGTCGATAGTTTCGATAGTGTCAGTGCATTGAAACATTTTTATAATTATAATATTAAGTGACGCTTAATCGTTCAAACAGACAGACAGACGGACATGGATAAATCAACTCAGCTCGTCATCCTGATCATTTCGGTATACTTATTGATGGGTCCACTTCTTCTTCTTTTCTTACTTACAAACATCGTACCAAATTTGTAATACCATTTCATTTTTATGAAAGGTTTAAAAAGAATACAAAATGACTCTGAATCCAATGAATCTGGAGCGGCTTATGACTTTTTAAATGAACTTATAGTTTTTTTTGGACTACTTTTTGTAGCCTTTTATTGATTATTTTCTGACGCTTTTTGTCTCCTTTAAGCACATTCTTTAGTCCTTGTGATATTTTGCGGATAATTTTTGGAGACTTTTGGTGATTTTTTTTTTAAGAAAGTTTCTTATATTGCGAGCATCACTTCTGAGTGTCCCGTCTTCGGTTAGCTGGAAATATTCGGATGATCTTTTTTGAGCCATTCAAAACAACACGATCTCAGAATATTTTAAGGATTACATATTTATTTTCGGAACTATTTGAAATTGTGTCTACAGAATTTTCAGAAAATTTGCAATATTGTTTTTGGGCATTTCGTAGCTATTTCGTAATTTTGGAAATGGGATCAAGATTAAAAGAAAAAAAATTCAGTAACACCCTAGCAGAGAATGAATTTCCAATTTCTTTAATTCAATACATTTCCTGGCGAGTAGAGTTCGGAAAATTGGTTGCCACACTTTACTATTTTTTTTTTTTTTTTTTTTTATATATTTACAATGTTTTTTTTAGGCACTTGATTTAACCTATTTTTCCGATCTTTACTGATGAGATAGGGCGCTCTTTTGCCAAATTTGAATAAAAAAAACTTAAATACGTTGGTAATGAAAAATATTCAACTCAGCGCTCCAAATACTTTTTATAACTCGGAAGCTACTTTTCCATTGCAACAAAAAAAAAATTGCTCGGATTTCTAAAACTTGTTTATAGGTACTAAGCGCTCTTACTAGCCTCAGACTCTCATTTCATTGATTTTTTTAAATTATATACTTATGTTTCTTCTCAATTACCCAACATTGTATTGATTTCGTGCCACACTATAGGGTACCTTTTACACTTTTTTTCTTTACCCTCACCAAACCTTAGAATTCGTATGCCTTTGTGGTGCTCTATTGGTGTGTGCCAAATGGCATGCGAGCACGCAAACCTAAAAAAAATCGTAGTTCATTTTAGTCCGTATCCGTATTGTCAGCCATTGCAATATGATGAACTGCAGTTGTCATTGATTTCAATGTTGCAGCTGTTTTCCGTATCAAGTTTTGCATTGCGCCAATTTATCAAAAATATTTGATCTTTTTTCAAGTGAAAACACCAATTGCATCTTGGCACTTACTTACGTGGTCTTGTTTTTTTTTTTTTTTTTTTTTTTTTCTTTTAGAATACTTGATTTATTTTATTGATATTAGAAATAATGTTTTAAACTTGTTCTATTGACTTTGATTTGTGTTTTTTACACAATTCTAGTAGACATGCCGTTTAGTTAAGTAAGTGGTTAATATTACTTAGCCGGATATTTTCATATGCTTAACATGCTAGCGCACTATATAACCTCATATCTAGGAATGTTCATCTTAATTACATGTTACATCGAGTCAATTAGTATATCCTCTTTGTAGATAAAATATTTACCTAGGTCATTGCAAATAATAAAAAAAAAGAACTACCTACTGCTAAGGACATAAGGACATTTATAGATAGTTAGGAAAACCCGTAATCTCTACATGCACTGCATGTCGTCGCTCGCTAGCCAGAAGCGCGAATGTGCAAAATTTAAATTTTGTTAAATCGTATTTGAAAGTTTATTGCTCTATCAAAATTTTAAATTCTAGTTTTCGACATAAATATATTTTTGCAAGTTATATTCTCTTTCCACTGATATATGTAGGTTTTACGTTAATATTCTTTCAATTTCTCGAGATTCGTCACATTTATCTTTTAAAAAATTCCAAAGTAAATCTTTTCAAATTTTCGTTGAGCCAAAAACACGAATGTGTAGCAAAATTGTTACGTATACGCCATGGTGTCTGTGGTTCAGTGCAGCACATTCACATTCATTCAAGATTGAGCATTGAGTAAAAAAGAGATAATGAGGGAAACAATAAATGTTTTCAAATATACGTCAGCAGGGCCTTCTATGTGTAAATTTACTTAGCTATCGATGAATATATCGAAATATACCAAAGCCCAAATACAACCTTTTGCCCTTTTGTGGTTTCCTAAAATGTTTTAAAATTTCTTTCTATGGGACTTTTTGGTATATTTCGATATATTTATCGCTAACTGGGTTATGTATATAATATGGATATCAAACGAAATGGGAGGTCTCAGGTTTCATTTGGACGTTCATATATATTTCGAAGGAGGGGCTTCTTTAGATATCCACATTTTGCCCGATAACTCTGTTATCGATAAATATATCGATATCGCATGCTTCCAGCGTTATGGACGTACGTACGATGCGGGGTCCAAACATCGACTCCGATCACTACTTGGTAGCAGCCAAGATTCGTACTCGCCTAAGTACAACGAAAGAGGCACCACAAAAAATGCAAAGAAAGCTGGACGTCGAAAAGCTGTAGTCACAACAGACAGCCAATAATTTCGCAGAACGACTCGCGCACCTGCTCTCTGAGAGCACAATTCAACCCAGCGGAGTGCACGAACAGTGGGAACATATCTCCGTATCACTTCGTACCGCAGCCGAAGAAGTAATTGGTTTCCGGCAAATGTGAAAAACAGCTGGTACGATGATAGAGAGTGTAAAGACGCAATGAAAAGAAAGGACGACGCCTATAAGGCAACGTTAAAAGCGAATTCAACGAGGAGCGTGTGTCAACACTACCCCGAGATGAAGAGGGAAGCGAGACAGCTTTTTCGGGCGAAGAAAAGGTAAGCGGAAAAGCGTGAAATCAAAGAGCTTGAAATGCTAGCCAGCAGAAGCAACGCCCGAAAATTGTTTCAAAGAAGTCGACGAATGACGGAAGGTTTTAACCCCGGGGCAAACTCCTGTAAAAATAAAAACATTTTAATGACAACGGCGACCTGGTGACAAATGTTCAGAGCGTACTAGGGTTATGGAGGGATCACTTCTCTGCCCTTCTAAATGGAGGAACAGAGCAACATTCCAGAAAAGAGGACGAACCCGACCCCACAATCGAAGACGATGGAATCGAAGTTCCACAACCCGACTATAACGAGGTGCGAATAGCTATATCACGGCTAAAAAAACAATAAAGCGGCGGGTGCTGATGGCCTGCCCGCTGAGCTATTCAACTGCGGTGGCGAGGAGCTGGTAAGGTGCATGCACCAGCTCTTGCGCAGAATATGGTCGGATGAATGCATGCCTGAAGATTGGAATCTAAGTGTTCTCTGCCCAATCCATAAGAACGGTGATCCCACAAACTGCGCCAACTATCGTGGAATCAGCCTTTTGAGTATCGCATATAAGGTCCTATCAAGCGTATTGTGCGAAAGACTGAAGCCTGACGTAAATCGAGTGATTGGACCTTATCAGTGTGGCTTCAGACCTGGTAAATCTTGGAAAAACCCGTGAGAAAAGGATCGACACACACCATCTTCGTTGATTTTAAATCCGCCTTCGACAGCACGAAAAGGAGTTGCCTATATGCCGCTGTTGCTGATTTTGGTTTCCCAGCAAAACTTATACGGCTGTGCAAAATGACGCTGAACAACACCACCAGTTCGGTCAGAATCGCGAAGGACCTCTCCGAGCCGTTCGAAACTAAACGAGGTTTCATGCAGGGCGACCCCCTATCGTGCGATTTCTTTAATTTGATGCTGGAGAAAATAATACAAGCTGCAGAACTTAACCGCGCTGGAACAATATATTACAAGAGCGTACAACTGTTGGCGTATGCCGACGACATCGACATCATTGACCTCAACAACCGCGCCGTAACTTCTGCGTACTCCAAATTAGAAAAGGAAGCGGAAAAATGGGTTTGGTGGTAAACGAAGGTAAAACGAAGTACCTGATGCCATGAAGCAAAGAGACAGCTCATTCTCGCCTTGGCAACCACGCCACTGTTGGCAGCCATAATTACTACCAATAACAATGTAAGCCTGGAAATCAAGAGAAGGATAACTCTTGCAAACAAATGCTACTTTGGGCTGAGTAGGCAATTTAGAAGTAAAGTCCTCTCTCGACGAACAAAAACAACACTCTATAAGTCACTTATCGTACCCGTTCTGCTATATGGTGCAGAAGCATGGACACTGACATCATCTGATGAGGCGGCTTTGGGAGTATTCGAGAGAAAAATTCTTCGAAAGATTTATGGAACCCTAAAAGTTGGCGACGGCGAGTACCGAAGAAGATATAATGATGAGCTGTATGAGCTTTACGCAGACGTGGACATAGTTTGGCGAATTAAAACCCAGCGGCTTCGCTGGCTAGGACACGTGGTGCTAGGACACCTGCGAGCACGCGGTGTCTCTAATTGGTGCCAATTGGCTCAACAAAGAACCGACTGGCGTAACATGTTGGACGGCCAAAATCGCCTATGCGGTTAAAGGCTATTTTAAGTAAGTAAGTAAATTTTTGAAAATCTCCTTTATTACTGGTAGTAACTCCATACTTAAATATGTGAAAAATTCATTTTCGAAAAATGTGTCAATTAGGGCCGTTGTGAATTAAGGTAACAAAAAGTCTAAATGAAACCTGTGGTCTTTACGTTTGTTAGCGATATTGTATGCAAAGTTTAGATAAAGTTTTTAGCAGCCACATTTTGATCGATAGCTCAGTTATCGACAAATATTTCGAAATATACCAAAGTCCGAATGAAACCTGTTAAAAATTGTAATTCCAAAATTTCGTATAGTTGAGGATATACATGTAACGCTTTGAGGTTTATTATGAAAAAGTAGAATAATCAAACTCTTGGTTAAAAAAAACAGGGACCGCAAATAACAGTTATCAAGCAAAACTTTAACAAAAAAATCATTATAAAGCTGTAGTGCTACTGCCATAAGGAGTACATATGTACATAGAACTATTTTTTATTACAATCGTAATCGATTGGTGTAAATATTTTTTATACATATTTTCCGCAAAAGTTAAATAAGAGTTATTTAATGAAAAAAAAAAATTAGAGATAACTCTTATTTTCGGATCGAAATAAAAAAGTTTAAAAATATATCTTATTTTGCGATCAAAATTGAAAAATTTAAAAATAATGGCGTTTTCTTTTCTAGAAAAATTGTTGCCCTGTAGATTTTTTTCAGCTCTCTCTAAGACTTATAGTTTCATTTCACAAAATAATACCTCATAAGTAGGCAGAAGGACACTACTATCTACAAATTAAGCCATTTTGATAGGCTCTAAATTGCCGAGGACAAAAGTTACAGTTTAAGAGGGCAACATTAGGGCAACATTTTGTCGAGAAAAGAAAACGCCATAACTTTTATTTTACCATCGAAATTTAAAAATTGAAAATAACTCTTATTTTGCGATCGAAATTTAAAAAATGGAAAATTACTATTATAACCAACTTATACATATTTATAATAAAAGTAACTGCTATTTGCGGTCGCTGAAAAAAGAAATAATCACTAGTTTCCGTCCCTGATTTGAAGCTCAGTTCGACAACATACTTACCATATTTAAATTCGCTGTGATGAATTCCAATTGTCGAGGTATGGGTTTAAGCTGGCTATAATCTTAGGTGTGTGGCATATATGTATATAATACTTCTATATTACGCCTATCCTATCTTCACAATGTGCAAAAAGTCTGGCCAACAATATTACACAAAACTGTACAAATGCAAGTTCTGCGCATGCACCAGCTTTGATAATGTAGCAACGTGTTGAAAGAATAGTTGCAAAGGGTACCGCAGGGGTCACTATCTCCTTTACACAAATTGTGCATAATAGTTATATAATCACAGTTTAGTGGATTAAACAATAACAAAAAAGACCAACCAATAGAATATAAAGGCATGGTTTATTTATTACGCCAAGTAATAGCAGCCCTTTGTGCTGCGACATATTTGCTATTGCTATCATTGCACACGACAAAGTATAAATTCTTGAAATATTTGGTGTAAAACGACGGATAAATAACATTTATTGGGAAATTGTTGAAATATCCACATATTTCATTACCCCCTTTTACAAAAGTTTAACGACAACTTTGAGATTTTGTCTCGCTTTCTCAGTGTATACCTGTACTGTACTGTTGGCCAGACTGGACAGATCAACAGGCGCAATATCGAAGTATTATATATGAAGACATGCATGGATGAAGGGGGTATGTCGCATTTTGAGTGAAACGAGAAAATCGGCTTTAAAGTTTTGCTTAAACATTTGAGGTTTTTTCGAATCTTTATGGAAAACTGACAAAGAAATTATGCAAAGCTATAAAAGACGTTGCATAATATGCAATAAAAAGCATAAATTTATATTTAGTGTTTTATATGAAAAAATCGGAACATACCCCACAATTAATATTGAAAAGTTGTGTACATACCCCCTTCATCCATGAATTATCTTCTACAATTTTCACGATAGGGAGATTCTGATAAGACAGAAATATAGATCTGCATAAACACTATTCACCCATGCGAAAAACAGAAATTGAGTGAGATATATAGTGTGTGGTGAAAGGTTTTTTGAATCTCCAAAATGAGAAGTAGCCCTCCCATAACTTAAGTACACTCAGTACGTCGGTTACTAGGTAAGTGTTAATGAGCGCTTATACTTTTGTACATTTATTAGAAGACTGGAACTTTGTTAAAAAGTAAAAGTAGCAAATTTTTGTCGCATTTACCCGTATTATCTCACACTCTCACAACTCTTTCAGGAGGTTCTGTTGAGCCTTTGCAGTAGCTGCAATTCTTACATTTCTGTTTACACCTTGAAAACAGCGTGTCTACTACATATTTTTGGCCCCAATCATTTCTTTTAAATTGCCCAACATCAACAAAAGTTGGCTAGTAAGGAGATGTAGAAGAAATAAATCAAAAAAAAAAGCTCATTGTGAAATCCACGACTAACTTCAGGAGAAGCGTATGAAACTCTGTTTCTATGAATTCAAAAATGTTAAGCATATATTGACAATTAGGCAATTCACAAGCGGTGTCGTATTCGTCTATCGTTGTATGTTTCCATGGTTTCCAATATAAATTTTTTGAAAAATAGACAAATAGCACGAAATACTAGAGGTTGTGAATTGCGTATATATTTTCGGAATGCTATTGATCAACAGTAAATTTATAGAAGATGTATCCCAAAAGGGTCAGGAAAGACGAAAGTAAGTGCATATCCAATGTAGAAGAACGATAAACAAAAGAGTATCTAACAAAAAGTGTAATCTACTAGACAAGAAATTACTAGTGAAACAATTACAAAAACACCTTTGGTTCAGTTTAAACGATTACATATATTAATAATTCAAGGTTCAATACTATTTTACATAATTCACTAAGTGAGGTGTAGAATAGGAAATGTTGTTGTTGCAAACAATTAATAGATACAGTTGAATGTGCTTAGTTCTAGTTGATATTTAATAATTTAACAATTGAATTGTATTGGTTAGTTAATATTTTCTGTATAATATGCTTCAATTTTGACAGCAAACGTCCAATATAGATTGTGTTAATTTTTAAAAGAATTTGGTAATGAGACATGGTTTATCAAAACCAAATTTTTCTATATTCAAGAATTATATAGTTGAGATAGTAGAAGTGGAAAACTATCGATAATCTATACAGAGCCAGTTAGATATTTTTTTTGTTAATATAACAGACACTACTTAGTATCTATTCAAAGAAACCATCGCAACATTAGTAATATAGTCTATAGTTTTCCACCTTTATAAAATAGTGCTTTTGGCTCGTAAAATTATAGGCTACAAATTACATAGCTAAAGTTTTGCATACATCACAAGTTCTATTACAGTTGTTTTAATAGTTATTTTTGTTTATTAAGAAACAAATTTTCATAAAGCATTTTTTTTTTATGCTTTCGTTTATAACTTAATATGTAAATGGACAAGCAACATTTCTCTAGAGACTAAACTACTTTGTTTGTGTTAAACAGTACAGATGCGTTTTAAAAGCTGTTTGATAAATAGTGAAACTCTGTGATTTTATTGAAAAAATTTCCGAATTCTAATAACATATTTTTTAGAAAGGTGCTGTTTGTATTTTTTTCTCTTTATAATTTGGTTCAATTCGTAATTAAATAGTACTTAATTTAGTTTCATGTTACTAGAGCATTCCAAATTGTACCTCATCATCTTCGTCATCATCATCCTCATCCTCGTCATCTTCATGCTCGCTCTCCACTAACTTATTTATACTCTTTTTTCCACTGCCATTTCGTTTTGAACTACCATTTTGTTTGTTTCTCGTTACTTTGGCTGTGGTTAAGCGTGGCATTTTCTCATTCTTTTGACCATTTGCAGTTGCTATTTTTCTTCCAGCACTTTCTGGTTTTCCTATTTCTCCATTATCTTGTATAGTTTTACTATCATTTTCATCTTTTATTATTATATCTTCTATATTTTTATCTAATTGCGTGTTAATCTCACTGCTCACATCATCTTCAGTCTTATCGTTTTCTTTAGTTGCTTCTATTTTAGATACTTTTGTGTTCTCTTTAGCTTGTTCGATATTTGTGTCTTGATTGTTTTGTTCTTCTTGTGTTTGTGCGGTCTCTTTGCTATTGCTATCGTTGCCTTTGGCTTCGTTCTCAACAGTTGTTTCGTTTTCTTGTTCGGAGTTTTCTTTGTTCATATTATTATTGTTTTCTGCATTTCTATTTTCTTTGCTGGAATCAGTTGTTTCTTCATTCGATTTCTCTTTAGTCTGGTCTTCACTCTGACTCTTGGGTGATTCTTTTTGGTTTTCTTGCTCATTATTTTCATTTCCTTCCTGTTCAACTTTATTATCTTTCTGATTTCCTTCATTTTCTTTTTCTCTTACTTCTTCCTCGCTCTCTTCTTCGTTTTCTTCCTTATCTTTTTCCTGGTTTCCGGTTTCTTTTTCTTTATTATTTTCTTTATATATTTCATAACCATCCTCCTTTAAACTTTCTTCTTTCTGAACATCTTCATTTTTTATATCTTCATTTCTGTTATCTTTTTTATCTTTCTTCAACTCTTCTTCGTTTTCATCTATTTCGCTTTCTTTTTCATTATCGCCATCTTTATTTTCTTTTTCTTCTTCTTCCGCCATTTCATTAATATTTTTCTCTTGCGTTTCCTCGTATTTTGGTAATGTCTCATCCCATTCTTCCACCTTCTCTATTTCATCACTTATCTTCTCAACCAGTTTGCCTTCATCTTTATTTAATTCATCTTTCTCAACACCAATTGCCTTCCTAATACTATCAGCCAAGTCCTGTGCGCCTTCTTTGAGCTTTTCAACTATTCCTTTCTCTTGTTTCGCTTCTTCATCTTCACTCTCTTTTTCTGCTTCTTCGTTGGCTACCTCTTCTTGTTCCTTATCTTCAAGTTTAGCATCAGCTGACTTTTCATTTTCTCCGTCTTCTTTTTCTTCTTCTTCTTTCTTCTTTGCCTCATTCATCAATTCTTCCTTTTCTTTACTTAACACATTCGTTTCCATCTCTTTCTCTGTAGTAATCACAGTATCTTCTTTCTCTGTCACACTTATCTCGCTCTCCTCAACATGTTCCCTCTCATTCGATGCGTCGCCCTTCTCTTCCGCTTCCAACGCTTCTTTCTTTGTTTGATCAGCTTGCTCATCACTCCCAATTTTCGTTGTTGTTGTTGTTGTCGTTTCAATTAAAGTGTCCATATTAGTCTGCAAAAGTAAACAATTGTCGACTGATATCTTTCTGTTTGTTTGATTTTAAAGAAACAAAAAATGTTGTTCTCAACTTTTTTTTTCACAAAAATTTAATAAAACTTATGCAAAAAAATAAATAAAAAATTTTATGCAAGTCCAAAAAAATTTTTTTTTTTTATTTAAACAAGTGAGAGTCAAAGCGGCTGGCAAAACACATGAATGAGAGTGTTGAACAAAACGAACTGATAGAACGTTTATACTTATTTGAACATATAAAAAGTTTTTCAAAAAAGTATAGAAAGTAGATGGAAAAATAGAAAGACACATCAAGTCCGACAATGGCTTACTTTTAGACAGTGGAAAAGACTTCATCACTAATTCATATTTTCGAATCCCATGCTTTAGCTTTAAGGTTTGTTCCCTTATTTTTAACAGAGCATACGAATATTGCTGAGAGAATTTTTTTTAGTTTTGAGGGAAACCAATATTTTTTTTTTAAATTAAAAAATATATTTAAATTATAAAACTATGTTCAAGCTATTAAACTACTATAGCATATCTTTAAGGTATTAATATTTGGCAGTGCATTTACAATTTTGCTACGAAAGCGTTTCAAATGCGGTGTATATAACAACAATGTGATTTATATATATGAATGTTAGTAGATGGTAATGTTAAGAGAAATGTTCAACTCACCTGCTCTACAGTTGCACTCTCGCCACCAGGCTCAATCGCTTCTACATCTACATCAGCTTCATCGCCATTCGTTTGTTCTATATCAGCCTCAGCACTGCCATTTGTTTCTGCATCACCATTATCCTCTTTCGTTTCTTTATCTTTGTCTGCCTTATCTTCTTCCGGTGGTACTACGTCACTACCCTTACCATTGACTATGGGCGTGGCAGCGTGTTCTTCTTCAGTGGCGCTGATGCTTTATGATAATATTTTGTGATGCGTTATGTATGTGAATGATTGGATGTATGTAAGTGGCATGGTGTTACAGTGGTGTGGGTGTTTTCGTAAAAAAAAGTTATATTTAGTTATACAAAAAATCTCAGCAGGCTCTACACAAAATAACAACTGTTTTCAAAACTACTGCAGCTACTAAATAAAAGAGCTACTACATTAAACAATATTGAGACATTCGACCTGGTTTTTGAAAGCTTACTACATAAAAGGGTAGCAAAAAAAAGTTAAATAAAAAGCTTCAAATATTCAGAGGATTTTCAAAAATTATGTAGATTTCTAAAGCAAAAAAATGTTTTTATAATACTGCTTTTTACTGTATTTTTATTTGAATTTTTTGTTTTACCCTTTTTTATTAATTTGTTTGTAAATTTTTCTTTTTTTTGTTTTATTTAAATTCGTTTTATTTTGTATTTCATTTTATCTTAACTTTTGTTATTTATTTTATCGTTTCTTTTTTTTTTTGTTTTACTTTATTTTATTTTATTTTATTTTATTTTATTTTATTTTATTTTATTTTATTTTATTTTATTTTATTTTATTTTATTTTATTTTATTTTATTTTATTTTATTTTATTTTATTTTATTTTATTTTATTTTATTTTATTTTATTTTATTTTATTTTATTTTATTTTATTTTATTTTATTTTATTTTATTTTATTTTATTTTATTTTATTTTATTTTATTTTATTTTATTTTATTTTTTTATTTTATTTTCTTTTTTTTTATTTTATTTTATTTTATTTTATTTTATTTTATTTTATTTTATTTTTTTATTTTATTTTATTTTATTTTGTTTTATTTTATTTTATTTTATTTTATTTTATTTTATTTTATTTTATTTTATTTTATTTTATTTTATTTATTTTATTTTATTTTATTTTATTTTATTTTATTTTATTTTATTTTATTTTATTTTATTTTATTTTATTTTATTTTATTTTATTTTATTTTATTTTATTTTATTTTATTTTATTTTATTTTATTTTATTTTATTTTATTTTATTTTATTTTATTTTATTTTATTTTATTTTATTTTATTTTATTTTATTTTATTTTATTTTATTTTATTTTATTTTATTTTATTTTATTTATTTTATTTTATTTTATTT
>CAXKVI010000004.1:112107808-112132662 GCA_964058755.1 Campiglossa producta | reverse complement strand
GGTTTATTATGAAAAAGTAGAATAATCAAACTCTTGTTTAAAAAAACAGGGACCGCAAATAACAGTTATCAAGCAAAACTTTAACCAAAAAAATCATTATAAAGCTGTAGTGCTACTGCCATAAGGAGTACCTATGTACATAGAACTATTTTTTATTACTGTCGTTATCGAATGGTGTAAATATTTTTTATGCATATTTTCCTCAAAAGTTAAGTAAAAAAGTTATTTTCAAATTTTTCAATTTCGCTCGCCACATAAGAGTTATTTAAATGAAAAAAAAAAAATTAGAGATAACTCTTATTTTCGGATCGAAATAAAAAAGTTTAAAAATATATCTTATTTTGTGATCAAAAAGGAAAAATTTAAAAATAATGCCGTTTTCTTTTCTAGAAAAAGTGTTGCCCTGTAGATTTTTCTCAGCTCTCTCTAAGACTTATAGGTTCACTTCACAAAATAATACCTCATAAGTAGGCAGAAGGACACTACTATCTACAAATTAAGCCATTTTGATAGGCTCTAAATTGCCGAGGACAAAAGTTACTGTTTAAGAGGGCAACATTAGGGCAACATTTTGTCGAGAAAAGAAAACGCCATAACTTTTATTTTACCATCGAAATTTAAAAATTGAAAATAACTCTTATTTTGCGATCGAAATTTAAAAAATGGAAAATTACTATTATAACTAACTTATACATATGTATATATAATAAAAGTAACTGCTATTTGCGGTCCCTGAAAAAAAAATAAATAATCACTATTTTCCGTCCCTGATTTGAAGCTCAGTTCGACAACATACTTACCATATTTAAGGTCGCTGTGATAAATTCCAATTGTCGAGGTATGGGTTTAAGTTTTCAGTTTTTCGAAGAATACGCTAGCTATAATCTTAAGTGTGTGGCATATATATAATACTTCTATATTATGCCTATCCTATCTTCACAATGTGCAAAAAGTCTGGCCAACAATATTACACAAAACTGTACAAATGCAAGTTCTGCGCATGCGCCAGCTTTGATAGTGTTAGTGAACTGTAGCAACGTGTTGAAAGAATAGTTGCAAAGGGTACCGCAGGGGTCACTATCTCCTTTACACAAATTGTGCATACTAGTTATATAATCACAGTTTAGTGGATTAAACAATGAAAAGACCAACCAATAGAATATAAAGGCATGGTTTATTTATTACGCCAAGTACTAGCAGCCTTTGTGCTGCGACATATTTGCTATTGCTATCATTGCACACGACAAAGTATAAATTCTTGAAATATTACAAATTGTATAATTTTGGTGTAAAACAACGGATAAATAACATTTATTGGGAAATTGTTGAAATATCTACATATTTCATTACCCCCCTTTAACAAAAGTTTAACGATAACTTTGAGATTTTGTCTCGCTTTCTCAGTGTATACCTGTACTGTACTGTTGGCCAGACTGGACAGATCAACAGGCGCAATATAGAAGTATTATATATATAGTGTGTGCTGAAAGGTTTTTTGAATCTCCAAAATGAGAAATAGCCCCCCCCATAACTTAAGTACACTCAGTACGTCGGTTACTAGGTAAGTGTTTATGAGCGCTTATACTTTTGTACATTTATTAGAAGACTGGAACTTTGTTAAAAAGTAAAAGTAATGACTTTACATTTCTTTTAAATTGCCCAACATCGACAAAAGTTGGCTAGATAAGGGATGTAGAAGAAATAAATAAAAAAAAAGCTCATAGTGAAATCCATGACTAACTTCAGGAGAAGCGTATGAAACTCTGTTTCTATGAATTCAAAAATGCTAAGCATATATTGACAATTGGGCAATTCACATTCCATGGTTTCCAAAATAAATTTTTTGAAAAATAGACAAATAGCACGAAATACTAGAGGTTGTGAATTGCGTATATATTTTCGGAATGCTATTGATCAACAGTAAATTTATAGAAGATGTATCCCAAAAGGGTCAGGAAAGACGAAAGTAAGTGCATATCCAATGTAGAAGAACGATAAACAAAAGAGTATTTAACAAAAAGTGTAATCTACTAGACAAGAAATTACTAGTGGAACAATTACAAAAACACCTTTGGTTCAGTTTAAACGATTACATATATTAATAATTCAAGGTTCAATACTATTTTACATAATTCACTAAGTGAGGTGTAGAATAGGAAATGTTGTTGTTGCAAACAGTTAATAGATACAATTGAATGTGCTTAGTTCTAGTTGATATTTAATAATTTAACAATTGGATTGTATTGGTTAGTTAATATTTTCTGTATAATATGCTGCAATTTTGACAGCAAACGTCCAATATAGATTGTGTTAATTTTTAAAAGAATTTGGTAATGAGACATGGTTTATCAAAACCAAATTTTTCTATATTCAAGAATTATATAGTTGAGATAGTAGAAGTGGAAAACTATCGATAATCGATACAGAGCATGTTAGATAATTTTTTTGTTAATATAACATACACTACTTAGTATCTATTCAAAGAAACCATCGCAACATGAGTAATATAGTCTATAGTTTTCCACCTCTATAAAATAGTGCTTTTGGCTCGTAAAATTATAGGCTACAAATTACATAGCTAAAGTTTTGCATACATCACAAGTTCTATTACAGTTGGTTTAATAGTTATTTTTGTTTATTAAGAAACAAATTTTCATAAAGCATTTTTTTTTATGCTTTCGTTTATAACTTAATATGTAAATGGACAAGCAACATTTCTCTAGAGACTAAATTACTTTGTTTGTGTTAAACAGTACAGATGCGTTTTAAAAGCTGTTTGTTAAATAGTGAAACTCTGTGATTTTATTGAAAAAAATTTCCGAATTCTAATAACATGTTTTTTAGAAAGGTGCTGTTTGTATTTTTTTTCTCTCTATAATTTGGTTCAATTCGTAATTGAATAGTACTTAATTTAGTTTCATGTTACTAGAGCATTCCAAATTGTACCTCATCATCTTCGTCATCATCATCATCATCCTCATCCTCGTCATCTTCATGCTCGCTCTCCACTAACTTATTTATACTCTTTTTTCCACTGCCATTTCGTTTTGAACTACCATTTTGTTTATTTCTCGTCACTTTGGCTGTGGTTAAGCGTGGCATTTTCTCATTCTTTTGACCATTTGCAGTTGCTATTTTTCTTCCAGCACTTTCTGGTTTTCCTATTTCTCCATTTTCTTGTATAGTTTTACTATCATTTTCATCTTTTATTATTATATCTTCTATATTTTTATCTAATTGCGTGTTAATCTCACTGCTCACATCATCTTCAGTCTTATCGTTTCCTTTAGTTGCTTCTATTTTAGATACTTTTGTGTTCTCTTTAGCTTGTTCGATATTTGTGTCTTGATTGTTTTGTTCTTCTTGTGTTTGTGCGGTCTCTTTGCTATTGCTATCGTTGCCTTTGGCTTCGTTGTCAACAGTTGTTTCGTTTTCTTGTTCGGAGTTTTCTTTGTTCATATTATTATTGTTTTCTGCATTTCTATTTTCTTTGCTGGAATCAGTTTTTTCTTCATTCGATTTCTCTTTAGTCTGGTCTTCACTCTGACTCTTGGGTGATTCTTTTTGGTTTTCTTGCTCATTATTTTCATTTCCTTCCTGTTCAACATTATTATCTTTCTGATTTCCTTCATTTTCTTTTTCTCTTACTTCTTCCTCGCTCTCTTCTTCGTTTTTTTCCTTATCTTTTTCCTGGTTTCCGGTTTCTTTTTCTTTATTATTTTCTTTATATATTTCATAACCATCCTCCTTTAAACTTTCTTCTTTCTGAACATCTTCATTTTTTATATCTTCATTTCTGTTTTCTTTTTTATCTTTCTTCAACTCTTCTTCGTTTTCATCTATTTCGCTTTCTTTTTCATTATCGCCATCTTTATTTTCTTTTTCTTCTTCTTCCGCCATTTCATTTATATTTTTCTCTTGCGTTTCCTCGTATTTTGGTAATGTCTCATCCAGTTCTTCCACCTTCTCTATTTCATCACTTATCTTCTCAACCAGTTTGCCTTCATCTTTATTTAATTCATCTTTCTCAACACCAATTGCCTTCTTAATACTATCAGCCAAGTCCTGTGCGCCCTCTTTGAGCTTTTCAACTATTCCTTTCTCTTGTTTCGCTTCTTCATCTTCACTCTCTTTTTCTGCTTCTTCGTTGGCTACCTCTTCTTGTTCCTTATCTTCAAGTTTAGCCTCAGCTGACTTTTCATTTTCTCCATCTTCTTTTTCTTCTTCTTCTTTCTTCTTTGCCTCATTCATCAATTCTTCCTTTTCTTTACTTAACACATTCGTTTCCATCTCTTTCTCTGTAGTAATCACAGTATCTTCTTTCTCTTTCACACTTATCTCGCTCTCCTCAACATGTTCGCTCTCATTCGTTGCGTCGCTCTTCTCTTCCGCATCCAACGCTTCTTTCTTTGTTTGATCAGCTTGCTCATCACTCCCAATTTTCGTTGTTGTTGTTGTTGTCGTTTCAATTAAAGTGTCCATATTAGTCTGCAAAAGTAAACAATTGTCGACTGATATCTTTCTGTTTGTTTGATTTTAAAGAAACAAAAAATGTTGTTCGCAATTTTTTTTTTCACAAAAATTTAATAAAACTAATGCAAAAAAATAAATAAAAAATTTAATGCAAGTCCAAAAATTTTTTTTTTTATTTAAACAAGTGAGAGTCAAAGCGGCTGGCAAAACACATGAAGGAGAGTGTTGAACAAAACGAACTGATAGAACGTTTATACTTATTTGAACATATAAAAAGTTTTTCAAAAAAGTGTAGAAAGTAGATGGAAAAATAGAAAGACACATCAAGTCCGACAATGGCTTACTTTTAGACAGTGGAAAAGACTTCGTCACTAATTCATATTTTCGAATCCCATGCTCTAGCTTTAAGATTTGTTCCCTTTTTTTTTTTTTTAGCAGAGCATACGAATATTGCTGAGAGAATTTTTTTTAGTTTTGAGGGAAACCAATAATTTTTTTTTAAATTAAAAAATATATAAATTATAAAACTATGTTCAAGCTATTAAACTACTATAGCATATCTTTAAGGTATTAATATTTGGCAGTGCATTTACAATTTTGCTCGAAAGCGTTTCAAATGCGGTGTATATAACAACAATGTGATTTATATATATGAATGTTAGTAGATGGTAATGTTAAGAGAAATGTTCAACTCACCTGCTCTACAGTTGCACTCTCGCCACCAGGCTCAATCGCTTCTACATCTACATCAGCTTCATCGCCATTCGTTTGTTCTATATCAGCCTCAGCACTGCCATTTGTTTCTGCATCACCATTATCCTCTTTCGTTTCTTTATCTTTGTCTGCCTTATCTTCTTCCGGCGGTACTACGTCACTACCCTTATCATTGACTATGGGCGTGGCAGCGTGTTCTTCTTCAGTGGCGCTGATGCTTTATGATAATATTTTGTGATGCGTTATGTATGTGAATGATTGGATGTATGTAAGTGGCATGGTGTTACAGTGGTGTTGGTGTTTTCGTAAAAAAAAGTTATATTTCGTTATACAAAAAATCTCAGCAGGCTCTACACAAAATAACAACTGTTTTCAAAACTACTGCAGCTACTAAATAAAAGAGCTACTACATTAAACAATATTGAGACATTCGACCTGGTTTTAAAAGCTTACTACATAAAAGGGTAGCAAAAAAAAGTTAAATAAAAAGCTTCAAATATTCAGAGAATTTTCAAAAACTATTTTGCTTTCTAAAGCAAAAAAATGTTTTTTATAATACTGCTTTTTACTTTATTTTTATTTGAATTTTTTGTTTTACCCTTTTTTATTAATTTGTTTGTAAATTTTTTTTTTTTTTGTTTTATTCAAATTCGTTTTATTTTGTATTTCATTTTATCTTAACTTTTGTTATTTATTTTATCGTTTCTTTTTTTTTTGTTTTACTTTATTTTATCTTATTTCATTTCATTTCATTTCATTTCATTTCATTTCATTTCATTTTATTTTATTTTATTTTATTTTATTTTATTTTATTTTATTTTATTTTATTTTATTTTATTTTATTTTATTTTATTTTATTTTATTTTATTTTATTTTATTTTATTTTATTTTATTTTATTTTATTTTATTTTATTTTATTTTATTTTATTTTATTTTATTTTATTTTATTTTATTTTATTTTATTTTATTTTATTTTATTTTATTTTATTTTATTTTATTTTATTTTATTTTATTTTATTTTATTTTATTTTATTTTATTTTATTTTATTTTATTTTATTTTATTTTATTTTATTTTATTTTATTTTATTTTATTTTATTTTATTTTATTTTATTTTATTTTATTTTATTTTATTTTATTTTATTTTATTTTATTTTATTTTATTTTATTTTATTTTATTTTATTTTATTTTATTTTATTTTATTTTATTTTATTTTATTTTATTTTATTTTATTTTATTTTATTTTATTTTATTTTATTTTATTTCATTTTATTTTATTTTATTTTATTTTATTTTATTTTATTTTATTTTATTTTATTTTATTTTATTTTATTTTATTTTATTTTATTTTATTTTGTTTTATTTTATTTTATTTTATTTTATTTTATTTTATTTTATTTTATTTTATTTTATTTTATTTTATTTTATTTTATTTTATTTTATTTTATTTTATTTTATTTTATTTTATTTTATTTTATTTTATTTTATTTTATTTTATTTTATTTTATTTTATTTTATTTTATTTTATTTTATTTTATTTTATTTTATTTTATTTTATTTTATTTTATTTTATTTTTTTTTATTTTTTTTATTTTATTTTATTTTATTTTATTTTATTTTATTTTATTTTATTTTATTTTATTTTATTTTATTTTATTTTATTTTATTTTATTTTATTTTATTTTATTTTATTTTATTTTATTTTATTTTATTTTATTTTATTTTATTTTATTTTATTTTATTTTATTTTATTTTATTTTATTTTATTTTATTTTATTTTATTTTATTTTATTTTATTTTATTTTATTTTATTTTATTTTATTTTATTTTATTTTATTTTATTTTATTTTATTTTATTTTATTTTATTTTATTTTATTTTATTTTATTTTATTTTATTTTATTTTATTTTATTTTATTTTATTTTATTTTATTTTTTATTTTATTTTATTTTATTTTATTTTATTTAATAATTTTTTTATTCTAATTTATTTATTTTTTTACTTGATTTTATTTTTTTTATTTGTTTTATTTTATTTTAATTTAGTTTATTTTTTTAATTTGCTTTACTTAAATTTTTTTTATTCTATTCTATTTTATTTTACTTTTTTATATATTTTTTTATTTTATTTAGTTTTTTTACTTAATCTTATTTTCTTTTGTTTATGATTTTTTTTTATTGATTTTGATTTATTTTATTTTATTTTGATTTATTTAATTTTTTTATTTTTTTTTTTGTTTTATTTCTTTTCATTTTCCTTTATTTTGTATTGTTTTATTTTATATAATTTTTTATTTTATTTATCTATTTTTTTAGCTTTATTTGAATAGTTTCCTTATCAGAGTCATATATAAGCTCATTTTTAACTCCAAAAACCAATTTTAGTAAATATTAGGTACTTCTCTTTCTCTCTACTAACTAACTTTACTAAACATACACAAATACTCACCCATCATTTAAATCTACTTCGGATGTATTTTCAATACTGTCGTCTGTTGTACGACCATTCGTATCGGGAACTTTTAGCTCCAATTTCTGTTGAAAATGATTTCCAAATATAAGAAAAATACAAGGAACAACAAAAAACGCATACATACATGCATAAATACTCAAATGCACTAACATTAAATTTCATATAAATATAGAATAATAATAACAACAACAATTCTATAGAAATTGAAAATATAACCTCGAAAATTCAACTCACCTTAACACCTTCGCCAACTTCTTCGCTCAACGCCTCCCAATCGGTAGCGACCTCTGGTGAAACGCGTGGCGCCTCTGGCACATAAACTAAGAAAGCGCGCTCAATTTCATTCGGCTTATGACGGTAATAAGTAGGCGTTTTCATTTTCTAAAAATATTATAACAAAATTGAAATGCAGTTAAGTAGTTTTTTTTTTTTTTTTTTGAAAAGTGTGATTGTTTTTGCAATTTTCTTTCAATTATAACAACCTGACACTTTGACGCAGAGCACGCAAGTGCAGTTGAGAGAATGTTAAGCATTAAGTGTATAACATTACAGCAATGGTATTTACTTACATAATCCATGGCCTCCTCATCACAGCCGGCTTGCGTCAAAAGCGTATAACAGCGCATGTTATTTTTATGACTGGCCGCCCAGTGCAATGGCGTTTTACCAGTTATATCTGTCTCTGAAACTCCGTCAGGCCAAATACTGATCAGATATTCAAGTATCTTAGTATGACCCAGCCCCGATGCTTTGTGTATAAGATTAAGGCCATTTGCATCGCGACAGGTAATTAAGGCGGGTGGTACTGGTGGCTCCATTTTAGCTTGTAAAACTTCTAAGGTATTGTCAATGACTGCCTGATGAACGTCTTTAATTGAATTCTGAAATCATAGCGATTAGTCATGGTTAGTGGAAGATATAAAAAAAAATAAAACAGAATAATAAAATAAAATAAAATAAAATAAAATAAAATAAAATAAAATAAAATAAAATAAAATAAAATAAAATAAAATAAAATAAAATAAAATAAAATAAAATAAAATAAAATAAAATAAAATAAAATAAAATAAAATAAAATAAAATAAAATAAAATAAAATAAAATAAAATAAAATAAAATAAAATAAAATAAAATAAAATAAAATAAAATAAAATAAAATAAAATAAAATAAAATAAAATAAAATAAAATAAAATAAAATAAAATAAAATAAAATAAAATAAAATAAAATAAAATAAAATAAAGTAAAGTAAAATAAAATAAAATAAAATAAAATAAAATAAAATAAAATAAAGTAAAATAAAATAAAATAAAATAAAATAAAATAAAATAAAATAAAATAAAATAAAATAAAATAAAATAAAATAAAATAAAATAAAATAAAATAAAATAAAATAAAATAAAATAAAATAAAATAAAATAAAATAAAATAAAATAAAATAAAATAAAATAAAATAAAATAAAATAAAATAAAATAAAATAAAATAAAATAAA
Organism: Campiglossa producta; assembly: GCA_964058755.1. NCBI lineage: Eukaryota > Metazoa > Arthropoda > Insecta > Diptera > Tephritidae > Campiglossa > Campiglossa producta. The sequence continues at coordinate 112,123,512 of CAXKVI010000004.1, read as the reverse complement.
ATAAAATAAAATAAAATAAAATAAAATAAAATAAAATAAAATAAAATAAAATAAAATAAAATAAAATAAAATAAAATAAAATAAAATAAAATAAACTCTTTGTTGCTTTTGACTTGTAGTCTATTGCTGTAAATACCGACGGTATTGTGAAGCAATTTTCGGGATTGTATGAAAATCTGTTTTTTTGAGAAAAATTTACCCACGCGCTGCAGGAACCAGACAAGCCGACATATGTTTCGATGATACTGGAATTACATCTCTTCATGGACTTTTCTTCCCGGCATTGTGAGGGACTTTTCTTCCCGGCATTGTGAGAGTCGAACTCACAACACTGTAGTGACTTGTATGCTAGAAGGTCTAACACCTTAGGCCACTACCCAGCTTGAAGGTAAACCCTTCACATATGTCGGCCTGTCTGGTTCCTGCAGCGCGTGGGTAAATTTTTCTCAAAAAAACAGATTTTCAAAATAAAATAAAATAAAATAAAATAAAATAAAATAAAATAAAATAAAATAAAATAAAATAAAATAAAATAAAATAAAATAAAATAAAATAAAATAAAATAAAATAAAATAAAATAAAATAAAATAAAATAAAATAAAATAAAATAAAATAAAATAAAATAAAATAAAATATAATAAAACAAAATAAAATAAAATAAATTTAAGGATTTCTCACAAAACTTACCATCACATAAGGCACCGCCGACAAGAAACGTTTGACACGCGGATTAGTGCTAGCCTGTTGACACAGCCGACTGCCTTGTCCTGCCCACAAAATGCGTGTCAACTTGCCAATATCCTTCTCGTGCATCCATATTCTTATGGTAGATAGTTTGATGGAGAAGTCTGTATAAAATAAAAAACAGTAGAAAAAAAACATGAAAGGCAAGGAGAGTTAACTTTTCACATAAATTTGTAATGTGAATAATTGAAAACTTGGATGAACTATTCAATGTTACACCCTTGGCAAGTTGTTGCAACGTCTTAATATCTTATTGTTTCGTTTTTGTAAACTCATACTTGTGGCGTGTTTTCATGCAATTTCCCTTGTACATTTGTCGGAAGCAAGCAAGGAATTCCTGTTCAGTTTCTTCAAATCTTTACATAAGCACTTGGATATTATTGTTTAAGTGTTTCAATCAAAAATATTTTTGGTCACGTCGTCAACACGCTTTCTTTTTGTAGCTGAGACACTTATAGTAAGAGTGTTGTAATTAAAATAGTTTGAGTTTAATGACTAGAAAGAATATTGAGTAGTATTACTACCGGTCGGAGTGGACTATGTTGACCGATTTTTGTTTTGGACTACAGTGCGTATACGCAACATTTTTTAAAATTGAATATTCTGTTTTTTCGATTCTGCGTTCTTTATAAATTGTTTTCTAACGCTTAATAGCTCATATATAAATCGAATATTTAACCTTCAAACTAACAACCAACAACTTACGCAAGTAGGCCACTACATTTAACAATCATTAAACATATTTAAAATGGTCTTTTTTTTAAATGTCGATACACTTCACTTTCATTTAAATATACTCATGCTATTTACCTCTAGCATACTACTAAACCCTTTATGGACAGTTAAACTAATTGAAAAATTCAATTAGCTCATAAAAAATTAATTTGTACTATAAAACAGTTCGCCAAGTTTCACTTTTACCACAAAACATACAAAAACTGCTAGACAGTTTAATGGGTCATAAAGAGTCATCACGTATCTATAGGGAGACAAAGGAAGAGTGGGACGGTGAGATAGTAATGTAGTCATCATATAGCAGTAAAATGCATGCGCGTAACAAAAACATGTTATTTCGAAAAAGAAAATAGGTCGAATCATTATAATTACTTAATTATTGTTTACATGTAAAAATCGATTAGTCTAGAAATTCAAAGAAGTTTCAGCTTTAGTGGAGTTAATAATAATTTACCGACATACTACTGTTTTATGTATTTTCAATGTGTAGTTTTAATATTTCGACGACTGAGTGAAAAATCAGATAATTTCAAAATATTTTTCAACAACCCCACATGTTGGGCAGGAAGGGACGACAGGTGTGAAAACAACTACCGACGAAAACTTCGAGTGAGACTTTAATATCGTCGCTCGCTTGCCAGGGGCATGAATGTGAGAAATTTCCAGATTTGAGTTAATAAGCTCATGTGATTAACCTCTCGTTTCTCTACAATTCACTCATGCGAAAAACGAATGTGCTACACATTCATGTTTCTGGCACAAGAAAAATGTCTAAAAAATGAAGTTTCTAAATTTTTTAAAATTTTCGTTGTCCGAAGCATGAATGCGTTGCACTGGACAAGAGACACCATGACGTATACGCAACAATTTTGCAAAGATGAATGTGCCGTAACTCGAGGAATTTAAGGAATATTAACATAAAAAAAATTTATCAAGGGAAAGAGTAAAATGAGAATATAACTTGCAAAAACATATTTATGTCAAAAACTAAAATGTCAAATTTTGTGAGAGCAATAAACTTTCAAACACGATTTCCCAAAATTTTATTTTTGGCACATTCATGCTTCTGGCAAGCAAACGACGTTATGTAATGATTCTATGTGAAAAATTAGTTGGAATGAAAATCCTTTTTATATTTTTATTAAGAACAAGTTAGGAATAATAGAAAATAGAAGGAGAGATTGCATGTATGCTGTATAAAACTGAACTGTATAGCGATGTACAATCGTATGTAAGACTTTACTCACTTTTGAACGTTTCCAAGGTGCGCCATGTAAAGGAAACTTACTTTGAACCTCTTTTTTAATTTTTTGTTTTCGTTCTTTACAGATTTTTTACTTAAATATTTTTTCTTCATTTGTTTTTTAAATCTCTTTGTATCTTTTTTTAATCCTTATTTCGTTTAATTTTTTTAACTTTTTTTTTGTTTATTTTTTTGTTTTTTTTACTTTTATAATTTTTTTTTTTTTTTTTAGATTTATAGATTTTTTAGTTAAATATTTTTTCTTCCTTTGTTTTTTTAATTTTTTTGTGTTTATTTTTTTAATCCTTTCTTCGGTTTATTTTTTAACTTTTTTAGTTTATTTTTTATTTAGATTTTTTTTTCTTTTGTTTTATTTTATAATTTTTTTTTTTTTTTTTTTTTCATTTTATATTTTTAAGCCTAAAGCGACCTAATTAGAGAACCGCTTTTGAACATTTCGTTTATGAATTTAAATATGCTGTGATGAAATTATCAGTACAGAAAAAAATAATAAATCCAAAAAAAGATTATAAAACCAACAAAAAAAAAAATTCAAAAATGAAAGTAAAAAAAATTAAAAAAAAAATCTTTAAAAAAATAGATGTACAAAGTAAGATGCTTCCAGTTGGAGCACTTTGAAAAGGTTTTGAAGCGGCTAAAGTCTTACATACGATACATTATTCTCTGATTGAGAGAGTTATACCTACATAAGTTCCTTCAATTCCAATTTTTTTGTTGCAGTTCAATTTTTTTTTCTTTTTTTTTTCAAGCAAGATTTGTTTTTGTTATTCTTTAACAAAATTCGAATATAAAAGAAAATATATGGAAATTTATAAGCCAAGTATATTATTTCTTGGTTTGGTCAACAACGGGTTAAAATTTCAGCTAGCAGCTTATACTAAGTGGCCTTTTACACCAGGCAATTATTGAACTCAACTCTGCCGCGAAATAGGCGAAGGGGTGAGAAGAGAGGGGAAGAGTACAATTGAAAGCGTACCGTCAATTCGTTTCAAGTTTTTCTTCCTATTTTTTTCACTCCCTCTCGTTCGCCCATAATAAGTTCACAAAGAACCAGTAAGGATTTGAAAATAATACATTTTAAATCTTTTGTCCATATATTAACCACTGTAAAACAAATCTCAACTTTTCGATCCGGTACTAGGTTATTTTGACGACTTATTCACAAGAAAAAGACAATGGAATTTCAGAAGAATGTTAGTAGTTTGCATACGAATATGTTTTCTAACTAAAATGATTGTGTATATCTAGAAGTTTTGCAATTATGGTGAACTTTTTATAGGTAATACATGGCGTATGAGTAACATTTTGGTATTCAAGTGGGACAAGTTCAGATAGACTCATGTCCTGAAAGGATCCCCTTCAGGATCCAAAAATTCACATTTTTTATAGTAATTCATAGCTAACAATATAGTAAAAATGACACAAAAAATATAGTAAAAATTAAGCAAAAAACATGGTAAAAAATACGCAAAAAATACAGTAAAAATACACAAAAACATAGTGAAACTGCCAGCAAATTGCCAACTCATGTTTTTGCGTTTAAGTAATACACAATCGGTAACTTTTTAAAAGTGATACCTTGAATTTGACATTGCCCATACTCAAGGGCGGGTTTAGGGGTATTTTTTTGTACTGTGGATACTCCATCACAATGCATTTTTAGTCGAAAAAGACAAAAAATAATTGCATTTTTATGTGAGTTCTATATATTTCCGTACTTGTAAGAGATAAACTAAGTATGGCACAGAACCCCGCTCCGCCCCTCCAGAAAAAAATCCTGGATCCGCCCTTGCCCATACAAAAAAGTGAGGGGTACATATAAATTTTTTGGAAAAACATACATAAAAGGCCAGCTTTGAGAAACTTTAAATGAAAAATATTCCCGAAGATATAATTTGTGTAGCACAGCACATTCATGTATTTGGCGCAACGAAAATGTTTAAAAACTGATTTTTAAATTTTTAAAAATTTTTGTTTTGCCAGGAACATGAATGTGTTGCACTCAACAAGAGACACCATGGCGTATACGTAACTATTTTGACGAAAATTTTAAAATGTTTGGAAATTCAATTTTTAGACCTTTTGTCTGGCACAATTTTGAGAGATTGAAAATTGGCACATTCATGCCTCTGATAAGCGAGCGACGATATCTTGGTTATTTCGATTTTTGATAATAACTTGTTTAAGCTCGCCGTGATTAGGTTTTTGTACATTTTTAAAATTGGATATAAATTTTAACTCACTGACAGACATGAAAAAATACTCCCGCACATTTTTCATTACGTGTACTTACCATCGACATCTCGACGCCTTCGTCCATGATTTGCAGCTTGACCATTCATTGGTAGTACTGAAAGTAAAAAGAATAAATTTTAAATACACTATAAAATATACTTACAAACAATAAAATTTTCACATTAAAAGTAAAAAAGAATTCGCCTCGAAAAAATAACCAAAATCAATAAAAGTGGATTGGTTACTAAAATTCAAGCACAATCAATCAATCAAACCAATACAAAATGGCCGCTTGACTACAACACCAAATGCTTTTCACTTTATTGTACTTTATTGCCCTTAATTACCAAATGTACACTTTCCTCACTTTGCGATTAGAAAAATTTTATTAACCAGAAATTGACGAACGTCTTTCAGCTACGGTCACCGGTCAACAACTGATTTCCAAATGAACACCGCTAACAAATCGACAGCCAAAAGGTGTCGAAAATTCCAACATAAAACGTCAATGCCATTACCACAAACAAACCTTGCTGCCAAACCTGAATGACCAACCAAACTAATAGCCTACCAACGCCTACGTCTAGCACAACTACATATGTATGTAAGTGGTATCAGCACAAGTAGCCAAGTCACCGGAAGCAAAACGTTGAAAGACTATTTGCATTGCAAGGTAAGTTGCTGGGTCGAGTTAACGGAATTTTTGGTCAAAGTTGAATGTGACATTTTGTTTGCCCATTTTTTGGAAAGAATAAATAAACCTATTGAAGGCTATGCAACGGACTTTGACCAGCTGTAAAAAAAAAAGAACAAATGAGGATATTCCAGCGTTTCTCCTTCCTTAATATGTGAATACAATGAATATTTCTCGTTGTTCTATTTTTACATATCAGCCGCATATGTAATGAAGATAACAAAGGAAATAAAGCAAGTACAAGGTCGAGCGTGAAATAAAAATTCATTCGGGTAGTTTTGTAAAATTTGTCCAAGCCACATTTCCAATGGATTCAATAGAAATTAATGTATAGCCTTTCGGATTAGCATGTGGAACTTTCCGTGTCAAATCGTAAGATATGAAGTTAAACTCGACCCCTTTCGCTTTTGAAGAGTTTTGGTGCTATGTAACGGCACAAAATAATCGAGATAGATATAGAGTTCCATATATGAAAGTTCTAAGGCTGAAAAGAGGAGTTCAATAAGCCAAGATGTTTGCATGAAATTATGTATACATGTTAATTTCTGGACAAGGTAGGTTGCTACTGAAAATGGGCGAAATCGGATGATTACCACGCCCCCATTTTCGATATCTAAAACTTCGAAAATCACCTAAATTGACATAATTCGGTAACGTAAATGGCTAAAATGATATAGTTTGGTAGGATGGGCGCCTAGTCATTCTATTATGATTTTCTGAAAAATTTTTAAAAGAAGTCGTGGCTTCGCCCACTTTTAAGGGAAGCATTTTTGAAAATTCGTAACTTTTAAACTAATAACGGTAAAACGATGAAATTGGAACAAGGTATACTAACATAATAGGGAGTATACCTGATGTAATACATTGAAACCGCTTCCCAACCACGCCCACTGCCGAAATGGAATATTTCAAAAATCATATGAAAACTACCGCTGGGTATTTAATGTTCGGTTTACCCGAACTTAGGCTTTCTTACTTATTATATTTCAGCTGAATCTCTTAGTTTTTACTTTTTAGGCTCTAAAATTGTTCTAAAGCGTCTCAAATGTCTCGAAAGTTAGATGACACCGGGAAAATAATTTTTGGAGCCCACACTCAAAGAATAAAGTTTTATTTTTAATTTGGTGAAAAAAAATGACCAAAAAAAATTTATAAAATTTCCAAAATATTTAAAACCAATCTCCTGGTCCGGCAAGCTATTAAATAAATTGACAAACTATGCCACTGACAACTAACACAGTTTATGTCAAAGTGAAAATACCTTGATTTTTTATATCATGAGAAAAAGTGTTACTTTTCTGCTGTTTGTTTTCGTATGGCACGTCGAAATGTGAAATTTCCAGTTTGTATAAATATAAAGAAAATTTCAAATTTTTCTTGGCAAAACTTTTTTTTTATGATAAAAAGCAGCTCCCGTGATTCTAACTATCTGACAAATTGCCATGGAAAGACTCATATTTTAATTTCTTTGGTATGGCTGAGTTTAAAACAATTCACAGATTTCGTGGAGTTAGCCATATTGCAATGTGTTCACGTATGAAGGAAACCAACCTGAAGTATGCCCAAGTACATTTATTATGCATGCGGAGAAAATAAGGGAAGTCTATTTAAGGTAGGCAAAACAAAAAGGTGAGATCTAAGAAAAGCTATTACTTCAACATATGCACCAAGTAGATTGAAGCATACATAGAAAAATATATAGATAGATATGCATGTTTATAACCTCTGTATGGTTATAATTCGGTTTCCGGCAGTAAATAATATTTTAGACATTACTCTAAGACACTTATTTAAATCATTAATCATGTGCTATAGCACAGCATTACCTTGAAAGTGAAAAGGCTAACGACTTAAAATAATTTGGCATTGACTAAATAATATGGTTTGGGCACAATTTAGGAAAACAACAGGGTTAACATATTTTGGTAATGAACGGCAATAGATGACCTTGGACGCCAAAAAATGCATTTCTTTTAGTTTGGTTCTGGGACTGTTTTAGGATGTCTAAAGTAATATTACCCGTAAAAGAAAGTTTTTTGCCAACTCCGAACGGCACTTGCAAAGCAAATGAGTTTTTACTGAGAAGCTTCTCATGTCAGAAATACATCCGGAGAGTTTGCCGTTTAGAAATATTCGTTTTCTATATAAGACAGTGCTACAGCCATTTAACACATTTGAAGCGACCTAGTAGAGATTGTTCATCTGGTCGAGTTATATACGAAACGCCTCTTAAAAGATTTGTAACACCCCCAAAACTGGTTTTAAGAACAAAAAAACTGGACAAAAAACCAATTTTCAACCGATTTCAAAACTCTTAACGGGTTTGGGTAGAGATTTGTTGACACTTTCGGCAGTTGAAATTTTTGGAAATTCCATCCGGTTTTCCGGCTTTGACGCCATTTTTTGCCATTAATTAGTTATATATCATCTTGAAGCAACTACTACTTAATTATGCCAATTTCATTTTTTTGGAAAGAGCTTCAAGTTTTCAAGATATGCAGCATAAACCAACATCTGATACATTGGTCTCAAGCGGGCTACAGGAGTACTGTGTGTAATCAGGCGAGTCGATTTCAAAATCTCCCAAGTCACAAGGAAGAATCGTATTTTAGGGATCAAAATAAGATACTTTGCCGAAGAAAACATACCTCTAAAACCAATTCTGATGTCCCGACTTTGTACTTTTGACTTTGAGCGCCAAAGTTTGAAAAATCTTAAGTTGACCCCTTTAAAGTGCCCGAATCGTGTCCAAATGTATGATCGCCCCCCACTAACTTTGAAGGTCTGACCTACCCCGGCCAGTGGCACACTCTCTAAAACCATACCTGGGGCGTTCCCCATACAAACATTTTAAAAAAATAACCATTTTTGGCACTTCTCAAGGTCAAACTACTTTTTTGTAAAGTTCTTTAGAATTTAATATTAAGATCTGTAAATTTTACAGTAACTTTTTTCACCTTTCTGAAAAATAAAATCAATAACTTTTTTTAAAAAAACGACATTTTTTTTGGCCTAGTCTGGTATACATATACATATAGTCGATCCCTATGCAAAACAACCTATATACCACAAGCAAAACCTCCCAAATGACGAAAGTGCCAAAAATGAGATTTGTTAACCCTGGGTTCCAGGCAACGAAATTTCATATCGACAGCCCCACTGCAAAACACTGTAAGTCACAATTTTTCTAAAAAAAAAATAAGGTTCTGAGCCTTTCCCATAGCATCTTACAATTCCAGCATTCCGATATTAGATCTAATATAGGGGAACTCGATATTAGGTGACTAGCATGAGCAATAAAAAAAAACATTTGATGGAAAAAGAACAACAGCAATGCCAGTAGGTTATAAAATGTTGGCAAGCAGTGAAGGAGTGCAGGTTCAACTCTCAGTCCCGGCAAAAAAAAAACTCTGAAGAGATGTACTGTGATCTCATCGAAACAGCTGTCGGTTTGTCCACCCGTTGAAAGCGTATCTTTTTTTTTCTTTCTTTATTAAAAATAAAACCTAAAATATGAGAGTTGAATATATCGTCGCTCACTTGCCAGAGGCATGAATGTGCAAATTTTCCAGATTTGAGTTAATAAGCTCACGTGATTAATCTCTCGTTTCTCTACGATTCACAAAAATCCCCGGGAATTAGCAATGCCATTTTCATGAATGTGTAGTTCAATCTATGAAAATTGTGCCAGAAAAACGAATGTGCTATACATTCATGCTTCTGGCACAACAAAAATGTCTAAAAATTTAATTTACAAACTTTTGAAAATTTTCGTTGTGTCAGAAGCATGAATATATTGCATTCGACAACAGACACCATGGCGTATACGTAACAATTTTGTTACACATTCTGTTCTGGCGCAACGAAAATTTTTAGAAATTTACTTGGAAATTCGAAAAGATGAATGTGCCGTTACTTGAGGCATTTAAGGAATATTAACGTAAAAACTAAATCTGAGAAAAGAATATAATGAGAAGAAGAAGAGGAGATGGTCTCATCAACAAGTAAACCGAAATGAGCAGGACAACGACCTGAGTTGATTTAGCCAATATAACATATGTGTAACCCCTATACAATCGATTCTTCCGATAAATTCGGCATGGGCTAAAAAATGTTAAATACATAACAGGTATATAGAAAGAAAACTTCAGCTTTCCTTAGTTGTTTTTTTTTTTTTTTAATTTTGATTTTTTTTAGTAAACTTAAAGGCGGATTTACACGGGCCGATTTTCTGGTGAATTTTTTGTCTTTCCACCATGTAAATTCGATCGATTTACATCTGTATTTAAAGGTTAAATGAAAAATCGACCAGAAAAACGACTACAAAAACGACCCGTGTAAAACAGCGTTAAGAGATTTTTCGTGCATTATTTTGGTGAAAATTAATGGTTTTTTTTGAAAAGATTTGCGTTTGTCAAGTCGAATATATTTAAAAATACAGTGAGTAAATGAAAATGATAGATAATGCGAGGGCTAGGCGATATTGGGAGCAGACGAATCGTTCGTCTGAGCTATCGTTCACAATACATAACAACGCCATTTATTTACTAGAAAAAATGAGAAAATAATTTAAAAAAAAAATGTTAATTAAACTGTAGTATTCCAAAACTACTCCATATGCAAATATTTCTGGGTGTATAAATTTTCAATTGTAAAGTGAATTAACTCAAAATGAAAAAAGCACAGCCGAAATTTTCCACCATATCTTCCAAATTGACATGACTATGCTAGCTTAATTACGGTTAAAATCCAACTATAGATAGATATATCTAAAATAACAAAATTTGATTTTAGTGTTCTAAAAAAAAAAATGGCTGTTATTAGTTTTTTTTTTAGCCACCCTAATGTACATAAATTCCAGAATTTGGTGCGTGGCATGTTAACGGCTAAATTACTCTCCAACTATCATGCAAGAAATCAAAATTAAGCGGAAATCAAACGGAAACCGCACACTAAATATTTCCGTTATTCTATTTACTGGAACCAACAAAAAAGGAGGTTTAGAAACTTCTAACGCAAATACTGATTTATATGCTAACACTAGTTGCGCTTTTCATATGTATAGTAAATTTGTATCAGGGACTGCGAATAGACATTATGACAAAATAATAAAGCTGCAAGACCTCGGCGAGCCCTTAAACTAAGTATGCCAGAGTGGCCCCACCGGAGCTCCCTCTCTTTTTGCCGCGAACCTAAGTAGCTCGCATTGGCCAGAGTGCACGAACGAGGGCGCAAGAGTTGGTATTGGACATGGTCACAAAGCAACCACACCCCATTACAGGTCTACAACTTGGTCTCAGGTAATTTTTCGGAAAAAAACTTACCGTTTTCGAGAAAAGTTCGAAAACCCCAAAATTTTGACTTTTGACCCCGAGTAACTTTTTTAGCATACATGGAATCGATGAGGACTTTAGAAGGTTTCTTTCTAACGGCCAACCAAAGCTCTTTACCAAAATTTGGCTGTGTGGGAATGATTTTTCAAATAAATTTGGTCTATTTTGACCGGGATAATTATCATTAAAAACTTCATCATGTGCTTTTTTCATTGCTGGGGTTTCTTGTTCAGATCAAAATAATATTTTGTTTATGTATTTCATAAGAAATTATTTTCTTATGGGTGAGCATTACAAAAATAAAATGAGTAACGGAGTATGAGGCTTAGGCAACTATAGTTTAAAACTAAAAAAAAAAAATGGCGGCGATATTCCAACCTCTAACTTCTCTTCCAATTTGTGATGTGCTGCTTTTGCGTATTTTGTTAAAAGTTGGCCGGACCTACAGTTTTTTTGTCGACTCCGAGTGGCACTTGCAAAACAAATGAGTTTTTACTGAGAAGCTTCCCATGGTAGAAATTCACCCGCAGAGTTAGCCAAACTACTTCCGCGGGGCGACCCCGTTTAGAAAAATTCTTTTTCTAAATAGCTTTTGATGGTCGATAGCCGACCACAGTACCGCTACACCACGAGCTATTAATTAAGGAATAATTTTATTTTTGATTTAAGAGTGTCATACAAGTCCTATCATAACGCAAACTCAATACAGCTCCAGCTGATAAGAGGCGTTTTGGAAACATATTTTGAGATAATAAAATAAATAGATCTTTCGATAAGCCAATTAAATATTCAGGGGATTCATTTAAAGCTATAAAAGCCTCGCAAAGCTCATAAAGTGTGTAAACCTAGTAAACTTCTATGAAAAAGGACATATTTATGAGGTTTATAAGCTTTATGAGGTTTACGAAGCTTTAAATGAATCTCCATAGTATGATATGATATAGTGGAACAAAGTTTACGCGACGCGCCATGGCGTATGAGTAATATTTTTACATGTAAAGCTTGAATGTTTGACACGGATAATTAATACCTAATTGTCCGGTCAATATAGACATTTGGAACAACACAGAGCCAAAAACAGCTTAGATTTACCTTCAGATAGATAACCTTAAAAGTCCTCAGCGATCCCGTGTGTGCTAAAAAAAGTTATTCGGGGTCAAAGGTGAAAATTTTGGACATTTTTCGAAAACGGTAAGTTTTTTCGAAAAATTACCTAAGACCAAGTTGTAGACCCTTTCTCTAAGAGTTACCACTTCTGAGATATTGCGATTGTAAAATTAGCTCTGGAAATTATAAAAAAATATGTATATGTCACGTATGGGCTTTTCAGGATTTTTCTCGAAAACTTAAGTATGCGTAGAAAAATTTTCTTTTACGGTTATTTGTCCCGAAGTTTCACATCGACAGTGAAAATTGTTTGTTTTGTAAAGCCTATAGTTCTCGAGCTAGAGTCACCTTTTCTCCATGCATAGTATCAAAAATACTAGTCCGGCAAAGTTAGTTTATCTTGTATAAAAAAATTCCGACGGGGAAAATTTTTTTTTTGAGAGCTTAGGTTCACCCTTAGGAAGAGTTTTGCAAAAGCCCCATCGATCCCAATTGTGCTAAAGAAGTTACTCAGGGTCAAAAGGCGAGAGAAATAAAAAAAAATCTTAAATTTGGAAGACTTTTGGGGTTTTCTATCTAAGGGCTGTATGCAAAAATTTGTCTCTGTGAGAAATATTCTTATTTAATCACTATTTTATGTCTATATTTAAGAAATTTGAATGAATAAATAATGGCAACGAATAGTTAAAACGGTCAAATTTGGCATATGTGTATGCTTTATTCTAAGACTTTATTCTTGGGTGTTGCCACTTCGAGCGGGTTTCAGTGTTGCCACCTATCAAAAAATTTTTTAGGAGGCCAAGTAAACCTTCGGGGAGTATTTTTGTCTTAACAACAACAACAACAAAATTTTTTTAATATTGAAAAAGATATGCCAATAAGGGTATCAAATTAGATGTATTTTCGGCCGTTTTCCAACTAAGGTATTTTCAGGCGGGGTTGCCACCGAAACCCATTTTGTTTATTCCTAGCGTAGATTATTTCTTGATCTGCGGAAGCAATTTGGATGAAATTTAGCATAGTAATGAAACATAATTAAGATTTCTAGTTGAGTGTTGCCACTTCGGTTTGTTTACAGGGTTGCCACCTATTTCATTTTTTTTTAATATTGAACAATATATGCCAATATAAATAGGTATCAAATTAAAGGTATTTTCGGCCATGTTCCAACTAAGATATTTCCAGGCAGGGTTGCCACCTCGGGTTGCCACCTATCCACATTTTATTTATTTGCTTCGTATTTCGACCAATATCTCGGAAACGGCTGAAGCGATTAACATCTGGTAACTACATAGCTACATAGCACCACCACCGCACTCAATGCCATTACAACGCAGATAAATAGCGGCCTAAATCAAAACCAACCATATCACAGGACTGTGTTAGTGGCAGTTGACCTGTCAAAAGCTTTGGACACAGTCAATCATGCCACTCTCTTACAAGACACAGATACCTGATGGGTTAAAGAGATGGACCGCTAATTATTTGAATGGACGGCAGGCGTCGGTCAACTTTAGAAACGCAAATCAAAACCTAGACATATTAGACAGGGTTGCCAGAGGGTCGTGTCCTATCCTCGACGACACTGTTTAAATTCTGTCTATCGAAGATGCCCCCACCACCAGAGGGCGTCACCGTCGTTTCATATGCCGACGACTGTACAATAATGGCGACGGGGAAGGGCCCCTATACTGATGAACTCTGTGCGAAAATCAACGGTTTTTCGAGGTTTTTCACTGAGCGAGATCTGACGATATCTCCGACTAAATCCACGGCGACGCTTTTCACGGCATGGACGCACCAGGTGAGAAATGAATTAGACATTTTCGTTGATGGCACTAAGCTACCAACTGTCAGCCACCCAAAGTTATTAGGGGTGACACTGGATAATACTTTCTCATTTGCTGGTCATGTGTCTACAATGGTCTCAAAGGTACGAGGTCGCAACAAGATCCTCAAGTCACTTGCCGGCAGTACTTGGGGAAAAGACAAAGAAACGATGCTGACTACATATAAGGCCGACCAGTCCTTGACTATGCCGCGAGCTTCAACCGACATCCACACCGAGTCGGTAGACACTTTTGCCAATCTCTACCTGTGAATCCCGTTCTAAACAGTCCTCCACCGGATATTGCTGAAGAAGAACGCACCTTACCAAGGAATACAAGAGTCACCATGGCAAAGCTTAGGTCTGAACACAGTGTGAGGTTAAACTCCTACTTATCCAGACTGAAAGATACAATTTCAAACACATGCCCTGCATGTGGTAGGACCCCCCATGATACTCTACATCTCTTCAATTGTTCAATTGAACCTACTCTGTTGAAACTGCACGTTTCCTTGGACTCCCGTTAGAAGAGCTTGATGAAGATCTTCGGAATGATCATACACTCTAGGCAGGGCAATGCATTGTTAACAAACACAACAACAACAACAACTGGTAACTTGGGTGTTGCCATTATGGGCGGTTTAAAGGGTTGCCAATTGTCTCAATTTGTTTTCGATAGATATTGAGCAAAATATATACCAACAATTTATTTATTTTTTCGTTTGTATATCGGCCAAAATCCCAGGAATACAGTAACCTTAGGGCAGTTTTCTGGGTGTCCACCTATTTAAATTGTTTTTGTATATAATGAGTATGGATAGCATTAACTATATAACAAATTCGATTACTAAGCTTCGATAGAAGCTAGCGATGGCTGTAAACCGTTTGATAAGGCGAGACATAATAAATCTTTGTGGTTAATTTTCTTCGGAAATAGCAGAGTGTCGTAATTAAAAAAAAAAAGAATAACCTCTAAACTATAAAATTTTTACATTTCGTATCTAAATATATAACTTACAAAAAAAATATTAATGGAGTTTTTAACTCACCTTTTGGTGGCGAAGAATGATAATATAGTCCTTGAAATCTTCGCCGCCGTTTTGGTGGCATTGTGGTGTGAATGCAAAATTGTTCGCAACAATTTAAGTTTTTCTATGCGCTACACAATTTCGATGCAATCACCAAATTCAAATGCAGAATTTATACTGCTTATATGAAAATTCAACGCGAAAACTTTACCGCAATAAGTCATCTGCATAAATAAATAAAATACTGCAACACCCACTCAATATGAGCAACGAACACTTGCAGGCGCAGTGATATACCAGCTCGTGTGAGGTTCACGATTTAAAATTGTTAACCAGAAGGCTAGACTTTTATGTATTTTTTTTTTTTTTGTATTTTATCAATTACTCATGACCAGTAATGAGCATAGAAATTACACTAAATTATATAGCACACAGGTACCTATATCAGGGCGAGACTTTTTATTAGTTTTTTTTTTTTTATACTTATGCATATTGGTGACATGCAAATAATATTTATCACATTTTTCAACTAATCATAGATTTTTATTAGCCACTTAAAATTTTATTAGATTTTCTCTTCACATAGTTTTTAACTCATTTTACTTTTTCTCCTCTTTGCAAGTTATTTCATTTTTATTATCCACGCTTTCAATTGCATTTTCGTACATTTCTGTGAATAATAAATTTAGTTAGCATATCTCTGTGTATCTCTATACATCCTTCTTTTTTTTTTAAA
>CAXKVI010000004.1:112087808-112102808 GCA_964058755.1 Campiglossa producta | reverse complement strand
AATGAAAACATGATGAAGGGAAAGATAAGGAAAGGAAAGGAAAGGAAAGGAAAGGAAAGGAAAGGAAAGGAAAGGAAAGGAAAGGAAAGGAAAGGAAAGGAAAGGAAAGGAAAGGAAAGGAAAGGAAAGGAAAGGAAAGGAAAGGAAAGGAAAGGAAAGGAAAGGAAAGGAAAGGAAAGGAAAGGAAAGGAAAGAAAAGAAAAGAAAAGAAAAGAAAAGAAAAGAAAAGAAAAGAAAAGAAAAGAAAAGAAAAGAAAAGAAAAGAAAAGAAAAGAAAAGAAAAGAAAAGAAAAGAAAAGAAAAGAAAAGAAAAGAAAAGAAAAGAAAAGAAAAGAAAAGAAAAGAAAAGAAAAGAAAAGAAAAGAAAAAGAAAAGAAAAGAAAAGAAAAGAAAAGAAAAGAAAAGAAAAGAAAAGAAAAGAAAAGAAAAGAAAAAGAAAAGAAAAGAAAAGAAAAGAAAAGAAAAGAAAAGAAAAGAAAAGAAAAGAAAAGAAAAGAAAAGAAAAGAAAAGAAAAGAAAAGAAAAGAAAAGGAAATGAAAGGAAAGGAAGGAAAGGAAGAGAAAGGAAAGAAACCAAAATGCCGAAAATGCAGAAAATGCAGAAAAATTGAACTTAAGTTGGAAAGAAAAGAAAGGAACGCAAAAGAAAGGAAAGGAAAACAAAGGAAAGGAAAGGAAAGGAAAGGAAAGGAAAGGAAAGGAAAGGAAAGGAAAGGAAAGGAAAGGAAAGGAAAGAAAAGAAAAGAAAAGAAAAGAAAAGAAAAGAAAAGAAAAGAAAAGAAAAGAAAAGAAAAGAAAAGAAAAGAAAAGAAAAGAAAAGAAAAGAAAAGAAAAGAAAAGAAAAGAAAAGAAAAGAAAAGAAAAGAAAAGAAAAGAAAAGAAAAGAAAAGAAAAGAAAAGAAAAGAAAAGAAAAGAAAAGAAAAGAAAAGAAAAGAAAAGAAAAGAAAAGAAAAGAAAAGAAAAGAAAAGAAAAGAAAATGAAAGGAAAAGAAAGGAAAGGAAGAGAAAGGAAAGAAACGAAAATGCCGAAAATTTGAAAATGCAGAAAATGCAGAAAAATTGAACTTAAATTGGAAAGAAAAGAAAGGAACGCAAAAGAAAGGAAAGGAAAACAAAGGAAAGGAAAACAAAGTAAAGGAAAGAAAAGAAAAGAAAATAAAAGAAAAGAAAAGAAAAGAAAAGAAAAGAAAAGAAAAGAAAATAAAAGAAAAGAAAAGAAAAGAAAAGAAAAGAAAAGAAAAGAAAAGAAAAGAAAAGAAAAGAAAAGAAAAGAAAAGAAAAGAAAAGAAAAGAAAAGAAAAGAAAAGAAAAGAAAAGAAAAGAAAAGAAAAGAAAAGAAAAGAAAAGAAAAGAAAAGAAAAGAAAAGAAAAGAAAAGAAAAAAAAAGAAAAGAAAAGAAAGTAAAAGAAAACAAATAGCAACATTGAAGTGTATACAGACGGATCCAAGATGGATTCGGGGGTGGGAGCCGGCGTATTCTCGGCAGGTCTGGATATTTCAGAAGCATTCAGACTCCCGTCGTATAGCAGTGTGTTTCAAGCAGAGGTTCTTGCGATTGTTCAGGCGTGCAAATTGCTTGAGCAAAGGAACACTACTGGGAAAGTGGCTATCTTCACCGACAGCCAGGCGGCGATAAAGGCAATCGCATCGCCATACACAAGCTCCAATGCAGTGCATGCATGTAAACAAATTTTGGCTACGTTAGCTGAGGTTTTAGAAATATCCATTATCTGGGTCCCGGGTCATAAAGGGATCGAGGGTAATGAGAGGGCTGATGAGCTAGCACGGGCAGGCTCATCAGCAGAGAACGAAGAGATATCTAGACTCGAAATTGGGGTACCCCTGGCAGTAGCCAAGGGGAATCTCCAAAAATATTTTCTCAATGAAGCACAGCGGAAGTGGAAAGCTACTACTACATGTGCAATATCGAGAGCCACTTGGCCGAACTACAGCGAGAAGAGGACAAGGGGACTTCTAAGCAGGTCCAGAGTAGACACCTACAAGCTTGTAG
Organism: Campiglossa producta; assembly: GCA_964058755.1. Lineage (NCBI taxonomy): Eukaryota > Metazoa > Arthropoda > Insecta > Diptera > Tephritidae > Campiglossa > Campiglossa producta. The sequence continues at coordinate 112,100,796 of CAXKVI010000004.1, read as the reverse complement.
CAGTCTGCACGGGCCACTGGACGATAGGTACGCATGCGGAAAAACTGGGTATTCCGCATAATGACCACTGCAGAAGCTGTAAAGACATTATGCAAAAGAGACCGTTGAGCACTTCCTGTGTAAGTGCCCCGGTCTAGGCAGAACACGACTGAAAGTGTTTTGGACCCCTTTTTTGGAAAATCTAGGGAGAGTATCCGAATTAGGGATCCCAAGCATCCTGGAGTTTATAAACAGCTCTGGGTGGTTGTAGCATATACTCACGGCAGTAGGTTTCTACGAGTTTTATGGCATCAAAACGGCTTTTAAAGCTCTAAAAGAAAAGAAAAGAAAAGGAAATGAAAGGAAAGGAAAGGAAAAAACGAAAATGCCGAAAAATTTAAAACGCAGAAAACTTTAACCTAAGAAAATAGTAAATTAAAAAATTATATGAACTAAAACAAAAGGTAATGGAGACAATAGATGTGTTTGTGCATGACCTAAATCGTTGGGGTCATAATTCGTATAGTCATGCGTATCTTTGCAAAAATTTATATGCGCTAGAAATGGCATAGAGAGAGACACAGGCACGTAAATGAGCTAAAAGAGCTTGCATGTCAAAATGTAGGAAACCAATTTAAATTAATTATTAAACATTTTCACAACATTAAAGTGGGCTGATAACTAAATATGTATGTGAAAGAGACAAGTGGAATTGTATTTAAACTATTTTGCAAGTTTGTTATTGTATTTTACATCTACGCAGGCATAAACTTTCCTCTTAGTCATCCGTGTGTTAGCAACTTAGTGACACCGCAAAAGACTAATTCATTTTCATTTACATTTTTTACGTCATTGATTGCTATAAATGCCAATTGTGATAAAATGTCAATTTAGTAATTGTTGTCGTATAGTGTTTAATTAAATTATTATAACAATATTTAATCGCTCTATCCTTCACTCATACAAGCTACAACTTAAGCTATAACTATGAATAAGGCAGTGTGGGATTGCGTGGACAATTATCGTAAAAAAATTTTCAAGTATGAGTTCTCTCTTTTTCTGAGAGGGAAGCCTTGTTATAATCGCTTTCCAAATTTGTGAAGGTTATATTTATTCTCTGGAATTAATAGTTACCACTGTTGGTACTTTTTAAAATCCAATACTACAGGTGTTAGCCCTCTGACCTAATTTGACTTAATTAGCTCGCTTTATTTGACCCAGTAATTTGAAATATTTAGTTGAATTTATTTAGTTTTTTTTATTTTTAATAATTAATATCACTGTAAAACAGTGGGTCAACCTAGGTTTTCTCTCCAGAGGGTAGTTTCTTCAGAGATCGGTAGTTTTTTTTTTATATTTATTTTTTAGTATGCGTAGACAAATTTTCTTCTACCGTTTATTTGTCACGAAGTTCACCATCGACAATGAAAATAGTTATTGCATTATATGCAAAAAAAGTTATTCGAGGTCAAATGTCAAGAAAAAAACTTAAGTTTGTATTTTTCTTAATTTTTGTCTCCTAATAACTTTTTAGCACAAATGGGATCGATGCGGAAACGAGCTAAACCTGTATATTTGTATATCCGGACTATCTCGGGAACCGCTTGACCGATTTGGATACAATTTTGAATAGAGATAGTATGATTGATTCTAAGACTATCCACTTGGGGGTTGCCGCCTGGGTGGTTTACAGGGTTGCCATCTATCTCATTTTTTTTTAAATTAAGCATCAAGATATGCCAATATGGCTATCAAATGAAAGGTATTTTCAGCGCCATGCCAACTAAAATATTTTCAAGTAGGGTTGCCACCTAGGGTTGCCACCTTACCGCAGTATATTTGTATATCCGGTACTATCTCGAGAACCGCTTGACCGACTGGGATGAAATTTGGCAAAGAGATAGTATTATTGATTCTAAAACTATCCACTTGGGGGCTGCCACTTAGGGGGTTTACAGGGTTACCATCTATCTCAACTTTTTTTAATTAAGCATCAAGATATGCCAATATGTGTATCAAATGAAAGGTATTTTCGGCGACATACCAACTAAAATATTTTCAAGTAGGGCTGCCACTTGGGGTTGCCACCTTACCGAAGTATATTTGTATATCCGGTACTATATCGGGAACAGCTTGACCGATTTGGATGAAATTTGGCATATATATGGTACGATCGGTTATAAAACTACCCACTTGGGGGCTGCCACTTGGGGCGGTTTACAAGGTTGCCACCTATTTACATTTTTTTTTATTATGAAGCAAGATATGCCAATATGAGTATCAAATGTAAGGCGCTATCTCCGGAACAGCTCAACCGATTTGGATGATATTTTGCATATAGATAGTATAGGCTATCCACTTGGGGGTGTACAGGGTTGCCACATATCTCGATTTTTTTTTAAATTACGCAGCGAGATATACCAATATGGGTATCAAATAAAAGGTATTTTCGGCGACATACCAACTAATATATATGCAAGTAGGGTTGCCACCCAGGGTTACCATTTTACCGTATTGTATTTGTATTGTATATTTTTGGGATCATATTTATATTATTTTAGGACCATTATGGGATCATTTGGGGGTCACATTGAGATAATTTTGGCGTTATTTTGAAATCATTTTGGGTTCAATTTGGGATAATTTTTGTGTAATTTTGGGTTCAATTTTGCATCATTTTGCAAACATTTGATCATTTTGGGATCATACTTGCTTAATTTTGTGGTCATTTTCAAGTAATTTTGGGTACAATTAAGGGTCTTTTGGGCTCATTTTGGAATCATTTTGGGCCATTTTGGAATCATTTTTGGTTCATTTTGGGATTTTTTTTAGGTTCATTTTGGGTTCAATTTCGGATCATTTTGAAATCATTTAAGGATTATTTTGGAATTGTTTTAGGATCATTTTGGGTGAGTAAACTTAGCGCTAAATTGATAAAACCCATTTACTTGTTATTTAACCACTATTTTAAGTCTATTTTGACCGGACTACAATCCGTAGGACTCATAACATAGACATTTTTTTAATATTTTTGGAGCTTCATGCTTTTATGAAACTTACTTTACCTTTTTGGTCTCTTTTTGGTCTCTTTTTAGACACATTTTTTCATTCGTTTAGATGGGTTTTGGAACATTTTTGGAGTTATTTTTAGATTTCCATTGATGACTTTCTGAACTTTTTTTTTTTTTTCTTAAGGGTTTGTAGGCTTTTATTGACTCTTTGTGAAAAACTCCAATATTTTCTCAAGATTTATATCTTTGTCTTACATATAAGAAGAAAGTATTCTATCTAGTAATTTATGTAATTTAAAAACAAATTCTCCTAAATTCTGTTGTATTAGAGGACCGATTTTCATTTGCTCTTTTCGTCTACCCACCCCAGCAATATTGAGACTTTTATTTATAAGGCAACCAATCATGATTGTCGTATTGTCAATATTTTCTTTCTTTTTTGAAGGTTGGCACATAAATCACTTTATTTACATTTGTTATTGTTTGTTTATATTTTGGGTTTTACTGTCATTTCATTCCCATCCGAGCCACCAAACACTAATTAAGTCGATAAACGTTAATTATGCGAGTAAAATAATTGTAGAAGAAGTAAAGAGTCTGGGTACGGTATAATTGTCAGTATTATATACCCAGTAGTGTGTTTTAGTAACACCTTCCCTGTCAGACTCTCACATGTCGTCTTTTTAATTCACTTATGAGAAGATACTGTAATGATTTTAAGAGAGTAAGTACAAGAAAGTTACTGCTGCCTCATCTAGAACTTGAAATCAATATAAAATAGACCCCAAGTTCCCAAGCCTGTAATTTTAATTGTATCCGATACACAAAAAATTTCTCAAAAGATTTATTAGTCGATTACAGTTTTGGCAATTATTTAAGAAATATTCGCCTACAATAAACTTTCACGTTAAGCATGAGTTTATCATACTATACATAATTCCATTTATAAGCAGTAAACACTTTGATCACAAATTACTCTAGTCACTCACTAAAATTTTATATAATCAATCATGTAATATTAAGTATATGTTTATGGTAATTAACTTTTCTTGTCGAAAACACAATTAGTGCCCACATATTGCAATTAACTAAGCTTAACTCAATCAGTCGCAATCAACTGCCGTCGGCTATTTACTTATCACTTTTTAAACGTTTCATATGTATTTATATTACATATATAGTACACGTATGCTTGTATTGCGGTTAGTATTTACTATCACTTAACTCTCAAAGGTCATTACGAATCGAACTTATGCGCCGCATATCCTGTCGCCGACTGTGACCTACCGCATCTAATGCGGGTGTTTTATTCAATTTATTTCCTTGCACATAACAGCGCGGATTCTAGCACCTGTCATACAATTTAGATATATCTCTGTGTATCTATGTATGTATATAATAACAAAAACATATGTATGTACGTATGTAAATATTGTAAACGCCGATTGTGCCGTATTCAAATTATTGGCTCAATCAATTTGTCCTACTCTACTAACACAAAAGCACACAATAAATTCCTCAAGCCAAACAAAAATTTTATTTGGTGAGAGTGCTTATAAGTATTATGAGTTCTAAAATTTGGTAACGAAATATCTGTTGAATGCAGTAGCTACTTATACCATCTTTTTTGATATCTAAAAAATAATTTTTTGTATGAGGCCATGTTGAAAAAGATTATATAAGCGATTGATATTGGACGAATAAATAGCTGAGTACTGATTTTACTTCAATGATTGCCTTCCCTCGTCTGAATAAAGTGGCAACATTTTTTTATTCAAAGCAAAGATAAGTGAATATCAGCCCAGAAATCCTCACAGGGGCTCACTACAACGAAGACTTACTTAGCGTAGGCATTGTTGTCTTATTGCTTACAATCTCTTACGCCATTTTTGTTGGGTTTGTTTACGATAGTCAATACACAGTCTAACATACATAAATATGTAGAAAGGAATATCCATTTACTAATTTCTCTCTCAGTGCAGTTGACGTTTCGAGAATGTGCATAGTGTGTGGCTTTTTGTTGTGCTTTTTGTACAAAACTTTCGCTATCCTGCATTTCCTTGTGTGCTCATCATCAGGGGCTCGTAGCAGAGAACGGAAACATATAAAAATGTCTAAGAGCTGCCGGAAAAAATTTCGCAGAAAATAAAAATAAAAAATGGATGTACTTAAAAAATTTTAATAAAATTTAAAAAAAATTTATTAAAATAAAATAAAATAAAAAGAAGAGAAAGAAAAAATTTAATTAAATTAAAAAAAAATTTAATTAAATTAAATAGAATAAAAAAATAAGATAAAGCAAATAAAAAAAAAATTAATGGCCTAATTATGTATGACGAACGATAGCTCAGACGTACGATTCGTCTGCTCACAAAATCGTCTAGCCATCGCTTTATCTATCATTTTTGTTTGCTCCATAGATTTTTTTAATATTTTCGAATTTTCTTTGACATAAAAAACAAAAATGAAAGAAAATGCGATGGGTAGGCGAGCTATCGTTCCTCATACATAATGAGGACCTAAATTATTAAAATTAAGTTAAATTAAATTAAATACAATAAAAAAAATCAAACAAAATAAAATTTAAAAAAAATAAAATTAAATGAAATAAAATAAAAAAATTAAATTAAATTAAATTAAATTAAATTAATTAAAATTAAATTTAAATAAAATAAAACAGAATAAAATAAAATAAAATGAAATAAAATGAAATGAAATAAAATAAAATAAAATAAAATAAAATAAAATAAAATAAAATAAAATAAAATAAAATAAAATAAAATAAAATAAAATAAAATAAAATAAAATAAAATAAAATAAAATAAAATAAAATAAAATAAAATAAAATAAAATAAAATAAAATAAAATAAAATAAAATAAAATAAAATAAAATAAAATAAAATAAAATAAAATAAAATAAAATAAAATAAAATAAAATAAAATAAAATAAAATAAAATAAAATAAAATAAAATAAAATAAAATAAAATAAAATAAAATAAAATAAAATAAAATAAAATAAAATAAAATCAAACAAAATAAAATTAAAAAAAATAAAATTAAATTAAATTAAATAAAAAAATTAAATAAAATTAAATTAAATTAAATTAAATTAATTAAAATTAAATTGAAGTAAAACAGAATAAAATAAAATAAAATAAAATAAAATAAAATAAAATAAAATAAAATAAAATAAAATAAAATAAAATAAAATAAAACAAAATAAAATAAAATAAAATAAAATAAAATAAAATAAAATAAAATAAAATAAAATAAAATAAAATAAAATAAAATAAAATAAAATAAAATAAAATAAAATAAAATAAAATAAAATAAAATAAATAAAAAAAAGAAATAAAATAAAATAAAATAAAATAAAATAAAATAAAATAAAATAAGATAAAATAAAATAAAATAAAATAATATAAAATTAAATTAAATTAAGTAAAATAAAATTAACTGAAATTAAAAAAAAAATGAACTAAAATTTAATTAAATTTTATTGAAAAAATAAGTGCTAAAATATATAGATAACTCTTCACCCAATCGAACCTTTTTTAAGCCCCACATTCACATGCAACGTCCTAACGTAAAGCCAGCAACAAATTGATATTTTGCAATTCAATATCCACTTTCTCTTCTAGCTGTTGTTAGCGTCTTGGCATTTTAGTTTCCTCTTCCTATATATTTCACTTTCGTTGGAGGCGAATTTTAGAAAGTTCCTTTCTACACCATGTGATCTACTTTTAGGCGCGCATTGCAATTTCTCTCACATACTCTCAACTTTAGTATATATACATTTTTTTTTTTCTTATAGTATATGACACTATTGTTGGTCGTGTAGTGGCAATTGTTTTTGTATTTGCATCGCCAGTACATAGAGCAACTAATGGCATTTCACTGTTTGCGTGCCAAGCGAATTCCATTCAAAATGTGGTATAGTGTTGCTACTTTGCAAGTTAATATATTTCCTAAGTATATATTCATCGCTATTCTTCGATAAACAAATTGGTGGTATACATACATACGTATATATATACTTTTTACCCTCTCTCTATGATTTATTAGTTCAAGTGGGTAAAACTTTTGCAAAGAAACTTATGAAATAGTAACAAGTGAAGGTGTGGCACGTAACATTTAGGGGGTGTGAATATTCAACACTTTCCACCTTGAATTTAGCGTCTGTGAATCAGCAAGTAAATTGAAGTAATGCTTATGAAAGTTAGCTTTATGACAGGGCCAATAGCGCAATAAATTTCTTTTACCAAAATTTTGTATATAAGCTATAGCTATTATGTTGGTAAAATAGAAAATTTAAACAGGCGGTATATGTGAACTTTAGGATGTGAGGAACGGTTAAATATGAGTATAAGGAAGGGTGAAAACAACGAAGAAATAAATTTAAAATATATAAAATAAAATCAAATAAAATTGAATAAAACAAAATAAGATAAAAATAAATTAAAAAAAATTAAACTAAACAAAATAAAATAAAATAAAATAAAATAAAATAAAATAAAATAAAATAAAATAAAATAAAATAAAATAAAATAAAATAAAATAAAATAAAATAAAATAAAATAAAATAAAATAAAATAAAATAAAATAAAATAAAATAAAATAAAATAAAATAAAATAAAATAAAATAAAATAAAATAAAATAAAATAAAATAAAATAAAATAAAATAAAATAAAATAAAATAAAATAAAATAAAATAAAATAAAATAAAATAAAATAAAATAAAATAAAATAAAATAAAATAAAATAAAATAAAATAAAATAAAATAAAATAAAATAAAATAAAATAAAATAAATAAAAATAAAATAAAATAAAATAAAATAAAATAAAATAAAATAAAATAAAATAAAATAAAATAAAATAAAATAAAATAAAATAAAATAAAATAAAATAAAATAAAATAAAATAAAATAAAATAAAATAAACTAAAATAAAATAAAATAAAATAAAATAAAATAAAATAAAGTAAAATAAAATAAAATAAAATAAAATAAAATAAAATAAAATAAAATAAAATAAAATAATATAAAATAAAATAAAATAAAGTAAAATAAAATAAAATAAAATAAAATAAAATAAAATAAAATAAAATAAAATAAAATAAAATAAAATAAAATAAAAAATTAAATTAAATAAAATAATTTAAAATAAAATAAAAAATAAAAATAAAAATAAAATAAAAGAAAATTAAATTAATTAAAATAAACTTAAAAATAAAATAAAATAAATCAAAATAATCTATGTATCGCACACTAAATCAAAAAGAGTCACAACTCAAAATCAGAGAAACTTTCAGTTAATTGCTTCTGGATTGCACAAAAGTCATTTGATTTTTAAAAACTTGGCATCACTGTGCTCTTTAAAGAGCAACGATAATAGTCAAAAAGAAAAAAATTTTATGTACTGGCTCTACTACTTTTTATTAGGCAATCTATGCCAAAAATGCGACCTAAAACATTTTTGAGTTGTGACGGTTTTTTGATTTAGGGTGCGATATATAAAAATGAAATGGTGTTCAGTCGTCTCGCTAAAACTCGAAAGCGGCTTAACCAAATCATATACTTCCTTTGGGGGGGTTTGTTTGTTATTACCACGTGCAGGTCATGTTATAAAATCAGCACAAAATATCAGGGGGGCGTGGCACCTCCCTTACAAACTTTTTTCTTCAAGGTGAATAACTCTAAACAGGTTTAAGGTAGGGACCTGGAAATTGGTACAGAACTATAGGAGAACAACACCATTCTCACCCATAATACTGGGAGTTAACCAAAAAGGTGGCGTGGCACCTCCCATACGAATGAAGTACTTCGTAGTCCATATCTCAGGAAGTATTTAGGTTAGACCACTGAAATTTGGAAAGAGGTTTTATGAGATCGATTGCCACGCCTTCAAAAAAACTGGGGATAATGAAAAAGGCGGCGTGGTACCTCCCGTACAAATGAAATACTTCATAGTTCATATCTCTGGAAGTACTTATGTTAGACCACTCAAACGTGGTAAGAGGTTAGATGAAATCGATTGCCAGCACCTCCAAAAAAACTGGGGAGAATGAAAAAGGGGCGTGGCACCTCCCATACGAATGAAATACTTCAAAGTCCATATCTCTGGAAGTAGTTAAGTTAGACCACTGAAAGATCAATCCCTACCACCTCCAAAAAAACTGGGGAGAATGAAAAAGGGGCGTGGCACCTCCCATACGAATGAAATACTTCAAAGTCCATATCTCTGGAAGTAGTTAAGTTAGACCACTGAAAGATCAATCCCTACCACCTCCAAAAAAACTGGGGATAACGAAAAAGGGAGCGTGGTTCCTCCTATAAGAATGAGATATGGATATGAATTAAAATAGATATAGGGATCGGGTTAGAGAAACATGCAGGGAAATAAATTTGTCGCAGGACAACGTATGCCGGGTCAGCTAGTCTAAAATAAAAATTAAAAAAAAATAAATAAACCGAAAACTCGCCCCCTTCGATCCGCCCCTGATTAAATGAAATAGAATTAAATTAAATTAAATTAGTAAATAAAAATGCTGTCTCAAGAACCTATGTATATGTTGTACCTAATCAATCAACTTTATTTCTCATTCACCCATCATATAGCGATTTATTGTACATATATAATCTTATACTAGACAATTTACATATTTATTGATATATACTTAAGATCAATACGAAAGCTATGATTTGTTTGAAAATATCACTAAAATAACGCACAAATCATTCTAACTAAAAAAAATACAAAGAAAAAAATTTCAGTACACTAACTTCATCACAATAAATATTTATTTTTTACTACATACATAAACTATTTAGACATCTAAAAGAAATTTTGATCTGATTCTCGTCAAAGAATGCCTCCAAGGAACGGACAGCTTAATTACTTGCTTCATCTGTCGTTAAATGTATTGGATTGCTAAATTCGATGTGATCGTTTGTGACTAATTCATCTGAAATGAGGATATTAAAAAGTTGTATAGGGTTAAATTTTTTTTTTTTTTTTTTTTGATAATTCTCTCTCACCTTCTGCATGTTGCTGCTCGATGTCCATTAAACTATTAACAATGTTATTAATAAAATCCTGTGTAATCGTCTCCGTTATATTAACAGGTTCAAAATATAAATAACTGCGCTTTTTCCTGACACCGTGTACGGCAGCATATTTCACATTGTCTGTTTTCCCACTCAATTCTTGCGTCGCCAACGAACGTCTGCTACGAAACAAGGCCAAACTAATATGCGACTGCTGCAGTGGAATATTATCGGGCCCAAACTCCAAACACTTGCCATTCACGCAATAACGTTCCTCCGTATTTGAGCATTTCGTGCCAAGTGGAAAGTGGCCATAGCGGCCATTGACCAAATAAAAACGATATTTTATGAACTCATCCTGACAACCAACACGACAACTTCGATCGGGTTCGTCAACACTCGCCGCTATTTGCGTGCCATAGCCAGAGAGGCCGCGCACTTTCAGTTTGTAGCGTGCACAAGTGTGTTCGGCATGTTCGGTGGCAGTCAGCAAACGCTCACAAGGCTGAAAAAATAAAAGGAAATAAAAAATAATAAAAATAAAATCTATTACAAAAGAAATTGTAAATATGAAAAATAAAATGACCGCAAGCATTATTTACCTTTGCATTATGTGTGCACAGTTGAATGTTGCTGGCACCGTTGCGGCGAGAGGTCACCACTTGTATGCCCTTCGATTTGGCCATACAACTTGAATGACAGCCCGATTTGACAATCCATTCTGACTCTGAAGATACTGCGGTGTCCACTGCCACCAGCGAGGCGGAGACGGGAGGTGGCGGCTTTGGCGGTTGTGGCTGTGCCACAGGCCGCGATGTGTCGCTGTCGCGTAATGAATAATTGTATTTATTCCAAGGTTGATACGCATCCGACTTTCGTTTGTAGGTTGGTGGTGGCTCACGATCCTGTCCATGGAAACTTCGCACGGCGACCTCTGGAATAAAGTATTAAATAAAAGAGGTGATATGTAGGTTAAATAAAATGTGAAGCCTGAGTGTTGAATATCAAACGTCAGTTATCCCTATCCCTATCCCTATCCCTATCCCTATCCCTATCCCTATCCCTATCCCTATCCCTATCCCTATCCCTATCCCTATCCCTATCCCTATCCCTATCCCTATCCCTATCCCTATCCCTATCCCTATCCCTATCCCTATCCCTATCCCTATCCCTATCCCTATCCCTATCCCTATCCCTATCCCTATCCCTATCCCTATCCCTATCCTTATCCCTATCCCTATCCCTAATCCTCCTATCCCTATCCCTATCCCTATCCCTATCCCTATCCCTATCCCTATCCCTATCCCTATCCCTATCCCTATCCCTATCCCTAACCCTATCCCTATCCCTATCCCTATCCCTATCCCTATCCCTATCCCTATCCCTATCCCTATCCCTATCCCTATCCCTATCCCTATCCCTATCCCTATCCCTATCCCTATCCCTATCCCTATCCCTATCCCTATCCCTATCCCTATCCATCCTATCCCTATCCCTATCCCTATCCCTATCCCTATCCCTATCCCCTATCCCTATCCCTATCCCTATCCCTATCCCTATCCCTATCCCTATCCCTATCCCTATCCCTATCCTATCCCTATCCCTATCCCTATCCCTATCCCTATCCCTATCCCTATCCCTATCCCTATCCCTATCCCCTATCCCTATCCCTATCCCTATCCCTATCCTATCCCTATCCCTATCCCTATCCCTATCCCTATCCCTATCCCTATCCCTATCCCTATCCCTATCCCTATCCCTATCCCTATCCCTATCCCTATCCCTATCCCTATCCTATCCCTATCCCTATCCCTATCCCTATCCCTATCCCTATCCCTATCCCTATCCCTATCCCTATCCCTATCCCTATCCCTATCCCTATCCTATCCCTATCCCTATCCCTATCCCTATCCCTATCCCTATCCCTATCCTATCCCTATCCCTATCCCTATCCCTATCCCTATCCCTATCCCTATCCCTATCCCTATCCCTATCCCTATCCCTATCCCTATCCCTATCCCTATCCCTATCCCTATCCCTATCCCTATCCCTATCCCTATCCCTATCCCTATCCCTATCCCTATCCCTATCCCTATCCCTATCCCTATCCTATCCCTATCCCTATCCCTATCCCTATCCCTATCCCTATCCCTATCCCTATCCCTATCCCTATCCCTATCCCTATCCCTATCCCTATCCCTATCCCTATCCCTATCCCTATCCCTATCCCTATCCCTATCCCTATCCCTATCCCTATCCCTATCCCTATCCCTATCCCTATCCCTATCCCTATCCCTATCCCTATCCTATCCCTATCCCTATCCCTATCCCTATCCCTATCCCTATCCCTATCCCTATCCCTATCCCTATCCCTATCCCTATCCCTATCCCTATCCCTATCCCTATCCCTATCCCTATCCCTATCCCTATCCCTATCCCTATCCCTATCCCTATCCCTATCCCTATCCCTATCCCTATCCCTATCCCTATCCCTATCCCTATCCCTATCCCTATCCCTATCCCTATCCCTATCCCTATCCCTATCCCTATCCCTATCCCTATCCCTATCCCTATCCCTATCCCTATCCCTATCCCTATCCCTATCCCTATCCCTATCCCTATCCCTATCCCTATCCCTATCCCTATCCCTATCCCTATCCCTATCCTATCCCTATCCCTATCCCTATCCCTATCCCTATCCCTATCCCTATCCCTATCCCTATCCCTATCCCTATCCCTATCCCTATCCCTATCCCTATCCCTATCCCTATCCCTATCCCTATCCCTATCCCTATCCCTATCCCTATCCCTATCCCTATCCCTATCCCTATCCCTATCCCTATCCCTATCCCTATCCCTATCCCTATCCCTAGCCATCCCTATCCCTATCCCTATCCCTATCCCTATCCCTATCCCTATCCCTATCCCTATCCCTATCCCTATCCCTAT
>CAXKVI010000004.1:112080308-112082808 GCA_964058755.1 Campiglossa producta | reverse complement strand
AATGCAAAATTAATGATGGACTTGAACTTGAAAGTGAACACACAAACAGTGAAACGCAATTTTCTTACGCCAAAAACTTTTCCAAATAATCACGTGAGCAATCCGACCATGTGGTCTTTCCACTGCCCAATGTGGGCGACATAATATAACGTGTGGGATCGCAATTTCGTTCGTTTGCTGTATCGTGACGCATGCCAAGGCTACGCAAAAAATGGAAATAAACAAATACAAAACCATAAAAGAAATTTATTTTTTTTTTTGTTTTTTTTTTTTTGTAATGCAAGAAATGTAATTAAAAAGGAAATTAAATTGCATTTCTTATTTCACACAAAATCACTCACTTATGTCCGATCTCGTGCGCTACAACGAAAACACTTTCGAAATGTTTGCCCTCGTTAATGGTGCATGAAGATGTGTTTGTACACATGCCGGCCACTGGTGCAAGACCAACCACCTGACTGATCTTCTTTCCGCCCTTGTCTACTACATACAAGTCGAGGCCTACAATAGAAAATATTTAGTTAGCAAATAGGACATTTTGGATTTGAAAGTTTAGAAATATAATTTATTTTAGTTTAGTTGCATTAATTCCTTTTAATTTATTTTAATTTAATTTATTTTAATTCAGATTCATTTGATTTAAATTGACTTAATTTTTTTTTTATTTAATTTTTTAATTTTTTTTTATGTTTTTTTTTTTTTCAAGAGCTGATGACCTAAGTAGCCAATGGTCATTCAGTTAGTGCTGATATTCATACAAGTACCTAACCATTAGGTAATAATAATAATAAACTTTTTTTCAGATTCTTTTTTTTAATTGTCTTTATTTTATAAAATTTTTCTATTTAATTTTCTTTTATTTAAGTTTTATTTTACCTTTTAATTTTTTTTCAGTTTTTTTCCTTTTTTTCTTTATTTTATGTAATTGTTTTCTGTTATTTTACTTTATTTTTTTAAATTGACTTTATTTTATAAAATTTTTCTATTTCATTTTTTTTTATTTAATTTTTATTTTAATTTTTTTTTTGTTTTTTTTTTTTATTTTTTTTCCTTTATTTTATGTAATTTTTTTCTGTTATTTTATATTATTTTTTTTTTATTTTTAAAAAAATTTTATGTTTTTTACGTTATTTTATTTTATTTTATTTTTTAATTTTTTTCTTTCAGATTCTTTTTTTTAATTGACTTTATTTTATTAAATTTTTCTATTTCATTTTATTTTGTTTAATTTTTATTTTACTTTTTTGATTTTTTTATTTTTTTTCTTTATTTTAGGTATTTTTTGTTTTATTTTCTGTTATTTTATATTATTTTATTTTTTTATTTTTTAAATTCTTGAATTTTTTACTTTTGGTTTTTTTATATTTTTTTATGTTATTTTATTTTTTTTAATCTTATTTTTTTCAGATTCATTTGTTTAAAATTGACTTTATTTTATTAATTTTTTTATTTCATTTTATTTTTACTTTATTTACTATTTTTAATTCTTTTTTATTTATTTCCTTTTTTTGGTTTTTTTTTATTTTATGTAATCTTTTTTATTTTGTTATTTTTCATTTTTTTTTTTATTTTACATTTTTTTATTTTATTGACGATTTTTAAAAGCCTGTATAGGTATTTAATAAATATTTTTAAGTATTTTAGTGAGCTCAACGCCTTTGAAAAAAAAATAAAATTAAATAAAAAAAATAACAAACTTAAAATAAAATAAAATTAAATTTAATAAAAAAAATATTTTTAAGAATTTTAGGGAGCTCAAGGCCTTTGAAAAATAAAACACAATATTATGGATTGTGTTTTACATATATTTGTCAATATTTCGGTTTCACTCTGAAACCATCCTCAGGCACATAAGAATATGTTGTATCGACTGATAGTCAAATCTATGTAAAATACAATCCATAATATTGTGTTTTATTTTTCAAAGCCCTTAAGCTCACTGAAATACTTAAAAATATATTTTTATTTAATTTTTTTTTTTTTTTTTCATTTTTTATTTTTTTTTTTATTTTAAGTATTTTTTTTTTATTTAATTTATTAAATTAATTTTTTTACTTTTTTTATATTTTTTTTTTTGGTTTGGTTTTATTTTAGTTGATAATATTTATTTAACTGTTCAGCTAACAAACTAGTTACATGTATGACCTTTCACACGCCATTTGTTGCCATTCATTTACCAGCCTCGTTAATTTATAAAAAAAGTTCACACCCACCTGTCAAGATCACCGCATGATCATAATGCATAGTATCACTATCCTGCGGCGGATTTAAACGTTGCTGCCATTCGCAAAAATTACTCAAATAAGTATCAATATCATCGGAGCGCCTTAAATTGGGCGGATCAACATAAAGTATCTCTAAACGTTTCAAAACAAAATTTATGCGACGCCCCAATGTACGGTCATGGTATAGCAGCTGCACAGCATTTATCATAGCCAATACAAACCTCATCATTTGACTTTCGGTATTGTCAGGAAAATTCTTCGACATATGCTTGAAG
>CAXKVI010000004.1:112073279-112080108 GCA_964058755.1 Campiglossa producta | reverse complement strand
AAATAAAATAAAATAAAATAAAATAAAATATAATATAATAAAACAAAATAAAATAAAATAAAATAAAATAAAATAAAATAAAATAAAATAAAATAAAATAAAATAAAATAAAATAAAATAAAATAAATAAAATAAAATAAAATAAAATAAAATAAAATAAAATAAAATAAAATAAAATAAAATAAAATAAAATAAAATAAAATAAAATAAAATAAAATAAAATAAAATAAAATAAAATAAAATAAAATAAAATAAAATAAAATAAAATAAAATAAAATAAAATAAAATAAAATAAAATAAAATAAAATAAAATAAAATAAAATAAAATAAAATAAAATAAAATAAAATAAAATAAAATAAAATAAAATAAAATAAAATAAAATAAAATAAAATAAAATAAAATAAAATAAAATAAAATAAAATAAAATAAAATAAAATAAAATAAAATAAAATAAAATAAAATAAAATAAAATAAAATAAAATAAAATAAAATAAAATAAAATAAAATAAAATAAAATAAAATAAAATAAAATAAAATAAAATAAAATAAAATAAAATAAAATAAAATAAAATTAAATAAAGTAAAATAAAATAAAATAAAATAAAATAAAATAAAATAAAATAAAATAAAATAAAATAAAATAAAATAAAATAAAATTAAATAAAATAAAATAAAATAAAATAAAATAAAATAAAATAAAATAAAATAAAATAAAATAAAATAAAATAAAATAAAATAAAATAAAATAAAATAAAATAAAATAAAATAAAATAAAATAAAATTAAATTAAATTAAAAAAAATTAAAAAAAAAAAAACAAAGTAAAGTAAAATAAAAAAAAAATAAAAAAATATAATAAAATAAAAATGATAAATTAAATTAAATTAAATAAGTAAAATGAAATAAAATAAAATAAAATAAAATAAAACAAAATAAAATAAAATAATATAAAATAAAATAAAATAAAATAAAATAAAATAAAAAAGAAAATAAAATAAAATTAAATAAAACATTATAAAATTAAATTAAATGAAAGTAAATAAAATTAAATAAAAAAAATAAAATAAAATAAAGTAAAATAAAATTTAATTAAAATAAATTAAATTAAACAAAATAATATAAAGTAAAATGATTTAAAATTAAACGAAATTAAATAAATGGCCGCTTTACCGACCCTACCTTATCATAATTGTGTTGATGCAGCAAATGTCCCATTTTACTCGATTCCAAGAAATTCCCCTTATCATAGCCTACTTTTCCAGCACTTGCAATGGACTTTGTCAGATGATAAGACTCCTGTGAGGCTGGACGCATGACACATGTGCCGCTGCGACACCACTGTAAAATTGAAAGAAAAAAAAACAAAAAAAAAAAAAAAAAAAGTTAAAAAATGGTTTCCTAAATACCACAAATAAACTACCATATTCTTTCCACAGTCAGTACCCTCTAAAGCTGGATGCGACGTCCAAGTATAACGTTCACGCTGACAATGCAAATCCGTACAAATATCCGACTGCTTTTGATTCTTGGCACGCAAAGAGCTGCGTCCATATTTGAGCATACACTGTTGATCAGCATCAAAACGTTCACCCGGCAGTATACCCTCAGCCGAGTGATCTAAATTATTTGCAAACTGACCATGATCGAAGAGACAGCTACCCAAACCTTTTCTGAAGAAAAATAAAGTAATGCAAAATTAATGATGGACTTGAACTTGAAAGTGAACACACAAACAGTGAAACGCAATTTTCTTACGCCAAAAACTTTTCCAAATAATCACGTGAGCAATCCGACCATGTGGTCTTTCCACTGCCCAATGTGGGCGACATAATATAACGTGTGGGATCGCAATTTCGTTCGTTTGCTGTATCGTGACGCATGCCAAGGCTACGCAAAAAATGGAAATAAACAAATACAAAACCATAAAAGAAATTTATTTTTTTTTTTTGTTTTTTTTTTTTTGTAATGCAAGAAATGTAATTAAAAAGGAAATTAAATTGCATTTCTTATTTCACACAAAATCACTCACTTATGTCCGATCTCGTGCGCTACAACGAAAACACTTTCGAAATGTTTGCCCTCGTTAATGGTGCATGAAGATGTGTTTGTACACATGCCGGCCACTGGTGCAAGACCAACCACCTGACTGATCTTCTTTCCGCCCTTGTCTACTACATACAAGTCGAGGCCTACAATAGAAAATATTTAGTTAGCAAATAGGACATTTTGGATTTGAAAGTTTAGAAATATAATTTATTTTAGTTTAGTTGCATTAATTCCTTTTAATTTATTTTAATTTAATTTATTTTAATTCAGATTCATTTGATTTAAATTGACTTAATTTTTTTTTTATTTAATTTTTTAATTTTTTTTTATGTTTTTTTTTTTTTCAAGAGCTGATGACCTAAGTAGCCAATGGTCATTCAGTTAGTGCTGATATTCATACAAGTACCTAACCATTAGGTAATAATAATAATAAACTTTTTTTCAGATTCTTTTTTTTAATTGTCTTTATTTTATAAAATTTTTCTATTTAATTTTCTTTTATTTAAGTTTTATTTTACCTTTTAATTTTTTTTCAGTTTTTTTCCTTTTTTTCTTTATTTTATGTAATTGTTTTCTGTTATTTTACTTTATTTTTTTAAATTGACTTTATTTTATAAAATTTTTCTATTTCATTTTTTTTTATTTAATTTTTATTTTAATTTTTTTTTTGTTTTTTTTTTTTATTTTTTTTCCTTTATTTTATGTAATTTTTTTCTGTTATTTTATATTATTTTTTTTTTATTTTTAAAAAAATTTTATGTTTTTTACGTTATTTTATTTTATTTTATTTTTTAATTTTTTTCTTTCAGATTCTTTTTTTTAATTGACTTTATTTTATTAAATTTTTCTATTTCATTTTATTTTGTTTAATTTTTATTTTACTTTTTTGATTTTTTTATTTTTTTTCTTTATTTTAGGTATTTTTTGTTTTATTTTCTGTTATTTTATATTATTTTATTTTTTTATTTTTTAAATTCTTGAATTTTTTACTTTTGGTTTTTTTATATTTTTTTATGTTATTTTATTTTTTTTAATCTTATTTTTTTCAGATTCATTTGTTTAAAATTGACTTTATTTTATTAATTTTTTTATTTCATTTTATTTTTACTTTATTTACTATTTTTAATTCTTTTTTATTTATTTCCTTTTTTTGGTTTTTTTTTATTTTATGTAATCTTTTTTATTTTGTTATTTTTCATTTTTTTTTTTATTTTACATTTTTTTATTTTATTGACGATTTTTAAAAGCCTGTATAGGTATTTAATAAATATTTTTAAGTATTTTAGTGAGCTCAACGCCTTTGAAAAAAAAATAAAATTAAATAAAAAAAATAACAAACTTAAAATAAAATAAAATTAAATTTAATAAAAAAAATATTTTTAAGAATTTTAGGGAGCTCAAGGCCTTTGAAAAATAAAACACAATATTATGGATTGTGTTTTACATATATTTGTCAATATTTCGGTTTCACTCTGAAACCATCCTCAGGCACATAAGAATATGTTGTATCGACTGATAGTCAAATCTATGTAAAATACAATCCATAATATTGTGTTTTATTTTTCAAAGCCCTTAAGCTCACTGAAATACTTAAAAATATATTTTTATTTAATTTTTTTTTTTTTTTTTCATTTTTTATTTTTTTTTTTATTTTAAGTATTTTTTTTTTATTTAATTTATTAAATTAATTTTTTTACTTTTTTTATATTTTTTTTTTTGGTTTGGTTTTATTTTAGTTGATAATATTTATTTAACTGTTCAGCTAACAAACTAGTTACATGTATGACCTTTCACACGCCATTTGTTGCCATTCATTTACCAGCCTCGTTAATTTATAAAAAAAGTTCACACCCACCTGTCAAGATCACCGCATGATCATAATGCATAGTATCACTATCCTGCGGCGGATTTAAACGTTGCTGCCATTCGCAAAAATTACTCAAATAAGTATCAATATCATCGGAGCGCCTTAAATTGGGCGGATCAACATAAAGTATCTCTAAACGTTTCAAAACAAAATTTATGCGACGCCCCAATGTACGGTCATGGTATAGCAGCTGCACAGCATTTATCATAGCCAATACAAACCTCATCATTTGACTTTCGGTATTGTCAGGAAAATTCTTCGACATATGCTTGAAGAGATCACGATCAACGAAGATTGCTGTTTCAATGAATAAATCTTGCGGTACCTTTATATTGCTGGAGGTGATATAACGACGGCGCCGATGAAAATGTTGTTGCTTTTCAGCGCTATGCTGGTTATTGGGTTGAGCTTGACTCTCGCGGCTGTTGTTGGTAAAAGTTGTTTGAGTGTAGAGTGACTCGTGCGATTCTCTATGGTGATGTTGTTTTGATTTTCTTTGACGTTTTTGCAATTTATCTGACTTATGTTTGTTTATTTGTTGTTGTCGGTGATGATGTTTCAGGTGCTGATGTTTCAATGGCTCATGATGGCGATTGTGTTGTTGCTGTTGCTGCTGGTCAATATTGTGATGATAACGTGGCTTATAGCGTAAATTTAAGTCAACATATTTTGTTGTTTTATAATCGCTAACATTGTGATGATTTGTATAGTTTTGTGTTTTTTCATCGAAGTTTCCGTCGCTGGAATCGAGGTCGGTTCTTAGTGCAGGTCGGTCAGTTTTTCCAAGCTTGGTTCTCTCATCAAATTCCTCTTCTTCGGGCTCAAAGTATAAACTCGTATTGAATATTGATGCTTCCAGCGGCGTGAAAGCGGCTTCTTTGTGGTCTTTTGGTGGTAAATGATAGTTGGACTCGAGTATTACGTGTGTAGAGTTGCCGAAACGGGCTGGCAGTGGATGTATGATATAGTTGGTTGAGTTGTGATGGAAAACACCGCGCTGGAAATATTATGAAGAGATTGTTAAAGATTTAGAAAATAATTGAGCAAGTATTCTAAGTAAAATAACGAGAGGCGTAAGAATTTGTTATTTTTAATAAATGAGCGTGATTGCTCTGTCCAATCCGCAAGAAAGGCGATCCCGCTAGCGCACCAACTTCCGCGGAATCAGTCTTCTTAATATCGCATATAAGGTTCCAACAAGTGCTACTTTGGACTGAGTAGGCAATTGAGAAGTAAAGTTCCCTCTCGAAGAACAAAGATCGCATTCTATAAATCGCTCATCCTACCTGTTCTGATGTATGGCTCAGATTCATGTACAATGTCAAGAGAAGATGAGATGGCCCTTGGAGTATTTGAGGGAAGATCTATGGTCCTTCCCGTGATGCCAACGGCGAGTCTCGAAGGAGATTTAACGATGTACGAGCTTTACGCATATATCACCATAGTCCAGCGAATTAAAGCCCAAAGGCTCCGCTGGCTGGGTCATGTCATGCGAATGGACAAAGAAGCTCCAGCACAAAAAGTTTTCCTATCGTCACCTTAATTCGTCAGCAGAAGAAGTGAGGCCTCGACTGAGATGGAGGCCTCGACTAAGATGGAAACAATATTGGGGTTTCTAGTTGGCGTCAATTATCGCTAGAAAGGAATGACTGGCCTACTTTGATAGGCAGCGGTCAAAATCGCTTAGGCGGCTTGGGTCAGTAATCAAAATATCGAACAAATTTGGAGAGGGTGGAGTCTTCTTGTTTATATCTTATTTTATTTTACTTTATTGTAATATTCTATATTTTATTTCATTAAAATTATTATTATTTTTCTTTGGTTATTAAATTTTTTTATTTATTTTTATCTTTTTTATTTTTAATTTTATTCTTTTTATTTTTTTTTTGTGTATATTTTTTTATTTTATCTTATTTTATTTTATATTATTTTCTTTTATTTTATTTTATTTTATTTTATTTTATTTTTTGTTATTTTATTTTATTTTATTTTATTTTATTTTATTTTATTTTATTTTATTTTATTTTATTTTTGTTATTTTATTTTATTTTATTTTATTTTATTTTATTTTATTTTATTTTATTTTATTTTATTTATTTTATTTTATTTTATTTTATTTATTTTATTTTATTTTATTTTATTTTATTTTATTTTATTTTATTTTATTTTATTTATTTTATTTTATTTTATTTTATTTATTTTATTTTATTTTATTTTATTTTATTTTATTTTATTTTATTTTATTTTATTTTATTTTATTTTATTTTATTTTATTTTATTTTATTTTATTTTATTTTATTTTATTTTATTTTATTTTATTTTATTTTATTTTATTTTATTTTATTTTATTTTATTTTATTTTATTTTATTTTATTTTTATTTTATTTTATTTTATTTTATTTTATTTTATTTATTTTATTTTATTTTATTTTATTTTATTTTATTTTATTTTATTTTATTTTATTTTATTTTATTTTATTTTATTTTATTTTATTTTATTTTATTTTATTTTTTTATTTTATTTTATTTTATTTTATTTTATTTTATTTTATTTTATTTTATTTTATTTTATTTTATTTTATTTTATTTTATTTTATTTTATTTTATTTTATTTTATTTTATTTTATTTTATTTTATTTTATTTTATTTTATTTTATTTTATTTATTTTATTTTATTTTATTTATTTTATTTTTACTCTCACAATGCCGGGAAGAAAAGTCCTTGAAGAGATGTAACTCCAGTATCATCGAAACATATGTCGGCTTGTCTGGTTCCTGCAGCGCGTAGGTAAATTTTTCTCAAAAAACACATTTTTATTTTATTTTATTTTATTTTATTTATTTTATTTTATTTCATTTTATTTTATTTTATTGTTTTTTTGTTTTATTAATTTTATTTTAATTTATTTTAATTTT
>CAXKVI010000004.1:111920779-112068279 GCA_964058755.1 Campiglossa producta | reverse complement strand
CGTCATATTGCAACTGCTTTGTGGGTAGTAAATTTGTGCCAACATTTCTATCTGTTGTTTGTTGCAAATGCACCAATTTAAGTGAACGCCCTGCAAACAAAGATCAATGTTGGTATGCAATTATTATTCACACAAGTGCTCAACAAATTAGAAGCGATCAAACAAGAAGGGGTGTGCCCGTTGTCTACATGTCTTTGGTCTGCATTTTAGACACAACAATATCTGTGCGTGTCTATCTAAAATAGCTGTCTATTTGTCTATCTATCAGTTCAAGAGCTCCGCCTCGTGCAGCTGAGCGTGTATGTTGGAAGTGCATACTTGAAGTCGCTGCCAATTATTATTCGGTTTGAAATTCATAAACTGAAGTGTGAATTAAAAAGCTGTCAATATTTAAATATGTAAGTTCACTATAATTTAATTTGCGCATGCATTAATCATATGTTTATGTATTTAACCACAACTACCCGACGCACACTGGGGCCGAGCGTGCTCCAAATTCAGTTTTGAAATAATGAGTTTTTCAAAAAAATAAAAACAAAAACCCGGTATTGTTCCCTATAAAATTCTACACTTCTGGCCCATTTTTCAGCTTTCTATCGTTATACAGTTGGGAGTTATCCATACGCAAGCATGGCAAATTTTCCAAAAAATAATTTTTTTTCACAGTGAGAAATTTGAATGTGTATTTGAAATTGTTGGTGTAAGAGAAGGATATAAAATTGTATTATTCTGCTTTTTTTCATTACATTAAGTGAAGCTTATGTAATCGATTAGTGTTTTTTTTAGCAACTAGATGTTTTAAAAAATTAATTTTTAGTATAGAACTAAACCTCTTTTTTTTAATATTTTTTTTTCAAAATGGATTTTTTTTAATTTGCGCAAAAACGTTGCAAATGTAAACATTCAGCAGTAAAATATGATCCTTTGTGACGAAGAATCCGAGTTCAGAACCAAAAATAAAGTTTTTACGATATTAAAAAATTTTGAATTTATTTATATTTGAATTTTAAATTTATTTTTTATCTTCAAATCCCTTTTTGAATCTCTTAGTATTCTCCTTGAAACGACAAAGTTTTTTAAATACCGAATTATTGAAAGATTTTTCAATGCATTCTCGAAACAATGTAGGAACGTTATTTTTATTTTCAACCAGGAACATTCGCGAATGCTTTCGGGAATCAATGAACCAACTTTAAGTTTGTATTCTGCAAAGTGTTTTCAAACATTCACTCGAATTAAAAAGTTTACATCGTTCCCATTCGCGAATGCACTCGGGAATCATTCTCATGTTAAGAGAACTATTTTGGGATAAAAAAATTATTTCGATATTTTTTTCGAGATCGCTTCGGGAACATTTTAGGAATGTGTTTGGAATCATTTCGATACAGGAAAATAAAAGAAAGTTAATGTTCCGAAAAGGAAACATACCAAATATATCCCGTAATCATCAGAAAACAGTCCCGAAAATGTTACGAAATTATTTAAAAAACAATGGCAAAGCGGTCCCGAAGATAACCCCGAAATGATCCTGAAAACCATCAAGAAATTATCGGAAAATAATTCCAAAAAAAATATATGATACAAATACAAAACGGTAAAATGGTAACCTGGGCTACCCTACTTGACAATATGTATGTCGGCGAAAATACCTTTCATTTGATACCCATATTGGCTTATCTAACTCCATAATTTAAAAAAAAAAATTAGATAAGTGGCAATCCTGTACAACTGTACAAGTGGCAACCCCCAAGTGGATAGTCTTAGAATCAATCATACTATCTATATGCCAAATTTCATTCGAATCGGCCAAGCGGATATAGTCCGGATATACAAATATACTGCGGTAACTATAGGTGGCAACCCTACCTGAAAATATTTTATGTGGCATGTCGCTGAAAATACCTTTCATTTGATACCAATATTGGCATATGTTGCTCCATAATTTTAAAAAAATTAGATATGTGGCAACCCTGTAACCCGCGCCAAGTGGCAACCCCCAAGTGGATAGTCTTAGAATTAATCATACTATCTATATGCCAAATTTCATCCAAATCGGCCAAGCGGTTCCCGAAATAGTCTGGAGATACAAATATACAAGGTTAGCTCGTTTAAAATTATAAGATTTTAAATTTAAATTATTAGGGGAATACCTCGTTTAAAAAGTTGTGAGCTATCAGACGTTTACAAAGTTGTATTATTGACGTCAGAATGTCGAAAGAGGTTTTTCAGTCTGAGTGAAAGTTTACGTTCACTGATAGTAAAATATTGTAGTCAAAACAAATTGCATACGTAGTGTTATTTTTTATAGATGTTATCAACTATTGTTGATGAGCGCAAACATTTCGTTTAAAATAACATTGCGTAGTAGGCCTATATTTTAAGAGTTCAGCTTGCATTTGCTTTTTTTTCTTTCCCCCAAACTTGTATCCTTACAAACTTACCAACATTTGCTGTTCCGAAAATTAGTTCTTTTTCATGGTCCTCTAAATGATCTGAGAGGGATCTGTCATCGACCTAAAAGAAAGAAAAAAAATTTTAAAAATCATTTGGCTATAATCATATGAAGTAATTTAAAAAAAAAAAAAAAAAAAAAAAAAAAAAAAATCTATACGTAAAATTTTTAAGCAGAAGTAAGGTAGTCTAACTTCACGAGCTACCACTATTGATACAAAGATCATTGCTGAATCACTTTGGAAAATGAACACCTGACAAGGGCATCAAAACCTAAACTAACAAGTTTAACAAATTGCGAATAAACTATTTTTTAAGAAAAACAAAATTTGTATTTACCAAAAATCATTCACGCATGTCAATTTATTCACACACACACACACACATATACAATTTTAAACAAAATATCAGCTGGCGTTGAAAAATACCGGAAATAAACGCACTATTTTGACGCTTTCAAACTGAATGAATGTGCCATAAACATACAACAACAATAATCCTTAGTATTAAGCACAATAAAAGCTAGCAACAGTTAATAGCAGATGAGACCCATAATCAGCCAACCGAAATAATGAATGTCGTGCATGTTTGTAGGTATGTACATACAAATGTTCGCAGAATCGGCAAAGAGTTAATATTTTGGTCATATGATTATGTGAAGCGAGGCAGCCGGCGAAAAGAGGCGACAACAACCACCCATAATTGACACCCAAGTTTTTATACTTAGTTGTGGTTAACATATACATAGAATAGATTAAAACAAATCCAGTAAAATTAATTTGATCACCTTACATTGATTATTTGTTTTTTTTTTTTTTTTTTTTTTTTATTTTATTTTAAACTCTTTGTTGCTTTTGACTTGTAGTCAATTGCTGTAAACACCGACGGTATGAAAATGTGTTTTGAGACAAATTTTTTACCCACGCGCATTTCTTTCATATAAGTAAGTATAAGTATCATTGAAATTAAAGAAAATGTTCTATATGGAATTATAGGTTAGCTTAGGTTCAAGTGGCTTCCGCAGAGGCACACCTAGGCCAGTACTAAAAGGCCCTTTGTGATACCACCAACACTAGGAAAGTCGTTCCGGGACCCTGCCATATGGAAAATCCCGGTATTATCGGGATTCTCCACATAGCAGAATCCCGGGACTGAAGTTCCTAAACCGACACCGTTACTCCTCCTCGAACCATCTAGATGACTTGATGAAGGCCATCAGCACCTGGTTTCTCTAATTTTTAACGAAGTTCGTTACTCAAAAATCGTTAATTTTGACACAATTTTCTGTAGAACAGTAACGAATTTCGTTAAAAAGTTACAGAAACCAGGTGCAGGTCCTTTATGTCCAGCTCCGTGACCTAGCGTAGGCTAACCAGGAAGGGAACTCCCAAAAAGCGCATTCTTGCGCCACTTAAAGCCGGGCAGTTGCAGATGAGGTGCTCCGCCGTTTCCTCCTCCTCCACATGGAAGTATAAATATATGCATAAATGGACACTGAGAAGGGTTTACCTTCAAGCTGGATAGTGGCCTAAGGTGTTAGACCTTCTAGCATACTACAGTATTGTGAGTTCGAATCTCACAATGCCGGGAAGAAAAGTCCATGAAGAGATGTAATTCCAGTATCATCGAAACATATGTCGGCTTGTCTGGTTCCTGCAGCGCGTGGGTAAATTTTTCTCAAAAAAACACATTATTTTATTTTATTTTATTTTATTTTATTTCATTTTATTTTATTTTATTTTATTTTATTTTATTTTATTTTATTTTATTTTATTTTATTTTATTTTATTTTATTTTATTTTATTTTATTTTATTTTATTTTATTTTATTTTATTTTATTTTATTTTATTTTATTTTATTTTATTCTATTTTATTCTATTTTATTTTATTTTATTTTATTTTATTTTATTTTATTTTATTTTATTTTATTTCATTTTATTTTATTTTATTTTATTTTATTTTATTTTATTTTATTTTATTTTATTTTATTTTATTTTATTTTATTTTATTTTATTTTATTTTATTTTATTTTTTTTTATTTTATTTTATTTTATTTTATTTTATTTTATTTTATTTTATTTTATTTTATTTTATTATATTTCATTTTATTTTATTTTATTTTATTTTACTTTATTTTATTTTATATATTTTTTTCATTTTTTTTTTATTTTTTTTTTTTTTCATTTCATGAACTTTGAAAATTGTGTGGTTTTTTGACCAGTCGAATAATTTTTATCAAATTATTCTTTTGAGTTTTTGGCGAAAACAAGTTGAAAAATACTACATACAGCACCAACTACGATGATTGCAATTTCGATCTTGTTGAAGGATCTTGTCAAACCGCTTTGTTGCTTAGAAATTTTGCATCACCTTTACTGGTCATCGAACCAAAGAGAGGAGATTGGGAATTTCTAAACCACAGTGTGTAACCATTACACCAACAGCAACAATACAAAGCGGTTTGACAAGATCCTTCAACAAGATCGAAATTGCAATCATCGTAGTTGGTATTGTATGTAGTATTTTTCAACTTGTTTTCGCCAAAAACTCGAAAGAATAATTTGATAAAAATTATTCGACTGGTCAAAAGTCCACAAAATTTTCAAATTTCGTAATGACCAATAATAACAATAACTAAATTATAATAAAGCCGTGACATGGGCCAAAATGTAACAATGTGTACAACAAAAATCATAGCCATACGTAAATAGCAATAGAATGTTGCTTTGGGTATGTGCACTTAGGTAAGAATAACATTGTTAAATAAAACTAACAAAAAAAAAAAAAAAAATAGGCGAAGATATAGTTGCAATTTGCCTGCAGGCGCACTAAGCAGTGTATTAACCAAACTTGTTTAAGTTTTGTAAATTTTTCAATTAAGTTTTTTTGTTCAATTTTTTTTATCTTACTATATTTTATTTTATTTTATTTTTGTTATTTTTATTTTTTTATATTTAATTTCATTTTGTTTAGTTTCTTTTACAGAATCTTTTTTAAAACGTGACTCTCCAAAAAAATTTGGTGCCTCAGAACCACTTGGATGGGAACTTAATGTTGTTGTTGTTGTTGTTGTTGTTGTTGTTGTTGTTGTTGTTGTTGTTGTTGTTGTTGTTGTTGTAGCGAGGTGTAGCCCTGCCTAAATGTCAGACAGGGTCACCCCGAGTGTATTGCTCTTGGCCGGGTCGATATAAGAAAACGGCCCGGGTCGTTTCGGCACGATGGGTACAGCACAAGTACTTGTACCGTTCTTGTAGAACCGGCAATACAAGAAACTAGCCGTGTAGGCTATGTAGGTCATTTAGCGTTACCCAGGGTGCACCAACTGGGAAGCGGCCTACTTTTACACCCCTTAATGATTTGTTTTACCATACTTTTGTTGGTTATGATCATTGATAATTTAAAAAAATTTTTTTTTTTTTATTTATTCTACCCGATACCTCTTTCATGTACGTATATATATGTACCGATAGGTATACAAATAAGCAAGTGTGAGATGATGTTAATTCGGTGTTTGATGATCGCGAGTGACATCAGATCCACATCTGGTAATTAGTCTGCTGAGAATGCCACATGCAAACGTGATAATAATGCAATTCTTTGGTGCTATGGCATGCATGATGCACGTTAATGAATGCATTCATATTAGCAAAGAAGGCAAAATTATTTGAAAAAATATTTCAAACAAAAGATTCTATGAATTTTAAAATGATGCCATGCAGCTGTGAATCTGATTTTTTTTTTCATTTGCTTTTGTAATTATTAAAATATTGGGCAAGTCTGTATATAATTAAGTGCATCAGCTATTTATAAGAAAGAATTTGTCCATGACTTGAGTATTATGAATTCAATAAAATTAAAACAAAAAATGTATAGCAACAATGAAATTACTGTGACAAATATAGCAGCACCGCAAAGCTGAGACATATGTCTGTACTTTTGTGCATATCTGCCTATTCTGCAACTAAGCATTTGGCAGCACACTGCACTATGGGCTGAGTTGAATTTAAAATTTATTTATTTTTTAATTATTATTTTTTATGGCTTTAAGTACCTTCCTTGAAAAAATAATCGATTTTTTAAATACAGTAGCTTTCGAAATGGTAAAAACATGAACTTGACACTTTTGGAAAAAAAAAAACTATTTTTTGACAGAACTTTTGCTTGCGATAAAAAAACACAAACGAAAATTCTTTTAAATCGGAAGAGGTTGATTCTAACTATCTCACTGTTTGACATGGAAAGACCCGATGAGGTCTTTTGTCAACTTAGTACCTTTTACTCGACTTCCGCCTACAAAACATGCTGGCTAGCTAGCCCATGGTGCAGTGATGATGGTTTGCTGCAAGTCAGATATTGCAAAAATGCTTCGTAGATTCCTATTACAAAAACATGCTATAATTTTTATGAAGACAGCTGCAAATGCCTGTTCAATCGAACACAAAATTTGACGCTTTGTTACATGGAAGTCGACAAGTGTCAATTGTTGTCGCCCGTGTGGCTGTCGCTGGATTATTTTTAGTGTTTTAGCAGATCTAATTGCAGTTGAGTTTTTAATGACGTTAGTCATTTGTGTTGGTATTTGCTCCCCTCAACAGAGTTCAATGGACCCAGACGTTCTCTTTTCATCAGATATCTTTTTAGTTTTTGTTTTTTTTTTTTTTTTTTGTGAATCGCAATCAAATGTATTTTTTCACGTGCGATTAGAAACATAAAAATGTGCTGTTATGATAAAGTAGAGTGACTGGTTCGGGACTAGTGTTTTTAAGACCAATAGGCAACGTATTTTGATAAAATCAACCCTTAATGTAAAGATGAAGGGAAAGGAGAAAATAACAGTCAAATCACGGATGTAACTGTGGCATCGATAGACCAGACTCCAGATAGAAGTTTCTACTTACCGGTCCGATTTGGTTACCATCGACTAGTATAAGTTCCCAATTTTCAGCATAAAGTTCTAAGTTAGAACTTTTAAATTTATATTTATACTTATACTTATACTTATACTTATACTTATACTTATACTTATACTTATACTTATACTTATACTTATACTTATACTTATACTTATACTTATACTTATACTTATACTTATACTTATACTTATACTTATACTTATACTTATACTTATACTTATACTTATACTTATACTTATACTTATACTTATACTTATACTTATACTTATATAGATACCGATATATTTGAACCAGGGGTGATCCACTTAGGACAATATGGGTCTCAAACGAGTACTAATGAATAATACAATAAGTGATTTGATTAATTTCAATATCTTCTCTGGTTTCCGAGATATGTATCTTTATAGTACATTTACACCGCACCAAATTTGGCGAATTCAAATGAGCCAGTTCGACACCGTTTACACTGGCAAATTTGCATTTGGCTTCACCTTCCCTGCAAGAATCTTCTACGAGGACATAAATACACCGAAAGAAAATGCATTACCGTGATGATTTAAACACCTGTAGAGTAGAATTCGCCAATTTTCTCAAAAACAAGTAGTTGAAATTATTATTTACAGCTGTATATAGTGCAAAAGTTATCACACGTTAATTGCCCATTAAGGTTATTGTTGGGCATTCCTTAATGTGGAGCACTATTTTGAGGAACTGTGGATTGTATTGTTCGACAAATGAGGTCAAATACAATGGAATTTCAAATTTGGAAAATGAGATTTGTATGGAAAAAAGCGCCAAATTTGATGCGGTGTAAATGTACTATTTGGTCTACTATTTTGCATTAAAATTTGTTTGCACATTTACTTTGTTTACGTTTTTAAAGCAAAAATAATAATGTCATGATTAAATTCGATGAAATTACATACAAACACTCGTGTTCTCTGGACTACTTTTACGATACGTATTTTTTTGACAATTTTGCACATTTTAATATCGCCTGATAATCACCTGTCTTTGCTGAAGTTAGGCTTGCAGTTTAAGTAAATTTGTTTATATTCATGTATTGAAGAGGTCATTTACTTGCCTGTAATGTGAAACAATATCGTTTAAATTTTTAATGAGCACGAAAATAACTTTGTACTATACTACGATGATTACACATTTCGGTAAAGTATTATATTACTATGAACATACTTTCAATATTGTTGAGACGCAACATTTTACATATTGCAAAAAGTAGCAACAACAATAGATGAATAAGCATATTATAAAACTGACTCTAAGCCTAGAAAATAATTAATGATTCTAAGTATTTAAACAAACGATGATAATTAGACTATTAAAAAATGTCTGAGTCGATTTGTTTTAGAATTAAATGCATGTAAATAATATGCGACATCTGTCAAATCATCGTTAATCCGACATGTCTGGATTCATCACGCCAATCTCATAGCTTCAGATTTATTTACATCACTCACTACGAAAATAGTTTGATCTATCACAACTACGAGGGCTGTTAGTTAGAGTTTTTCTTATAGTTTAAAAACGGTATCAGCGCCTCTTATTCAAACTCAAATCTAAAACAAAACAGAGCGATCTGGAAAATTTGGGTCGCTGTTCGTACGTAACTCAAGATCAAAGCGAATCTGTTTACCCTTAAAATATTAAAACATTTAATTCCAGAGCCTACAAATGAAGCATCATCGGGAATAACGTTGTAAGTGACAAAACAAAATTGTTCAGCAAGGCAAAAAAATGCGTACTCTCGAGAACCCTTATCAGTAGAATTATTATATTTGGGTTCAATTTAAGAGCTAAATAGGGTATAGGGGCCTATTAACAATTCCGTCGAAAATCGAAACTTGATAGAAATTATTAAATTTATCGGAATTTAGTCTATAATTTCGATAAATTTGGTGATTTATATAGAGTGATTTCGTTTGGTGATATAATGCTTGACCACAATGTGAGAGAGCCATTTTAACGGGTATATGCAAAAAACCGGTTTTGAACAAAAATGGTACTTACAACGTTATTCCCAAAAATGCTTCAATTACTAACTTATCCAACTACTCCTGCACTTATATACGCAAAGGTATAAATAAATATTGAATTGAAATGTGCATTCGGCTACGCGTCAAGTCAGTTAATTGAATAATTTCTGCATTGATTATCATATTAAACTGTCAGGCTAAACTCACTGTCGTTCAGTATTTGAATGACAAATTTTTATGTTAAGTCACTTTGTTTCTTGAGTCATTTGCGCGACACTTTTATTAAAAGTTGACATTTATAATGATTGAAATATGTAAGAAATTATTTAAGTTGCAGGCATTTAATGCCTGTTAAATTTTTATATTAGGCCGATTCATATCTCATGTAGCTTAATATAATTCCGACGTCAGTTTTTTCGGGTCACCCTATGTTTTCCCTCCCGAGGGTAGATTGTTCAGAGATCAGTAGAAGTAAAAAAAAAATTTATAATTTTTTTTTAACATCGGTAGTGGAAAAATTGTTTAATTTTTAAGTTTTTTAATTTTTAAATTTGTTTTAAATTTTTTGAACCAACTACCCTCTGGGGAGAAAACTATGGAACTTCTGTATGACGCCAAATATAAAAAAAAAATTAAACTGTAAGGAACCACCCTCTGGAGAGAAAACCTAGGGTGACCAACAAAAATCTGAATTCAGATTCGGATTCCTCACACCCAAAAATTTCAGAAACCGTCGTAAAACCCGGTGTGATTTTTAACAACTTAAATTTTTTTGTACAGTGTAATTTTAAGAAGAGGAACAATTTTTCAGTAGATTCCCTAAGGCTAAAACCCCACTTCGATACTAATATAGCGTTAGTAAATTCATGTTTCTGGGCCAACGAAAATATTTAAAAACTGAATTTTTAAATATTTTAAAAAAATATTTTAAAAATTTCGTTTGGCCAGAAACATGAATGTGTTGTACTGAACAAGGGTCACCATGGCGTATACGTAACAATTTTTCTACAACTTCATGTTTCTGTCAAACCGAAAATTTTAAAAAAAATTTTAAATTAAGGGTTTAAACATTTTTGTTGCGACAGAAATATGAATATGTACAGTGACTCACAGTGAATTCGGTCCACTAATATTTTTTTGAATTTCGTTAGACAGGGTACTAAGATGGTATTTCTGAAATTTTTTCATCAAAATTTTCAATTTTTTGAAAAATTCCCTTGAACTTTGTTCAAATTTTTAAGGAAATTTTTTTATATTTTAATTAAAAAATTTTAGAAATGCCATCTTAGTACCCTGTCTAACGAAATTCAAAAAAATGTTAGTGGACCGAATTCACTGTGAGTCACTGTATGTAGCATATTCGTTTTACTTAGACTGAACAAATCGTTACGTCGATTTTAAGTACCACCCTAATAACCATATATTATTAGCTTAGTTATTTTGTTCTATTTCTAAATCTATGTAGTTCGCGCTATTATTTTTTTACATAACTAGGTAATCTAAAAACCATTATCTAAACCACTTTTCTATGGCAACTTTTCATACAACTCTTTTCATTAGATTGTTCAAGCTCGGTGGTTAAAGAGCAATGGCAACGCTTCAGAGATTCGCTGTGAGTTCATTGTCATGGCAAAATCATTTTTCTCTATTCTTTAGTGCGACAAGTCAAAGACGTAATTTTCATTGTGGCACTTAAAGCCCTATTCTATTAGATTGACTGAAATGTCATTACGTAGTAGGTATATTTGCACATGTTATTTAACTAACAATTGAGATCCGTCCATGGTGTACTACGCATTTGGTACAATGACCTTTTGGCAGCGACTTACACAAATTGCAGTCTATTTCGCTTGAAGAACATTGATCGTTGAATGGGTAAGTGGGATCGATAGAGAGAAAGATATTGGGAGAAGATGGTGAAGAGGGACAACTCTGTGTGGTCCGTCACGTAACTTTTTATATGTGGATCTTCCGACTAGACATGGCGAAATACGGCTACAACAACAACAGGGAGATAAGGTAAGCAAACCTTTTTTCGGAAATTACGTCGTCTGCAAGATCTGTTAGTCTTTATTAATCCAGCCTGCTTTATAAACAAAACCTAGCGCCACCTAGACTTCAAGTCATTAATGCATTAGCTATGCACACAATACCATCTTGAAATGCGCATTACTATTCATATATCTCTCGCTCGCTGCATTTCACAATTTTATTACCCAAATATTTATGCCTGCAAACGCTGTTGTTATGACACAATGCACTCTATTTCTTTGAGCAGCATTTTTTTTTTTTTTTTGTTTTGTCATTATCTAATATATGATTTAATAACAATCATTAATAACAGACAAAGAAAAAAAATATTATTTTGATGTATGTATTTTTTTTATTATTTTCCCTTACCAGTATTTACATAAATTACGTCAGTTGGGTCGAAAAGCGTGAAAATTTTCGCAAAACAAAGAAAAGCCGCCAACTGTGGGTGAGCGAAGCAACAATTAAAAATTTTCAAATTACTTCAGCAAGACTGCAATCACTCTGCATTTAATTTTTAGGATAGTTGGAAGGCCTAACGAAATTTCGTTTGATTGACTTGTTGAAGTTGTATTGTACATATATTTCGCATTTCAAAACGTGGTTTATTGCAAGACGTTTAGTTTAGTTTTATTTTTCATATTGCATTATAAAGTACTTGTGAAAATGAGGTGTAGATACATACAAATAAGGGTAATGTATTTTGAATTTTAAAAAACTTTCAAAACTTTTATTACTCCCCCCGCATAATGTGTGCATTGCAAGGCATAAATCTCACTTTCGTATGACGCTATAAAGGAATGGCGCATCATATTTGTGGCAAGAAATAATTAGAAAAAATTTGATCATTTATATAATAACCCTGCAGCGAAACCTCAAACTAGTCAGAAAAATACGATACAACTAAATTTTTCTGGATGAAATCATACCAGTTAAAAAATACAAAACGGTCCTTGGCCGTGATAAATTAAAAGGGTAAGTCATGAAAGTTCTGGTTGAAAACATATTAGTCCAGGTTCAATGCTTTTTGGGCTAGTATGGGACTAGTAATAGAAACTAACTATAGCTCTTAAGATCTGGATTCTGAGCTATGTTTGAACTAGTGGATCTTAAATTTTCTTCAGTCACATAGAAACTCATATCGATCTGGAGAAAATGATGATGACATACTTTGTAAGATGTTGAGTGAAAGATTAACGGCTGAGTGAAAGATCAACATATAAAAATATTTTTCAAAAGGAGTCTACAACTGGCCATGTGGATCTTGACACCTAACAAAAGGAGCTCTTGCATAGCTGAACTGAAGTCCGACTGTACATATCAACCACGTAGCCAATGAAGTCCCAACTTTATGGCTGATACTCATCGCAGAAAACTCCACCTCCTACTTTCTCATTCAACTCGGACTGGCCAGGCAACTAGACATCGGCACTAGTAATTTCTCCATAACACATCTCTTTCGAGGGTATGGGATTGTCAAAGCTGTAAACTGGGGTAGAGATCAAGTCACAGTAGTCAGTGCTATCAAAACTTTATACTAGCCCGGGTTGCGGCAATCTTTCCCACAATATCAACCAGGTGCAGGCCCAACATCGCATTCAGAGCTAATTTAGGTTTGCTTCAACCAAAGCCATTTCTGGTAAATTGTCCAGCAATTTCACTGTGGAAACCGTGTGCAGCACCTGTCACCATAAGAAACACACAACAAAAGAATCGCCTTATCCACAGCATCTTAGAGCCAATCCAACGCCCTAAGAGAGATGCCTGAGCATTAGACAATACCCCTACGACAGCAATACAAGTCAACATAGGCCTCTTGGTCCTTTTCTTAAAACTCAGTTCCCATAATAGTTTGCTATATAACAGTATAATACCGAGCAATCTCGATGACCCACTATGAACTCTTTGCACTCGAGGGACCCTCAATTATTTACAGCGCTAGTATAGCGCCCTTCCAATATGCATGTTGCACTCTCGAAAGTCGATCTTGGGAAAACATACCCTTTCATACGTATAGGTCAATCAGGAGTTCCATCGTCTTTAAAAGGGCAATAGGCTAAAGTCTTTGGGAGAAAAGGTGGAAATTGTGGAAAGGTGGCTTTGACCGCCTGCTAAGATTTGGAGGTGTAAAAAAATCCGCAACCATTTCTGGAGTTGCGCAAGTAAAATAACATCTGGCCCCTTTGACTGATTGGGTTGTATTACTGTCGAGGGATTTCAAAAGGCGCCCTACCGATATAGCTATTATGTAGATTGTGGTAGATTTAATTTGGTTTATTAGACCTCCCTTGTTTATCAGATGAAAATTTCGGGGTCGAATGCTAAAAAGAATGTAAGTAGCTAATCCTTATTAATGTTGCAGTCTGTCTACCCATTTATTTGTTTATACAATACTTTTTTGCTGACCCACAAAACTACCAAACAAAATAAAGAAAGGTAAACACCAAGCAAGAACTCACCTCGACACCATTCAGATGAACGATGTGCTTCCGTGTCAGATCGATGCGCAAGCGGCGACCGCCAACAGCGGCATTGTTGTTGGTATTACTAACCGACACACTACTGCTGCTGGTAGGGTCATGATAAACGTTGTTGTTGCTGGTACTGCTGCTGTTACTATCATTTACGATATCACGAGTATCTGTATAACGATGACGATTGGACACAACGTGATCGTGGCTTATTGTGCTATTGTTGTTGTTTCCGCTAAACCAAGCACTATTACCGACATTTATACTACTTATATTGTTGTTGCTGTTGCTGCTGTTTTGCACAGCGCAACCAAAATGCAGACAATTCGAAATTAAGCTTGCAATTAAAATGAAAACGAAGCCACTAGGTGAGCACATCATCATGGGACGGGTGAATCGTTCGTCGTTCGGCGCGCGGTGCCGTCGTTGCTTTTCACTGACAACTGCTGGCTCTAATCACTCTTGCTGCTGTTTAAAACGCGTTGTGGTATAAAATTTTCAAAAATTAAAAATAGAAATGGAAAATTTGAGTTACGCGCCCGGAAAAAAAACGAAAGCAACGCAATAAACGTCCAAATGCAGCATGGAGGGTGGTGATGTGCGATACTGGAACAGCGTGCGCTCAGCGTGACGTGCTGTTGGTAAGCTGCGCATAAATGGGGCCAAACCAGCCAGCAGCTCCAATTGTAAATTGGCGTTGTAAACGTTGGTTGTTTTGCGCCATACGAACGGTAGGCAGTTGATGGAGCAGTGGCGAGGTAAAGCTCGTGGTGGTTTGGTGGGCCAACAATTTAGCCACTACACGCAACAGAGTCGGAGAGGGTATCTTGTTGTTGTTGTTTTTTTTGCTTGCTTTTTTGTTGTTATTTTTTTACCGATCGGTGTTATGGGTTTTACTTAGCGCCAGTCTGCCTATCGACTGACTTCGCTTAACTGATTTGTGGGCGGGCATGCGCAGACAGCAGCTAGGCGCTTATGGAATTTTTTGATATTATTATACGCCGCCTATTTTATGTGTGAGTTTTAGCTGCGGAGTTAATTTTTGCAGAATTTTTTAAAGCGCGTTTTAATATTTTTTTTTTTGCTTTTTTTATTTTCTTGTTTTTAATTGCTTTGGGCTTTTTCACTTTATTGCTGTTTATTTGTGTTAGTTGTAGGTTGTTTTTGCTTTGATTTAAATTGGCTCAAAACACTGCTTTAATTTGTTGTTTAATTGTTGCTTTGTTGCTGTTACTTTTAGTGGCAACATTTTCTTTTTGCATCATTTTATGCACTTTTACTGATTTGTAATTATCATTTTTCTTTTTCGATGTTTAAATCTTGTATTAAACTAAATTAATTTTTTTTATTATTATTATTATTCAATTTAATTACTGCTGCTTGTTGAAATATTGCATAAATTATAGTGTCGCCTACAACAAGCATTTTATTAATTTATTTATGTACAAATGACAAAAAACCGGGCATTCGTGCACTGCTATTGCATTTTTTTTAATATTTTTTATTTTTTTTTATTTGATTTTTTTTATTTTTTTTATTTGATTTTATTTTATTTTATTTTATTTTATTTTATTTTGTTATATTTTATTTTATTTTATTTTATTTTATTTTATTTTATTTTATTTTATTTTATTTTATTTTATTTTATTTTATTTTATTTTATTTTATTTGTTTTTTTTTTTTAATTTTATTTTATTTTATTTTATTTTATTTTATTTTATTTTATTTTATTTTTTTATTTTATTTTATTTTATTTTATTTTTTATTTTATTTTATTTTATTTTATTTTATTTTATTTTATTTTATTTTATTTTATTTTATATTTTTTATTTTATTTTATTTTATTTTATTTTATTTTATTTTATTTTATTTTATTTTATTTTATTTTATTTTATTTTATTTTATTTTATTTTATTTTATTTTATTTTATTTTATTTTATTTTATTTTATTTTATTTTATTTTATTTTATTTTATTTTATTTTATTTTATTTTATTTTATTTTATTTTATTTTATTTTATTTTATTTTATTTTATTTTATTTTATTTTATTTTATTTTATTTTATTTTATTTTATTTTATTTTATTTTATTTTATTTTATTTTATTTTATTTTATTTTATTTTATTTTATTTTATTTTATTTTATTTTATTTTATTTTATTTTATTTTATTTTATTTTATTTTATTTTATTTTATTTTATTTTATTTTATTTTATTTTATTTTATTTTATTTTATTTTATTTTATTTTATTTTATTTTATTTTATTTTATTTTATTTTATTTTATTTTATTTTATTTTATTTTATTTTATTTTATTTTATTTTATTTTATTTTATTTTATTTTATTTTATTTTATTTTATTTTATTTTATTTTATTTTATTTTATTTTATTTTATTTTATTTTATTTTATTTTATTTTATTTTATTTTATTTTATTTTATTTTATTTTATTTTATTTTATTTTATTTTATTTTATTTTATTTTATTTTATTTTATTTTATTTTATTTTATTTTATTTTATTTTATTTTATTTTATTTTATTTTATTTTATTTTATTTTATTTTATTTTATTTTATTTTATTTTATTTTATTTTATTTTATTTTATTTTATTTTATTTTATTTTATTTTATTTTATTTTATTTTATTTTATTTTATTTTATTTTATTTTATTTTATTTTATTTTATTTTATTTTATTTTATTTTATTTTATTTTATTTTATTTTATTTTATTTTATTTTATTTTATTTTATTTTATTTTATTTTATTTTATTTTATTTTATTTTATTTTATTTTATTTTATTTTATTTTATTTTATTTTATTTTATTTTATTTTATTTTATTTTATTTTATTTTATTTTATTTTATTTTATTTTATTTTATTTTATTTTATTTTATTTTATTTTATTTTATTTTATTTTATTTTATTTTATTTTATTTTATTTTATTTTATTTTATTTTATTTTATTTTATTTTATTTTATTTTATTTTATTTTATTTTATTTTATTTTATTTTATTTTATTTTATTTTATTTTATTTTATTTATTTTATTTTATTTTATTTTATTTTATTTTATTTTATTTTATTTTATTTTATTTTATTTTATTTTATTTTATTTTATTTTATTTTATTTTATTTTATTTTATTTTATTTTATTTTATTTTATTTTATTTTATTTTATTTTATTTTATTTTATTTTATTTTATTTTATTTTATTTTATTTTATTTTATTTTATTTTATTTTATTTTATTTTATTTTATTTTATTTTATTTTATTTTATTTTATTTTATTTTATTTTATTTTATTTTATTTTATTTTATTTTATTTTATTTTATTTTATTTTATTTTATTTTATTTTATTTTATTTTATTTTATTTTATTTTATTTTATTTTATTTTATTTTATTTTATTTTATTTTATTTTATTTTATTTTATTTTATTTTATTTTATTTTATTTTATTTTATTTTATTTTATTTTATTTTATTTTATTTTATTTTATTTTATTTTATTTTATTTTATTTTATTTTATTTTATTTTATTTTATTTTATTTTATTTTATTTTATTTTATTTTATTTTATTTTATTTTATTTTATTTTATTTTATTTTATTTTATTTTATTTTATTTTATTTTATTTTATTTTATTTTATTTTATTTTATTTTATTTTATTTTATTTTATTTTATTTTATTTTATTTTATTTTATTTTATTTTATTTTATTTTATTTTATTTTATTTTATTTTATTTTATTTTATTTTATTTTATTTTATTTTATTTTATTTTATTTTATTTTATTTTATTTTATTTTATTTTATTTTATTTTATTTTATTTTATTTTATTTTATTTTATTTTATTTTATTTTATTTTATTTTATTTTATTTTATTTTATTTTATTTTATTTTTATTTTATTTTATTTTATTTTATTTTATTTTATTTTATTTTATTTTATTTTATTTTATTTTATTTTATTTTATTTTATTTTATTTTATTTTATTTTATTTTATTTTATTTTATTTTATTTTATTTTATTTTATTTTATTTTATTTTATTTTATTTTATTTTATTTTATTTTATTTTATTTTATTTTATTTTATTTTATTTTATTTTATTTTATTTTATTTTATTTTATTTTATTTTATTTTATTTTATTTTATTTTATTTTATTTTATTTTATTTTATTTTATTTTATTTTATTTTATTTTATTTTATTTTATTTTATTTTATTTTATTTTATTTTATTTTATTTTATTTTATTTTATTTTATTTTATTTTATTTTATTTTATTTTATTTTATTTTATTTTATTTTATTTTATTTTATTTTATTTTATTTTATTTTATTTTATTTTATTTTATTTTATTTTATTTTATTTTATTTTATTTTATTTTATTTTATTTTATTTTATTTTATTTTATTTTATTTTATTTTATTTTATTTTATTTTATTTTATTTTATTTTATTTTATTTTATTTTATTTTATTTTATTTTATTTTATTTTATTTTATTTTATTTTATTTTGCTTTATTTAATTAAAATTTTTTTTTTTATTTATGTTAAGTTCATTTTATTTTATTTTACTTTTTTCATGATGTTTTATAATTTATTTTTTTATATTTAATTCTTTGTATTTTATTTTTTTTTTCCTATCTTTCTTCTAAGTTTTTTCGAGTGTTCCCGTCAGACTACAACCAGTGTGAGCTATTAGTACCTCTTGAGTCGATAAGTAGGAAGCAAATACAAGTAATAGATAAGAAAAAAAAATGTCGATAAGTGTGTATGTGTATTAGATTGGCTAAAAATAATCGATATGCGTTTTTTCGACTGGCATTCCCTTTTAAAAATAGACTGAATGGGAAAAACATCCTCATGGCACTTTTTCTTTTTCACACTAGGCTTCCATTAATTAATATATTTAATCACTTAAACATAATGCAAGCAAATTTTTTTCAATATTTAAGTAGAGGATATTTAAGGCTTTATAAAAAAGTTTTTATATACTTTTTTCATTATTCCTATCTTTAAAAAGATATTACGAGATTAAAAATTCAATTGTATAATAAAATCTTGTTCTACTAGTTATAGTTACCCATACCTTTAA
Source organism: Campiglossa producta (assembly GCA_964058755.1). Taxonomy (NCBI): domain Eukaryota; kingdom Metazoa; phylum Arthropoda; class Insecta; order Diptera; family Tephritidae; genus Campiglossa; species Campiglossa producta. Next base: position 112,049,321 of record CAXKVI010000004.1, on the reverse strand, counting down.
CTAATGTGCACATCATATGTTTAAATTTTTTCTTAATTGATTGCAAGTGCAATTTTGCACTGAGAGAAATTTATTGCCAATTCAACTGTAACACTCATTCACACTCGCTGCGCACACCCCGTAAATGCAATTTGACATTTATTATTCTTTGTTTTATAGTATTATTGCTGTATATGTTGTTGTTGTTATTGGCTCGTGCCTTTTGATTTGTTTTAATTTTTTTCTTTTTTTACATTCAACGGGAATGCTAATTGCATATATGAGTGTGTTGGTGTGAGTTTGTAAGCAAGTTTTATGCACTAATTAATCGTCTTGATTGCTTGTTGTTTGCTCACTATATGTTGTTTTTGTTGTTGTGCTACTGTTGCTTTCTTACTGCAATTACAATCATATATATAGGTATGTATGTATGTAGGTATCTACATTAGTACTCGTATGTTTGTTTGTAATTATTGCCGTTGGTATATTGTTACTACACGTTTTTCTTTGCTGTTACACATTAGCTACGATTTCGTTTAAGCTTTTTGCTGAGTAACTATAAAAAATCGCATTAAATTTCTTTTGACTTTTTTGCTTTAATCGCTTCTTATTTGGGTAGATTCCATTACGTTCACCCACCTTTCTTATTTAAATTTTTTTTGATGATTTTTTATGATGATATAGATAACACATGTGGGTGGGTTTGTTTTTTGTGGCACACTTGTTTTTCCTTTGCATTTAATTTGTGGAGGCTTTGTTGATTAAAACGAAAGAGTCAAGACACGAACTCGAAGCTTAAAACTTTAGTGGTTGCAAAAGCATCCAAAGACCCGTTATTTGGAGGATGCCTTTTCAAAAAATCGAAAATAAGTCTAACAAAACGGGACTTAGCAGGAAAGTAGCAAAATACGGTTCATGTATTAGCTCATCTCTCATCTGAACGATTTTTTTTTATCAAGTTGAACTTTCTACTTTATCGCACCCCCCTATTATATTGCCTCACTATATTCATCAATTAAATTCAATGTAACCACAAAGTATTTCAATAAAAATAAAAATTATTTTGCCAACAACTACCCCTATTTTTGATTGTTGTAGTAATAAAAGATATAAAGAAAGATTCCTAATTTAAATTTAATTACTTCAACGCTTTCAGAAAATGCAAAGTAAACAAAACAGTCAATAACTTAATCATATAAATGTGTTGTCTGTATGTACATAGACTACAAACTAAATACAAGGTGACACATCGAGTTCTATGTTTATAATTTTATAATAGTCGCTCTCTTGAATTATAGGCACACTGAATTAACCGTTGAATGAAATCGGTTCCACTGCAGTCAGGCTGGTGTCATAAGGCGCCAATATCGCAACGTAAAAGAATCATATCGGCCAAAGTACTGCCATCGGTATAACTCTGTTAATGGATACACCGACTAAGCCGGGCGCAAAACGGATATAGAACAAGTAAGGAAGTCTAAGTTCGGGTAAACTGAATATTAAATACCCAGCAATACCAACTGCGACAATCGCAATTTCGATCTTGTCGAGTCGCAGTTAAAGGTGAAGAACAATTTCTAAGAACAACATACAAAACGATTTGACAAGATCCTTCAACAAGATCGAAATTGCAATTATCGTTTTCGCCAAAAAACCGAAAAAAAATTATTATGATAAAAAAATTTTGACTGGTCAAAAGTCCACAAAAAATGTTCACAGTAAATAAGAAATGTTTTTTAGATATATTTTGGTATTTATTTGAATTGAATTATCAAAATCAAACATACTTTTCATGCAATATAATTTGGAATTTCGTTGCTAGTATTTTTTTTTTCTTTTTTTTTTGAAGACAACATTATATGTGTAGTTGTATGAATGGTATGGTTTATGGTTAGGTCTTTCATGTGTAATAGGTCTTTCATGTGTAACGATTCGCATTTTTATTTATTTTTTACTTTATTTTTATTTCATTTATTTAAACTCATATTTTTTATAGTACCAACTTTTGACACTAATAGAACGTAACATAAAAAAATATCGTAAGGGACAGTTTGGTCAAAAATGAGATTTGCTTACTAGGGCTTGTGGGTACCCGGATCCATTCATTAGTAACAAAAAAGTCGGGGTTTATGCAATAGAATGTCAAAAAAAAAAAACATTTGAATTTGACCCACCATATCCCTGCAGCGAAAACAACTAGTTGAAAACTACTTTACAACTAGTTGGTGCACCGGGCCCAACTAGTCAGTGTTTTGCCTTTTTTCCATATAAGCAACTGGTATTTTTTACGTGTTATGTCAGATTTCGACCAGAACATACCAGTCATCTACTAGTCATGATATACTAGAATTATACTAGTTGTAAAATACCAGTCCCATACTAGTTCAACCGGGACTAGTATGATTTCCATAAAATGAACTAGTGTCCATACTAGTCCAAAAATGACTAGTATGAAATATACTAGTCCCATACTAGTCCAAAAAGCATTGAACCTGGACTAATGTGATTTCAACCAGATGATTTTCATGACTTACCCTTTATTTTATCATAAGCCTTTATTCTGATGTTTATTCTTAAAATAGCAGCGACTATTTGTATTTACCCTATCACGAAAAAGCATCTATGAATTATAAGAGAAAAAAGAAGCAAACGAAACGAATGAATTTTGTATTTTTTAACTGGTATGATTTTATCCAGAAAAATTAAGTTGTATACTAGTATGAAATGGATATTTCCTGACTAGTATGAATTCAGCTAGAAAATTATAGTTTTATACTAGTATTTCTCTGACTAGTTTGAGGTTTCGCTGCAGGGATAGTGGCTCGTGCAAAAGTTAACCAGTCTTTGCTTCTCCTGTAAAATTTGAGCACGATATATGAAAAGAAATCAAACGTTTTGAAAACTGCGACAAATTTTATTAAAGGGGTTTTTTTCTAAACGTATTAATTTTTGAATTTTATAATTTTTGTTAAAATAATTGGACTTGACAAGATAATAAAAAAAAAATTAAAAAAAAAAATTAAAAAAATTATATGTTTGAAAGAAAGAAAGAAAACAACTTCGGAAGGTATACAAAATATATTTCAAAAAAAATTTTGAAATTTTCAAAACCGTAAAAAGTATCAAAAGATGTTGTGGAACTTTCGGAAGATAGTTTTTTTTTTCAAAGCATTAATTTTTGAATTTTGTAATTTTTGTTAAAACAATTGCACTCGACTAGAAAATTCAAGAAACTAAAAACAGATTGCAAAAAAATGAAAAATTATACATATATGAATTTGAAATAAAAAAAAACTTTGAGTTTATCTGGATATCTTTAGATACTTATATCAAATTTAAAAATTAAAAGTATTCAAAAAGTAAAAATCTTAAATTCTAAATTTTCTAAAAATTTCACAATATCTTTAGATACTTATATTTAGTGCTGCGCAGGCCCTATACACTTGAAGCACTTTTGTTTTTTTATTTTTTGCACTGAAATAATTTGAATATAAAAACAAGTAAGGAAGTCTAAGTTCGGGTAAAACGAACATTAAATACCCAACGGTAGTTTTCATATGATTTTCGAAATTAGCCATTTCGTCCAATTACATCAGGTATACTCCCTATTATGCTAGTATATCTTGTACCGTAATCAGTTTAAAAGTTATGACCCGTGAAATTTTCAAATATGCCTCCCGTTAAAGTGGGCGGTGCCACGACCACTTTAAAAAATTTATCAAAAAATCACTATGTAATGATCAGGGGGATTCAGCTATAAAATTATAGCCATTTCCGTCACCGAATTATGTCAATTTAGGTGATTTTCGAAATTTTCGATATCGAAATTGGGCATGGTTGAAGGGCGATTTTATCCAATTTCATCAGGTATACTCCCAACGTTACTCATAGTTCCATCGTAATCAGTTTTAAAGTTACGACCCGTCGAATTTTCAAAAATGTCTCCCTTAAAAGTGGGCGGTGCCACTCCCTTTATGGAAAAATCATAAGAGAATGACCAGGGCGACTCACCTATAAAATTATATCATTTTAGCCATTTCAGCTACAGAGTTATGTTAATTTATGCGATTTTCGAACTTTTCGATATCGAAAAAGGGGGCGTGATTATCATCCGATTTAGCCCGTTTTCAATAGCAACCTATCTTGACCAGAAAGTAACCTGTATACAAATTTCCATGCAAATATCTCAATTTTTACTCAAGTTATCGTGTACACGGACAGACGAACGAACGGACAGATGGACAGACGAACGGACGGACGGACGGACGGACAGACGGACGGACATGACTTAATGAACTTTTTTTCCAACCTAAGTACTTTCATATATGAAACTCTATATCTATCTCGATTATTTTGTACCGTTACGTAGTACCGTTATGTGGTCAAAATTATAATACCCTTGTACTAGTACTAGTACGCTGGGTATAATGTGTTAAGGTCTTCTATATAAAGGGGAAAAAATATTTATTTTATAATTTGCATAACGTTTGAAAATGTTTTTTTTTTTTTTGTCGCCGATTTGAAATCGAAAGACCCACTTAGCCAATACGCACAAAAAACGAAATGATACATTGCAGAGCGATTGCTCAATTTAAAACCCTGTGAATCGAAATTTATGTCGTTTTATTATTTTTTACGCATTTTCTATGATTTTCATTAGAACTTGTTTCTTACTTAATTTATTAGACCATAAACCGCGCACGCGCAACATATTTTTTTTTAATAATTTGCATCAGGATTAGGCGCCACAAATACAAACACAGGCTCTCACAAAGCGCCAAGCTGCAATTCAAATTCACCTCAATTCAATTAAAAATATTTGCACATTCTATTCGCACTATATTTGCATTGCAATAACTTTTGTAAATATATATAGATACAATATGTTTGCATCAGATTTGAATCTAAACACAACGGTAGGTATTGTAGTTGTAGATCACTATAATTTACAATATTTGATTGGCATTCATCGCGCGCGTTAAGAGTGCTTTTCCGCGTGTGCTATATGCCACTTCGGTGGCTTGTTGACGAATGAATGAAAAGCGTAAAATCACAGCTGGAAAATTATAAAAATTGTACCTACTGCAGCAACTCAACAACGAAGCGCTCCACAACGTTCCAACTATTGTTGAAGAATATTTTGTTTGTGTAACAGCAGCGTTAGCACACACACACGACCATTGCACGATCATCAACAGCGCCACCGCTTGCACGTCTCACCACTTTAACCTGCCACTATGTAGAAACCATCACTCAACGAATCATTCATTTGTTGGAGCAACAGTAGGCATTGCATGAGTGCGAATCATTGGCGTATTGCAAATGCAAATGCAGCAGAAAAAGTTTACCCTCGGGCAATGATCGCCAATGTGTCTGACGAATTCTGCTGATTGTCGGTAAAATACATTTTCATAGCTTCCTCACCCTTCACAAAGAAAAGTGCCCTGCTGTTTAGATGGATGAGGCATAAAGGAATGTAAAATTGCATAGTGTTGTAACCCTGTAGGAAAATCTTTACTGGTGAACTGGTGTGTTTCTGATACATTTTTTTTTTCAACCGGCGAATATAATAAGGTTATATGTATTTGTAGCGGGTGAAAATTATGCTGTAAAATATCGTTTCAAAACCATAATCGTGGTGTGTTGCTTTTGAGTTTTTCCTACAAGTTGGCGGGACCTACAGTTTCTTTACGACTCCGAACGGCACTTGCAAAGCAAATGAGTTTTTTCTGAGAAGCTTGTCATGGCAGAAATACACCAAACTACTGCCGCGGGGCGACCCCGTTTAGAAAAATTCTTTTTTTTTAATAATTGTTGATGTTACTTTTGCCGGGCATTGATCCGGAACGACTTGGTGTAGAAGGCCGAACACTTAACCGCTACACCACGGCGGGCGCCGAAATCAAAAGGGGGTTGGAAATTTCACCGAAAGTGAAAGCCGGAACCAGAACCATAACTCTAATTAGATTATAAATTTATGGAAAAGCCGGCACTGCAAATACCAGAACAGATACAGGAATCCGAACAGAACCCGGACCACTGGGACGAACTCTGCTACAAATAATGGTAGCTCAATATGATCGAGGTAATTCCTACTTGCCATTGTAGCACTAAGTACCCAGCAAACATTAAGGTTAGAGAACGATTAGAAGACGACTTGAATTCGAATGACCTTCTCTAGGGAAGAAGGTTGGAGAACGATTTGAGAAACTGTCTAGAGCTATAGCATTCTCGACAAAAAGGGGACTTAGTTCACGATATTGAGAAAAAGGTTAGATTTCTAATCGAATTATAATATATTTCTCAAATATGCAAGACTTTACGTTAGTTGTCTAATCGTTCTCGAGTCGATTTCTAGTGTAGTTTTCTAACATTTTTCTCGACTCGAGAACTACACTAATTTCTAATTTACAAAACAAAAATTTCTCTAACGTTAGATTCTGTGTTTACTGGGTAGTTCTAAATCAGAGCTTTCCGATACTGGTTATTAATTTCTCGCGGGCAATATAAATATAAGTTGTTGTTGCACATATGTGCAATCGATGTATGTATCTAAGTATGCAATCGATCAAAATTCATCATATTAGCAATCAAAGAGCTTTTAATTAATTAATATTTTATGAGAAAAATTTATAGAGCATACCTGCAAAATTGATTAGTATCTAATTATATAGTGAAAATCAGGTAAGAAAGTTATGCGGCTGATACATAAGCCAAATTCCGAATTAACTCCGCTTTTGGGAGTTAACTTGAGCATAATCTTTATTATAAACTCCCAAAAATGAAGAAGATTTAAGTAGATTTCAGAAAACGAGCCAACGACTTGACCGCTACTGTCATCGATAAATAAACAAAAATATCAAGGACAACTACCAAAATTACGACTTTACCGCTACTGGACACTAGAGTCAACAAAAAATAAACAATTCTCAGCGACATCTAGTTTTAAACCGCAAATTATACAACAAAAACACTAGATGGCGCCGATTGCTAATCTTCAATTTTGTGTGTGTCAGAGTAGAATTTGGATCTGATTAAAGAAGATTTATTGGAGATAATCTCCGTGTGTGTATCCATAGCATTAGTTAAAAAACCGCTTAAGTATACTTAGCAAACGAAATAAACTAAAGAAATATAATATAAATTAAAAAAAAAAAGGCTTGAAATAAAATTTGAAAAATTCAAACAAAATTAAAGAAAATTGAAAAAAAAAAATATTATATGAACCTAAAAAAACACAAAAAAAAAATTAAAATTTGAATTGGAAGGAGAATGTTCTTCAGCGCCAGAAGAAAGCTTGCATCGCTCTTTACACATGCAAAAGAGCCATTGGCAAAAAATGGGGGCTCAGCCCTAGAGTATGCAGTTTGATCTACACGGCGATCATTTGTCCAATCATGCTGTATGGAGTCGTCGTATGGTGGCCTGCGCTGAGCAAGGCAACATACCTGAATCTGTTGCGGAAAGTCCATAGATGCAATATGATCTGTATAAGCGGTGCGCGAAGGACAACACCCAACGAAGCCCTCCAGGTCATTCTTTGCATTTTGCCACTTGATCTGGAAGGGTTTCGGTCAGCGGCGGCATCAGCTCTGCGCCTAAGGGAAACCTCCAGTTGGGGTGCGGGTACTACTGGACACTCCAGTATTCTGGAATCTTACAGCTTTCTTCCTCTAAGCACAGATCGTTGTGCGACTACTACAGTCGGGGATAGCTGTTTCAAAATAAACATTCCCAGCAGAGAAGACTGGGAGAGGACGGATCGGTGTCACGAAACAAATGGTGGCACTTCCATATACACCGACGGCTCGAAGTTGGACGGCAGAGTTGGAGGAGGGGTTTATTCAAGGGATTTGGACCTTGAGCTCTCCTTCAGACTACCTGATCATTGTAGCGTCTTCCAGGAGGAAATCTCGGCAATCCTGGACGCCGCGGCCTGGATAAGAAAACGTGTTATCGGAGAAGATATCGCTATTTTCAGCGATAGCCAGCGGCCATCAAATCCCTTGGCTCATACTCGTTCAATTCTGAACTGACGCTCAGCTGTCGTCGGTCTCTTCAGAAGATGGCCCAACAGAACCGCGTAAACCTCATATGGGTCCCGGGACATAGGGACATTGAGGGAAACTGTAGGGCAGACGAGCTTGCCAGGCAGGGCACGACCAAGTAGGTTCTTCAGGATAAAGAGCGCTTAGGTATGCCGTTTGGCACATGCAAACTAATGCTGAAGGAGCGCGCACTCCGTCAAGCCAACGAAAGAAGCCGCAATCCCCAGGGTGCCGGATATCGAAACAAACCTGGCCAAAATGGGTTCTTAAAAGGTCTAGACGCATTTATGCCCTAACTAGGAGGGAAATCTACATATTGATAGGGGTATTAACCGGTCACTGCCTCATTGGCAGGCATGCAGAAAGGCTGGGTGTGCGCTACCGACAATGCTGCAGGAGTTGCAAAGATGATGAAGAGGAGGAAACAGTGGAGCACCTCATCTGCAACTGTCCGGTTTTAAGCGGCACGAGAACACGCTTTTTGAGAGTTCCCTTCCTGGATAGCCTAAGTCAGATCGCGGAACTGGACATAAAGGACTTGATGGCCTTCATAAAGTCATCTAAGTGGTTCGAGGAGGAGTAACGGTGTCGGTTTAGGAGTGTCAGTCCCGGGATTCTGCTATGTGGAAAATCCCAACAACTCTGGGATTTTTCATATGGCTGGGTCCCGGGACTGACTTTCTTTATATTAAATTCAGTTAGATTCAATGCAATAACATAAAAAAATATAAACTGCAATAGCCATCGGAATGCAGCATATTTGGCCAACCTTGAACTAAGTATCGATAGCTTTCATTGCTCTACATTAACATTTAAGAATCTTCGTAATGCATGAGTCCATTTCTGAAAAATATTAAAATGTTTACATACTAATTGTTTCGGAACAGAAAACGCATCCACCATTCATTGTAAAATAAGTTGAATATTTATTACTGCGGCTTTTTCAAAAGACAATCGAATAGGGAATCAAATAAAACAAGCAAAGTAGTAAAGCGAAATCGATACCCATTATCATAAAGAATCAATTAAATACATGAACGAGGCGCACGTTGCTGATGATCATTCACAATCAAAGTGAATTGATAAACTGGAAGAGTGCAATTCATCGTTAAAACCACTTCAGAAGTGGGGAGAAGAACCGTCATGATTGCAAGAACTTGAATGAGTAAATGACAGTATAAACATACATATTTTGAAAAAAAATAGAAACAGGACAGAAGTCGGTATTCGATTTATTGCTAGAAGTTTGTTATACTAGGGAATTTCCATGTTCAATTATTCCCTTCCAAAAAATTAAAATTAAAATTAAAATTAAAATTAATTAAAATTAAAATTAAAATTAAAATTAAAATTAAAATTAAAATTAAAATTAAAATTAAAATTAAAATTAAAATTAAAATTAAAATTAAAATTAAAATTAAAATTAAAATTAAAATTAAAATTAAAATTAAAATTAAAATTAAAATTAAAATTAAAATTAAAATTAAAATTAAAATTAAAATTAAAATTAAAATTAAAATTAAAATTAAAATTAAAATTAAAATTAAAATTAAAATTAAAATTAAAATTAAAATTAAAATTAAAATTAAAATTAAAATTAAAATTAAAATTAAAATTAAAATTAAAATTAAAATTAAAATTAAAATTAAAATTAAAATTAAAATTAAAATTAAAATTAAAATTAAAATTAAAATTAAAATTAAAATTAAAATTAAAATTAAAATTAAAATTAAAATTAAAATTAAAATTAAAATTAAAATTAAAATTAAAATTAAAATTAAAATTAAAATTAAAATTAAAATTAAAATTAAAATTAAAATTAAAATTAAAATTAAAATTAAAATTAAAATTAAAATTAAAATTAAAATTAAAATTAAAATTAAAATTAAAATTAAAATTAAAATTAAAATTAAAATTAAAATTAAAATTAAAATTAAAATTAAAATTAAAATTAAAATATTAAATTTGGAAGAAGAATTGGAAAATGTTTTTTTCACAGATTAGAACAAAGCAGATACAGGTCAGATTTTCCTAGCACCATTTGCGATACCCCACCGACTTCAAGAAAAGAAAGATCCCATCACTTTTTCATACTAAATGTCAAGATATCGGGATCCATCGCCATCACTATTTAATTGTACACGTGAATGTTTATTAATACAAATTTATGTAACTCCGAACATGTCTTTCGTTTATCTGTGCAACCAGTGTGAAACTAAAACTGTGTATATTTTGTTGAGATTGTTTTAACGTTCGAAAATGCGAAACATAAGGGTGACTAAAAAAATGTTTATTGAAACTCACACTGTAGCTTAAACTTGCGCTGGAAAACCGGGCCTAAGACTTACAGCCTCAATTTTGTATGGGACATTTTTTAAGTGAATTTTCCAATAATTTTTGGGGAGTTCAAAGTTTTAACTTTAAAAAAAATGTAATGGGTTTTCAAACAATTTTAAAAACTATGATAAAACTATGAGAGATTTACCTTTCTTTTGAATCACCCTAGTCTTTATTTTATAAAATACATATAAGTATGACATCTAAAGCAACTTACTTCAAAACAGTACTACTTAAGTGTTATGTTGTGCACTGAAGTATGGCAATTAATACATTACCGTTGTTGTTAGTTATACAACTACTAACAGTTTAGAATGGCGCATTCATGATAAAAAATATCAGCGCTTATTCTGTTGTTCTTGGAGTATTCGCGATGAAAAAAAAATGTATTTTCTTAACAATTTATGTTTTCCTTTTCTCATGTGCTAGAATTTATTTGTCTCAACAAGATCAATCCACATAAATGTCAGAATTTTAGGTAGATGAAAATAAATACACCAGTCCTCAAACAATCGAAATGGGCAAGTGGTTCTTTATGCTATAGCTCAAGATTGTTTTTGCTGTTCTTGACGTACATCGCAGGAAATCCTCAAATTTATTGCATTTTTTTTAAACCCAACATTAAATGTTCTTTTTCGGATACAACCTTCAACCTCACAAGTCTAAAATTTTGCATTCGCACTGGCTTAGATACTACATCACTGATTAGCATTTACCTAGAACAATTCTTGTTGTGGTAGCAACATCAAAGCGATGCACAATGGGCTGAAATCTGGAAAAAACGGTCAAAAATCAATGAGTCAAGAAAAAATATATATATCGAAAGCAAATTTTGCACGTGGCTCTATTTATACCTAGACTATGTTGTGGCCGAAAAAGGGCGAAATTGGGCAATAATGAATAAAACATTTCGAAAATCACTACCGCTGGGTATTTAATGTTCGGTTTACCCGAACTTAGACTTCCTTAGTTGTTTAAATTTTATTTTATTCCTAAAACTTTTTGGTTTGAAAATTTAAACTTTTTGGTTTGAAAATTAAACATTTACGGTTTAAAATAAAAACTTTTTATTTTGAAATTTAAAAATTTTCGGTTTAAAATTTCGGTCTACAATTTTTGTATTATTTTCATTTATTTTTTAAAGCTTATACAAGATTGAATTTTGCCAACAACATTCATGTGTGCGATTTAGCTCAGTGGTAGAGCAGATGGGCTTGATGGGGATTGCTTCGAGTCCCAGCCAACGGACCAAATATTATTTTTTCTTTAAAAAATTGTTAAAATATTTCTGGTTTAAAATTGAAACCCGTTTTATTTAACCAATTTTCTTGAAAACTTGTCTAGTTTATATTTGAAACCAAATTTGGTTTGGTCATATATGTAGTCCAAAAAAGTTTAAAATTCACGCTCAATTTTTTAACCTTGTAGATTGTGAAAATGTACTTCATCTGTTCCAATACCGAAACCGACTTTTGCCCACTTTTTCTAAAATCCAGCCCATTGTGCGATGCCCTCTACTTAATATTTGTTTGATCAGTGTCAAGATTTTACATACATAAGTGCTACTTTCCGTATATTGTTAGTTAGAGTTCATTTCTGCTGGCGCTATTCCATTTTCAATTTTTTGGTTTTGTTAAATTCATCATCTTGATTGCAGTTAAGATTTGTTAACGTAGAAAAATGCATCCATGTACAGTGCAGCGTACTTGAAGCACATACATTACATTACATTAGCGGAAATAAGGTCACATGATAAACCGACAAATGGGATTTTTGCAAATAAAGCGACCCGCGCGCCACCTTTCGGATCTTTTTTTTTCGAATAATGCATTGTCAGCGAAACCTGAAAGATGGTGAAAATTTAAAAACCCCAGCTCAACAGGAAGTTAGTTCAACATCGAAAGCAAAATCCCGGAAATGAAATTTCTTAAATAGAGTTACCCGTGCGGCACCTATCGGAATTATTTTTTTGTTATATTGCGTTGGGGTAGAAAACTAGCGGGTCCAAATTTCAAAATTACCAACATTTGAAAATTCCTTATATTTATACACACGCTAAATATCAGCCAAATCGGTCCATAATTATAATTTTTAATTTTCCTTATCACGATCTCAGCTCCATCTGGCGGAATAAGTCCGGTCAAAATAAACATTTGAAATCAAACTTTGACTTTGACAGAAAAGTTCAGTATACGTATTTAAACGAAGCATGGCGAATTGTAGACCTCAAAGTTGAAGCAAGGTTAAAATTTGGCAAACTCTCAAATTGTGCTTGCTTTGCTTGCTTTGACAATCAGATGTTAATGACTTTGTTTTAATTAAAGAATAAAAAGATGGAGGAAATAATAATTAATTCATTTTTTCTCTATTAAATAGTTAAATTAACCAAAAAAAACTCTAAATCCAAAGAAATAAATAACGAAAACAAATATATAAAAGAGAAGCGTCAAGGCGTTCATTGTAGCATACCTCTGAAGTTGGACGCAAAGTTGGCGAGGTTAACAAAGCTTTATGTATTTCACCCTTTAAGTTCGCTTCGCCGTCAGAAAGTAAACTTCAAAAGTCCGCTTTTGCACAGTATGCTCTGGGCCAAGTTTCATCGTTCTATCGTAATCAGTTTAAAAGTTACGACCAGTCGAATTTCCAAAAATGCCTCCCTTAAAGTGGAGCCACGCCCACTTACAAAATTATATCATATAACTAACTACAAAAATTCACCCCGGGCTCCCCTCCATTTTTTTAGAATGGGGTTCAGTATACTCTGTAATTTTTCAGATTTCTTGGACCGATTGTGTGTTATTTTTTCAAATGCGGCCGCTTTTGTGGCCACTTATTAAAGCGGCAACATTGACAAGAGATCGCTCAAGAGCAACCCCAAAGCAACCCTGTACAAAGTAAAAGAGGAAATGTCAAAATTTTGACGAATTCGCTGCACATTTTCGCTAAATTCTCCAAGTGATTTGGTTTACAAAATCCGAGTGCGTTTTGTGAATAAATTTTAATTGTAATTAATTGCTTTTGGTTAACTAAATTATATTGTTGCTATCCGCAGTTGTGAGTGCGAGGCAGCGATTTGGCAGAGACGTTATTACGACGAGAACATTGAATTGCGTAGCACAAGAAAAGTAACAACAAAACAACAACAAGAAAGGATTTGAGGAAGTGCTTTACTGAATTTGGAGGAAAATATTACGTTATCACTAGATTGCAAGTAAAATTCGATTGAAACGGGCATTCCATAGCCTCAAGAAAAGCCACTACATTCCAATTTGATTGATTGATTAGCAGAGGGAGCAGCAAGGCGTGAACAGAAAACTGGCAGCGCCGATGAGTCATCCAAAGTGAACGGCGAAAACCAAAAAAAAACGTAAACAAAGACAATTGACAGCAGCAACAGTGCCCAAGGCCTCCGTCGTCATAATTCGTGTGTGGCGAGTGACGTCATCACTTTGTATGCCCTCGTAAGTTAAGGAATTCGATACTATGAAAACCACTATCAGTGCAACAGCAACAACCAATACTGCTGCGACTGTTAGCAGCGCCGCTCCACCAACTGTAACCACTTTACCTAAAACCGAAGCGAGTGATATAAATTTGACGTTTCAATCACCAAACACTGCGCCCCCAATCAGCAACGTGAACTCCACTGGTGGAGGTGCAAGTAAACGACCGATATCGTTAGATCTAAACAAAGTGGCGGCTAAAAAGCAACGTTTGGTGGCGCCATCGCCACTCAACATCGATTCGCCCAATTTGGAGAATTTGAAAACCCTAAATACTCCAGATATCGAGAAAATGTTGTTGAGCAATGTCATGCCAACACCACAACCAGGTGTAATATTCCCCAGCAAGGCGAGCACAGTAAGTTTATATGAGTTTGATCATGTTTAACAGCTTTAGTAAACGTTTTCTATTAATTTTGCAGGTTACCTCTGAGCAGGAAGCGTATGTCAAAGGTTTTGAAGAAGCTTTGAGCAATTTGCACCAAAGTAAAAAGTCGCAAGCAGCACAAATAACCAACATAAGTAGCAATGCAGTTGTGGTGTCCACAGCTGAAGTAACCAATACGTCTACTGCGCCTGTGGTTGGCACAGGCATCAGTGGCGGCTCCTTTACCTACACCAATTTGGGTAAGTTTTTATCTTGCTATAAAAACTTTTGCTAAGTTTTCGTTTTGATTATTACAAGAACTTTCACAATATACGTCAAATACCTCTAGAGTGCATAATAAAAATACTAAGTTTGTTTTTGTTGTTAACAACGAAAATACTCCCCGAAGGTGTTGAGAAGTGATGTCGAAATTGGCAGTCCTTTGCCGGATATGTACCCGGTACTCCCTTACGGTACTGCCCGACTGTCTCGGGAGCGATTTGGAACCTTCTAGATCATGTCTAGGAAGGAGAAGATGGGTAATGAGATGTGAGAGGCTCATATCCGTAGATCAATCATCGAGTTAGCACGTCATTACCTGTGTGCATATTGGTCGCCTCTTACGACCGGTATGCCTACATCGGGCATATTCTAATCCACTAACCCACAGGGGTCCGATAGGGGCAAGTCTAGGGGCACACTTCAATTCATTATGTTGTTGTTGTTGTAGCGAGGTGCAGCCCTGCCTAAATGTCGGGCAGGGTCACCCCGAGTGTATTGCTCTTGGCCGGGTCGATATAAGTAAACGACCCGGGTCGTTTCGGCACGATGGGTACAGCACAAGTACTGGTACCGTTCTCGTAGAACCGGCAATACAAGAAACTAGCCGTGTAGGCCATGTCATTATCATCATGAACACCAAAAAAGTTCAAGTCATCATACGCCTGCTTTTTTTAAGAGGGAGGCCGCTGCGAATCGTTGTTGAATTTCCTTCGATACTCGCCATGGGGTACACGGGAAGAACATTAATCTTCCGGAGAACTTTTCCTTCAAATACCTCAAGTGCCATCTCATACTCTCTCGACACTGTTCATGTTTCCTAGACATACATTAGAATAGGTATGGTGAGCGACTTACAAAGCGTGTCATTTGTTCGTCGGTAGAGATATGCGAAAAGTCCATCGTTAATTTTCTCTTATAGTAGCCGTTTAATCACGCGAAGAACCACACATGTTCGGGAGAATTTTTCTTTCGAATACTTGAAAGAATCTTCTCTCGACACTGTTTGAAAACTGTGGTCAACAGTGAAATTTCCAACTCGGTAGATCTGGACGACCCCGTGGGTATTGTGATAAAGTCGCAGTATATTTAGGAAGTCAGGAAAATAGTGCCCTGCAAAAATGTATGAAATGTTGACGGAGTCTCTTTTTGCTGCTTTTTAGAAGCGCTTCATACTTTATTGACTGTGCAGTACGCTACTCAAACTTCTGATATGGATTAGAAAAAAAAAATATTTTTTTTGAATACTAAAAGTTAAGCTTACTTCCACTCTTTTTTCTTCTCTTTATTATTACAGAAACCTTCCCAGTAGCAATCAAGGATGAGCCACAAAACCCCGCATCCCCAGCAGCCCTAAGCCCTATTGATATGGAAACACAAGAAAAAATCAAGCTGGAACGTAAAAGACAACGTAATCGTGTAGCCGCTTCAAAGTGTCGAAAACGTAAGCTTGAACGCATATCTAAATTGGAAGACAAAGTCAAAATACTAAAAGGTGAAAACTCTGAACTGGGAGCAGTAGTGAAAACTTTGAAAGATCACGTAGCACAACTGAAAGAACAAGTTATGGATCACATTAATTCAGGCTGCACAATCTCCATGTTAACAGATCAACCAATGCTAGCTGGTAAATAACATAAGGATTTAATAGTAGCTGCAGGCAGGCGAAAGTTAGAGCAAAGGAAAAAATTTGGAAATGAGCGCGAGGTAAATTTAAGACAAACAACGAATGAACTTCCCATAACAGAAAGCAATTCTTCTACAAAAATTCTGCAAGTTAAAACTGAGAATGTTATTTGTGGCAAACAGCATGCCACACACCAACTACAACAACTAATCGAAAATGAAGCAAATGCTGATATTTCAGATTTACAATTAAATAATAGCATTATAAATGTTATTGAACAGCATATGCCAATTGAATTATTTATGGATACACCACCCTTAACAGCCGATAGTATATCAACACATTCAACAAATTCAATGTGTTCCAGTGGTGGTATTAGTGCTGCTGATTCGGAAATATTGCATAGCAATCAAAAAAGTGCTATCGTAAGGTCGGATATCAACACAGATTTTACAACGAGCTCGCAGGATACCGATACAGAAGGCGAACGGCCACTCGTTTTGCTTATCATAACAGATTATGATATGCAACAATCAGCTATAGATTAAAGAAGTGTCTGCTTTGTTGAAATGGCAGGGACAGTATGTACCTCAAAACGGCAAGGTCGAAACCTATCACTAAGCAATTTGCTTTCTATGCACGCACAATCCACACGCTTTCCAGTATAATAGTATGATCAAAAAAGGAATACAAGTTAAACAAAATTGACTTTAGTTTTGCTTGTTAAACGCTTTTAACGTAGAGAAGTGCCTTTATTCAGCAGAAGCCAATGATTGCCTCAGCAGGATGAAAGTATATATTGTGAAGCTGGTATCAAAATATTGCAGAAAGTTGCTATTAAAACTTGCCTTATATAAATGATGCAAATAAATTACATTTTTGCTTTGCTCTATACACAGTTTGTATGTATTAAAATGGTTATACTAGAAATGCTTTAATCATTTGCTTTATAATAAAATATATGTTAGCTATACTAATATTAGTATAAGAGAGTTTATATCAATACAATTTAAAACTAGTTATAAGGCTTCTGTAAATTCACATTGATAATGTAACAAAAAAAATATTGTACTTATTGGAAAATATAAGGGACATTATATGTATTAAATTATACTTACTTGCAATATAGATTTAAAACAAATAAACCTCTTTTTTATTGCTCTTAACAAGGCAACTGGGGATTTTCGATCATTTTACTCTCTTTGTCGGACTCGTTTTAGGATTTGTCGTGAGCTCTTTATAAAGTGTGCTAATATGTATGCTTATTGTAAGTTGTTTGCAGAGACTTTGACCATATTCTGTAACTTCTTTCGAAAATAGTCATGGCGGAGAATTTTATTATATGTAGAGCGATAAATTCGAATGTATCATTAGAAATTTTTAGGACTTTTTTCGTGTCATTTCGGATTAGTTAGGGGACTTTTTGTAATTGTCTTCGGATCGGAAACTATTTTCGGGACCATTTTTATACTTTTCCCTGTACATTTTGGGTCTCTTTCGGGACTTTTTCGTATCATTTCAGCGTGATTTTGGGACTTTATCGAAATTGTTTTCGGCATAATTTTCGGTCTTTTTCCAGATTGTTTCAGTTCGTCTCTGGATCGATTTCTTGACCAGTAAGGGGACTTTTCGAGATTGTTTTCGTACCATTTCGGAATTGATTTCTGGATAATGTTGGGACTTTTTCGGGATTGTTTTCAGATCATTTCAGAATTCTGTACAGATTATTTCAGGATTTTTTTTTGGATCATGTTGGGGATTTTTCGGGACTTCTTTCGTATCATTTCGGTGTAATTTTGGGCTTTTTTGGAATTGTTTTCGGATCATTTTGGGACTGTCTTCGTACCATTTTGATACTTTTTCGGGACTCTTCGAAACATTTCCGGATTGTTTTGTTATATTTGGCGGTTGTGTTTGAGACGATTTTCTTACTTTCACTTTGGAACTTTTTCAGGACCTTTTCCGCTAGATTTCGGGTATTTTGGAACTTTTTGATGCTAATTTTGGGACTTTTTTGGCATTGTTTTCGTATCATTTCGGGACTGCACTTTCCAACGCTGTATCGCTCGTTGCGTTGCGTTTGTTGGTTCAAAACATATTAAGAAAAAAGCGTTTTTAAGCGCTTCCAGGTGTTCAACTTACAACCAAATTTGATTAAAATATGTGACTCTCGAAAAAATGTTGAGTGAGTCACTAAATTGTATCCTTTTGTACTAAAATGGTTACAAGAAAAAATATTTAAAAAAACGAGTGCGGATTTTCTGTTTAGCTAATTTTTTTTATTTTTTATTTCTTTTTTTATAATATGTATTCCACGTAACATTCACATTATTGGGTTGATGTAATTAAGATTTAACATTTTTTTTTTTTTGCAACGCATTGTATTTCTTAGCGTGGATTTAGCCAGATTTTAGTGTTAATTTTATATTTAAATTTGTTTTTTTGTGAGATACTTTTTTAATACATTTATTACGTAAATCTATACGCAAAAATTCATAAATAATATAATAGATTAGCAATACTTTCCAAAATTTACTTTTCACATTTTTTCAAGTGCTTGAAAAGTATTAGATTTTTTTATGTATTTAAGAATAAGGGCAGTTTTTCAAGTGAGATTTCGAAAACTTACTGCCCTTAAGCCTTTTAGTTTTTATATTTTTTATTTTTAATTTTGACTGAATTTCTAATAAGCAGCATAATCCACACTTTTATTTAATTAACGTAATTTATGCACAGTTTTTATATATCAAGCAGTGTTTGTTATTCTATGACAATTATGTAATAGTTGAATGGGTGTATATGTAATTAATATTTTAATTTTACTTAAATCCAAAAATTATTTATCAGCAAACATTTGAAGTCTCAAATGAGTTAGAAAGTATGTTTGTAGTTTTTTTTTCAGCGCATTCAGGAGTGCGAAATTACTACTTTTGCCTCTCAGCAATGATTTTTTTCCATATGACCCTTGCTCCACTCACCAGTTTGAAAATATTTTTCAAAAACGATTATACAGCCCCACAAAAAGAAAAGTGTCAGGGTTGGGGGATCACACCACTCTTTCGCCATGTATTTTGACGCGCTGAGCACGAATCCGGTGTACGTTTTGGTCCAGCTCGTCTGGATTTTTTTCTAACCTCAAAAAATGCATATACCATTAAATATTTGAGGTTAGAAAAAAATGCAGACGTGCTGGACCAAAACGGACACCGGATTCGTGTTCAGCGCGTCAAAATACCCCCAACCCCGACACTTTTTTGTGGGGCTGTGTCATCTCAAAATTAGTTTGAAAAACTCTATCTCATAATTTTTTTCAATAACGTCCTATTTCGAAATTCGAGATGGCCCTATCTCAATGAAGGTTCAATATATTTTCAGCTGACATATGGCGGTTTTTGAATCAAATATAGAAAAAATATAGAAAATAACTGTGATAGGGCGTTTGAAAAATATTTTAAAACACGACGATTTTCCATTCAAACGATTTAAGCCTCCTTTCTGACTTGTTCATAACTTCGAATGTTTGCTGAATGTGTTAAGACGTTGTACGATTACTCGAATATTTTATTTAAGTATTTCAAGTTTCAAATATTTTCAAAAACTGTGCATTTACATTAATTTATTTATGTAGTATTAAATATATTTAATATTTTCATATACATATGTATGTAGTGATGTAGTTTTAACTTCATAATTTATAAAAAAAGAATTTTGAATATATTTAATATTTAATGAAAAATGATAAAAAGAATTATGAAAAACGTTCTATATAATTAATACTTAAAACTAATAACAGCACTGGCTGGGACAAATCATAATAAAGCAGGCAAACTGAACGTGTAAAAGTAGGTCGCCTCCCAGTTGGTGCACCCTGGGTAACGCTAAATGACCTACATAGCCTTCACGGCTAGTTTTTATTGCCGGTTTTACGAGAACGGTACCAGTACTTGTGCTGTACCCATCGTGCCGAAACGACCCGGGCCGTTTTCTTATATCGACCCGGCCACGAGCAATACACTCGGGGTAACCCTGCCTGACATTTAGACACCTCGCTACAACAACAACAACAACAACACTAGAACTCGATTCGAGATAGATTAAAGAACTAGGCAAAAGGCTAGCACTTTGCACCATTTGAGAATTATGTCCCATTTTGTTGGAGAACGCTGTGATTCTCGAGTGTTCTCGAGTCATCCTCTAACGTTAGACAATGGAGAATAGAGCTAGTTCTCGAATGTAGCTCCATTCGAAATCTAGCTTCATGTTTTGTTGGGACATGATATCATAATATCGTTTATAAAACAGTTTAAAATTAAAAAATAACAAACTTCCAAATGCAAGCCACTTTTAAATCATAACAAAACCAACTGAATTTATTATAAATTGCCCAGACGCAGTTGCAAGAAAAACGAAAGTAATAAATAATATGTATTATGCAGTAGAAATACAGTACCGTACCGAACCCTAAGTACACACGGTTCTTCAGTCGACAGTTTCAAGTAGCGAAAAAGCTTAGAAGCTTTCGCTGCAGTGAAATTGGCGACAAAAAATTTATTGAAAACCGATGCCACTTAGGTGCTTGTGTAAGGAAAAAATAATGTTTACCTAATGTCATTTAATTTATAAATTACTTTTGGGCGTAAAATGTTTTCATAAATATCTGTTTAGAACATACTTTGTTCAGGGATCGGTAGTTTGTTCAGGGATCGGCAGTGGTACAAATTTTTTTTTTAATTTTAAAAAAAATTTTTTTATATACTCCAGTTTTTTGGACTCTGGAACATCTGTATGCCCTTAAATATAAAAATTAAAGTATGGTTCCTTGACCCAAGCACAATTGTTAGATTAATAATCAAAAATCTTTGCAAACCACCCTCTGGAGAGAAAACCTAAGGTGACCCGAAAAATCTGACTTCAGATTCCACTGCATATTTTGCAACTCGATTCAAAAGTTCTTTCAAACAAGCCAACCACTACCAAACATACGATTATACATATATTGAAATTTCACGTTGAACACTTTTCCCCTCTATCAAAAAACGATTTTTTTATGTTCGAAAAAGCTATTTTTTATGTTCGAAAAAAGTATTTAAAAAAAAAAAACAAAAAAATTACCGCCAGTACACATATTTTATTAAAGTATTTACAATTTTTAATTTTTCAACAAACTCAAAATGTTCGAAACTTTCGAAGTGGACGTTCGAAAATTCGAAGTTACCAGTAACTGGTCAGCTTTAATTTTTGATCCTCTACAAATAACTAAGATCAAAAAGTAAATATGTATATTTCTTTGAAACAATGTTTTTAATGTTCGAAAAGTTAAAAATTGTACTTAAAAAAAATTAAGTATGTACTTACAATTATTAATTTGGCATGAAAATGGCAATGGATGTTCGAAAATTCGAAGTTACCAAAAAACTGGTAAACTTTCAACTACACCACCATTAATTATTTGAATAAATGCCTGAATATAAGTGCATATCGTTGCCTTAATTCACAAAGGCCGTAACTGACAAAAAAAAATTTTACAGGTGAAGCAGAAAACAAAAATCTGTTTACATTGAACGCATCCAAATATAACTTTGTAATTTGGAATATCTCCGTTATTACTGCTAGTAACTCCTTAAAATTTGTAGCGAGTGTATATTTTACTATTTCATACTTAAATATGTGAAAAAGTAATTTTCGAAAAAAGTGTCAATTAGGGCCTTTGTGAATTAAGGTAACGATATGTACAATGGTTGAAAGTAATTGCATTGCGAAAATCAAAGCAATGTCATCAAACTTCTGCATCAGCATACATTTTTACTTCACTGCAAAGATAACTGTTTGTC
Source organism: Campiglossa producta (assembly GCA_964058755.1). NCBI lineage: Eukaryota > Metazoa > Arthropoda > Insecta > Diptera > Tephritidae > Campiglossa > Campiglossa producta. The sequence continues at coordinate 112,027,350 of CAXKVI010000004.1, read as the reverse complement.
CAAAATACCCATCTATGATTTTTACGCCTATAAGCAGATTATAAATTAAATATACGACATTGCATAGCTTTTTATATTTATTCCTTATAAATATTATACTTAAGTATGTATTATTTTTCATTATTACGACGAGTTCCATCATCCATTTTTTTTTTTTTAATTGTTAAACTTTTTGTTTTGAGCTTTATACTCATATATATGTATGTAATAATCAACGCAATCAGCAATGGTAAATTTTGACTTTCGATTATTTGAAAATATCGCTGTTGCATTGATTGTATTTCGTTTTTACTATTAAATGAACAATCATTAATATTTGATATAGAAGAAATTTTGTGTTCAATTTTGTTTTTTCTAAAAATAAATAAAAAAATTCAAATTTTCAGCACATTTTCACTGCATATGTGTGTGTGTGTGCTGTGCTTGTTTTGTTTGTATTGGTTGCTGCTTTTGTTGCAACTACACTTTTTTTTTTATTAATTTAAAATTTTCATATTTATTTTTAATAAAGTAAGTACTATCAAAATACGACCACATGTTAGCAATTTAAATTATTTCTAAATCTGCCCCCAAATATATAAAATATCAATATAAAGCCGTAATTGCTTTGTAAACCATTATTTCAATATAATTTTGATTTATATTTCATTAATTTGGGTTTATAAGTTCTTCAATTGTTGTTTTATTTTCAAATCCAACTTATATTTTTTTACGATTTGGTATTATATGTTTTCATATAAACACCAGAAATATTCAAGTTCTCACTCATAGCAGCATTTAGTTGTGTCTGCTTATAGGTGAAAAATAATTACGCTTAATTGCAAAAAATGATAATAATATGCAGCACAAAAGTATAATCAAACAGTTTATAAAAAATAATAAATTTATAACATAAATAATTGAGCAACACTTTTACATTTGTTAATTATTTCAGTTGTGATTTTTGCAAAATTTAAATAAATTTTTATGTTGCACAAATTTTATACCATATTTCATTTACAATATTTTTTAACAGTTTAAAATTAAATGTTTGCATAAACTTCATAGAATGCAAAAAAAAGTCAAACAAAAAACAATAAAAAATTAACAAATTAGTATTTACAGCGACTAATGCTGTTGGTTTGACTTTACTCCATATTTTATATAGATTTTGCTGTGATAAATTAATTTATTATTTATTGTAATATTTTTCTTACTTTGCAGCATTATTCAAACCGAGTTCACTTAGTATCTTCAATGCATTTCTAGCCGCATCATTTTGTGATTCTTCAATGCTAATACCAACGCCATGACATATTTGTGGTGGATTTGTTGAGAGTGTTACGATTGTTAAGAATTCACTATGCACGCCTTTAGGATAATCTGAGAAGTTTACCTATATAAGAAAAATTTGGGGAAATTAATTAAATATAAACAAAGACGAGATTCGTTCATATTTTGGTAAAACAACGCTTTTCTAAAAGGGCCTAAATACCAAGTACTCGTGAAGCTTGTGTATTGCCGGTTCTGCGAGAACGGTATATGTACATGTACATTACCTTTCGTACCGAAACGAACCGGATTGGTTTTTTTTTTAACGACCCGGCCAAGAGCAATACACCCCGAAGTGACCATGTCTAACTTGTGTATCCTGCACATAATATGTAAAATTTAAATAAATTTATTTTATATAGAATTTCATTTTATTATATTTTTTTTAAATTTATTTTAGTTAGTTTTGGTTTATTTTATTTTGTTTTATTTTATTTCAAGTTATTAAAAACTAGGCATGTTTCAGTTTGGATCAACGTTTTTTTTTTTTTTGTAAAATTGCATGAGTTCAAGGCCAGCTTATATTCGGTAACTCAATTTGAAGGTTCATTCCAAACAAACTACCACTTCCATGTGGAATACTTTCTCCCACTATGAAAAAGAAATACTTTGTTTATTCAAAAATTCAAAATTGTGTACCTAACAATGTTCGAAACTTTCGAAGTGGATGTTCGAAAATTCGAGGTTACCAAAACCTAGTCAACTTTCAATTTGGAACCTCTACAAAGATTTGAGAATAAAAATAATAAACATATTTCAGTTAAACCGCAAAAAACAATCTGCTAAAATGGCACCTAAAGGGTTTTCAAACAAAAAACACTTTTTTATTGTTCCAAGCGCTCAATATTGTAAAATTCACAATGTTCGAAATTTTCAAAGTGGAAGTTCGAAAATTCGAAGTTACCAAAAACTGGCCAAATGTAAATTTTGACCCTTGACAAACAACTTAAAACAAAATTTAACTTGTATACATATTTCTTTGAAATTACAGAAGAATAATTTTTCTAAACTTTTAATGAACTATTGAATAGGATCTGGTGGTGAGCACATAAAATTACACAAAGTAATTTTAAATGAATATTTTAGTTGCAAGTAGCTAAATATTCCGAAGTACATAATAAAGCACTTTTTTTTGTAATTTTACTATTACTCTTGATTTTTTTTTTATTTAGTTTACTCCAATATTTTTTTCTATTTTTTATTTAATTCTATTTTATTTTACTTTTTAGTGTATATTATTTTATTTGTTTTTAAAATTGTTTTTTACTTTCATTTTATATTTTATATTATTTTGCCTATTTTGACTGATTTTATATAATTTTATTTTACCTTATCTTGAATTTTTATTACACATCAATAAAAAGTGATTGCAACAACAATACAAACCTCAAATCCCATCAATTTAGCTAGATACAATAGCTGCTCCTTCATGTGCATACTGACACTTTTTGTTGTATTGGTGGAGCTACTCGATGCTGTTGTAACATCGCTTGTGTTGCTAGTATTGTTGACGGCAACATTATTGCTAACCTCAGTTGTTGTCACTACAGTTGGTTTGGCGGTCACTGCGGTTACTGTAGCTGCAACTTTACCATTAGCATTATTGTCTTTAACTGTAGGTGCTGGCAAAATAGTTGACTCCTCGGTGATGGTAGCAGTCGACGATTCAGCTGTTTGGGTTAGACTATCGTCAATAGTAGCGTTGCCTGCGCCTTCTTTCTTACGTGCAGCATCTACATATAATTAGAGATTATTAATACTACTTTTTTATTTGGTACACTCATGTTGGCATACTTACGTTTTTTATTTTGCCGCAGTATCAAAATACCGGGTACCTTTCCGGCTGGTGTGGAAACGAGTGGCACTTTACGGCAATTAGCCAACTCAGCGATGGGCTCTAATATTGATGTACTCTTTATATTATTTTCTGCAACTTTTGCTGTTGTGCCTATTGCTGCTTCCGGTTTCTCTTTATCCACAGTCGGTGTATTATTTGTTGATGCTACCGCTTCAATGCTATCGCCATCATTAATACCCATTGCCAAAAGCAAGTCTGTAGAAGAGATGTGTGTTTAAATTGTGAATATAAAATAGTTAAAGAGCATTTTTGGGGAAAGAAAATTCCAACTCAGCATAGTGTGTCAACATCTATAACCCTGCGCTAGAATTACCTCATCCACATTTTAATTATTTATTTCATAACTTACTTTGTGCCGCATTACGTTTTGCCAGCTTCTTGCTGTTGCCAGTGCCGCGTGCCACCTTGCCACTTGCGGTTACCTCGACTATAAATTCTCGACGACGCGAACTTTCATTACCATTTTTCTCTATGAATTCAAAAACTGGATCTTTTTCTTTGCGATTTTGTTGCAATTGTGTGAGACGTGTAATGGGATTATCTGCATCGGCATCTACTTCAGTCTTTTCTTTGATTGAAGCGCTGCCACGTTTACGGCGTTCATTACCGCCGTCGCCGCCTCCGCCACTAGATCTTCCTCTACCACCTCCAGTGGCAGCCTCAGCACCATCGGCACCCTTACTGGAAGTTTTACCTTTGATGCGCTTAACAGGCATTTTGGTGGGTGTTAATGGCGGTAGTTTTCTCAACTCTTCCAACATATTTTCGGCAGCACGCTTTTTCGATGTCTTCTTGCCATTGCCCTCCCCCTCCGCCACAATCTTGCCCACTATGCATGCTGTTACAAACTTTTTCATATGAGCTGGGCCTTCCTCACGCAACACTTTAAAGTGTACGGTCATGCCGCGTTGTATGGCGATTTCGTGTACCATCGAAATGGGCGACTTTTTATCATTCTCCTCTTGGCTATTGTTGAGCTCTTCATTTTGTTGTTCGGTGGCCTGCACTTTTAATACCTGTAAAGCCCGCGCTGCTGCATCATGTTTCGCTTGTTGTAGCGTATGACCAGATCCAATAAACTTTTGCTTGCCCACGACTAATGTGACACGCGTTGGTACGCCATGCATGCCGTAATAACGCAAATGTGGTGCATGATGTGGATGATGATGATGATGGGGCGGTTGTGAATATGCGTGAGGTGGTGGTGGCATACCACTATGTGGTCCACCACCCACATGTGGCGGTGGCATTAACGGATAACGTTGATGGGTATTATATTTGGAAATATGTGCGTGCTGTGGTGGTGGACCATATCGTGGAGGCATATATGATCCACTAGAAACATGAGGACCGCCGTGCATTGGTGGCAGTCCTCCTGTATAAGGCCCATTACGTCGCGCATATCCAGGCGGATCCATCATATGTAGATGGTGGGGAGGTGCATGTTGGTTGATCATATGACCAGCTCCACTCATGCCATGTGGAGGTAGCAAATGTGGCGGTGCGGCTGTACCGCCAAATCGTGTTGGCATCATGCTGTCAGTTGGTAATGGTCCGCCGCTAGCATCTGTTGGTGTGTTTTGGCGTGGATCCAAGAGATAATAAGTCTGTTGTCCCAATTTCATGGCAAGTGCATTCAACTCAACTGTGGGTGTAATATTTGAGCGTGATGAGTTACCTTCACCATCAATGTTGCGTCGCATCACTTTCGGCACTGGATGTTTATACTTAGTATTTGCGAGAGCATCAGCAGCTGCTAAATGTTGTGCTTTCTTGATTTTGAAACCTTCTGCTGTGTACTCTTCATCGCCAAGTTTTAAGGTGACCGTGAAACGTTTACAATGTGCTGGCCCTTTTTCGCTTGTTAAACGATATTGATGTATGATCTGTTGGTAAAGAAAATAAGATAAATTAAATTTAAAAGTGTATGTTATAGCGCAGAGAAGTGAGCCTTCGCGAAGCGGATATCAATACCTTAAGAAAAAAGGGGAGGAAGAAATAAGGGAGTCGTGGCTACTCCCATACAAATGGGACTTTTCGTAATGCATATCTCTATAAGTATTTAATGCGTCGAGTTAAATAAGGATAGGGTTTAATGTACCTTGAAAAAGAAAGGGGCGTGGCACCACCTATACGAATTTTATAACACTACTGAATATCTCCCAAGTATTAATGGTCGAATATGGATGGGAGATAGGAATAGGTTTAGGAATTGGGAGATAAGGACGGGGATAGTAATTGGGATTTGGGTAGGGAAAGTTATAGGGATAAGGATAGGGATAGATATAAGGATAAAGATAAGAACAGCGACAAGGATAGAGATAGGGATTGGGACAGGGATAGGGATAGGAATAGGAATAGGAATAGGGATAGGGATAGGGACAGGGATAGGGATAGGGATAGGGATAGGGATAGGGATAGGGATAGGGATAGGGATAGGGATAGGGATAGGGATAGGGATAGGGATAGGGATAGGGATAGGGATAGGGATAGGGATAGGGATAGGGATAGGGATAGGGATAGGGATAGGGATAGGGACAGGGATAGGGATAGGGATAGGGATAGGGATAGGGATAGGGATAGGGATAGGGATAGGGATAGGGATAGGGATAGGGATAGGGATAGGGATAGGGATAGGGATAGGGATAGGGATAGGGATAGGGATAGGGATAGGGATAGGGATAGGGATAGGGATAGGGATAGGGATACGGATAGGGATACGGATAGGGATACGGATAGGGATACGGATAGGGATAGGGATAGTATACAGAACTAGAGGGGCTTTTGTGTGGTGAAATGGCCATTAGGCGGTGCTGATATTGAGATGGGAAGGTTTTTGTGTGGCGAAATGGCTCAAAAAATGGCAAATTGTGACAATTTATACTTTAGGTGATTCTTTTGCTCATGCTCGAGATATTCAGAGCTGGAGGAGGTTTTGTGTGGCGAAATGGGTCAAAAATTATCGAACGAATTTTTGACAAGTTGTGACAATTTATACTTTGAATAGTTCCTCTGGTCATATTTTTTTCCGCTAGGTGACGTTGAAGTCGTTATGTAACCAAAAACACTGGTTGCGAAAATACCCGTTAATGATATTTAGATAGTCCCTATTTATACCCAGCTGTACTTGTACACAGGGTATTATAACTTTGTTAGGATAACGGTTGGTTGTACAGGTATAAAGGAATCGAGATAGATATAGACTTCCATATATCAATATGATCAGGATCGAAAAAAAATTTGATTGAGCCATGTCCGTCCGTCTGTCCGTCCGTCCGTCCGTCCGTCTGTCCGTTAACACGATAACTTGAGCAAATAATGAGATATCTTCACCAAATTTGGCATGCGTACTTATTTGGGTTCAGAATAGATTGCTATTGAAAATGGGTAAAATCGGACCATAACCACGCCCCTTTTTCGATATCGAAAATTTCGAAAAACGTATAAAATGGGTTAATTCAATATTAGAAGCAGCTACAATGATAAAATTTGAAATATGTATTGATTTAGATGTTCTAAGGCCGATTTTATAAAAATTTTTGAAAAGGGGGCGTGGTACCGCCCACGTATATTTGAAGAAATTTTAAAATTTTGACTCTTAATAACTTCAGAACAGTTTATGCTAGTATAACGAAATTTCGTAGAGGACATATGTACTATTGTTGTGGTAAATTCAGCTATAGAAAATAAACGAAATCGCTTCGCGACCACGCCTACTTTTTCATAAAAGTTATATTGAAAGGAGGTGGAAATATTGAAAAGTCCATATCTAATTAACTGATTTCGCTATAATAATATAATTTGGTACATACATCAACTTTCATATTCTTTACATAATTTTTTCAAAATTTTGGAAAGTGGGCGTGGCACCGCCCACTTATGAGTCAAGCAATTTTTAAATTCGACTGCTAACAACTTCAGAACGGTGTGAGATAGATTTACGAAACTAGGTACCAGGCATGTTATGTTTATGTAGAGTACTACCACAGAAAATAAGAAAAATCGGTGAACGATCACGCCCACTTTATGTGCACAGCTGGGTATGTAATGTTCGGTTTCACCCGAACTTAGACTTCCTTACTTGTTTTTATTTGATTCTGATCGATTTTGGCACGTATGTTTGATAAGTATGTTTGATAAGTATGTTTGATAAGTATGTTTGATAAGTATGTTTGATAAGTAACCAAACTCACTGTTTCAAAAAATAAGACCACAAGGTGGCGCTGGAGTCGAAATATTCATATAATCCTAAAAATTTATCCACAATAAATACCTTATTAAATCGCGCTAATTCATTTACGTGACACATTGGTGTCTTCTCCCTCGAATTTTTCGAAACATTGCTGTCGATGTTGGACAAAATATTACTATTTTTGTCTTTTTCGGTATCACTTTGTTTCGCATCACTGGTAATATTTGGATTTTGTTCTACACCTTTCACATTTTCCTTATTAGCATCTTTGGTAGCTGTTAATAGATAAAAAAGGGTTGATAATACAGATATTTTTATTCGTACTCGTCATCTTTCTAATTATAAAATTACAACCTACCATCTCTTTGTACAATTTTAAAATTATCCTGCCCAACTGTCACAACAGTGGGTTGATTTTCGTTTACAGTAGCGACTGGCGCCGCTTTCACTAACTCAGCACCAAAGCTACTGCTGCTAATTTTATTATCAACCAAAGACACCTTTTTGGGCTCCGCTTTGTTTAGCTCAATTTTATTTGGTGTAGCAGCGCTATTTTGTTGTGTTTTCGAAATGCGATTCGGGTTTTGTAAAATAGATATTGGCACCATGCCACCACCACCTACACCACTAGCGGTAGCTGCAGCATTGCTGCCGCCAATATTATTATTATATTTAAGTTTATGTACATTGTTGCTGTTGGTGTTGTTGCTTGATTGCGTTGTGCTGATAGTAGCAGAAGAATTTAATGCAGTGAGTACTGGTATATGGTGTGTGGTTTTGTTTGCTGGATTCAAAGTTGGTTGGTGTTGTTGTTGCGGCTGCTGTTGTGTTGTCGTTTTTGGTTGTGTTTGTTGTTGCTGTAAATGTGCCACCGACTGCTGAGGGGCCATTGAAGTTGCTGCACGTAAATGTTGTTGTTGTTGTGGTTGATGATATATCGTAGGCTGTTGTTGATGTTTGTTCTGATTCTGATGACTCGATGTTTGATGATGCAGTATTTGTTGTGGCTGTTGCTGTTGTTGTATTACTGATTGTACTGGCAGCACATTGCCATGCGTGTTGCTTGCGCCGTTATATTGACGTGGTTGTTGTTGTTGTTGTTGTTGTTGTTGTTGATGATGGTAACTGTTTTTGTTTGTACTATTAATGTTATTGTTGTTATTGTTATTGTTTATATGCTGATGTTGTTGTCGCAGCTTTTGTAGCTGCGTAGTTGTGTGCAACGACTGTGGGTGCTGGTGTTGGCGCTGCGGAAGTGGCTGTTGATTTAGCCTGGAAATAGAAAAGCAATATGTCATTACATATTAAATTTGGTCCTTCACTAGATTGACGGGAAGTATTTACAATTTGTGGTAAGTAGTTGATAAAAAATGATAAAAGAAACTAACTGTAAAGTATTGCAATCACAAAAAAAGAAAACACAAAATTGCAATCTTCATTGAAGGCACTGACAGACTATTACTTTAATAGATATTATACATTTTACAATCTGCAATCACTTTAAAGTCATATTTTGCCTGCAATCATTGATTGTACGAAGCGCATCGATTCCTTATTTATGACAGTACTAAATACTTCGATTTGTTCTTGTTCGCAGCATTGCATCAAGTCTATATCGATAATATTTTCTTCTCTATCCCCATTTTCTTTCGCTCCTTCGGTCTGCACTGCGACATATGCTATTGCATAGAGGCCATATTCCCACAAACTTTGGGTGACTTGATGTAAGTAGGACTATGAGAGGTTTTCTTGTGGTCCTCGCTCAAGCTTGAAAAAGTGTAACTTGTCTTATACACTAATTGGTATGAAACCAGCGTTAAACCTACCAGAACTAAACGGTGTGACCCCGGACTAGGTGGATAAAGCCAAATTCCTGGGCATACTTCTGGATAAAAAGCTTAACGTCCTTCAGTGTCATATATGTGGGATAGCAACCCTTGCACCATCTCATCTCTCTTGTACAATCACCCTATCATCATTCTACTTGCACCATCTCTCATAGAATTGAACATCTAAAATCAATCTCATTTTTTCAATTTGAATTAATCTAATTTCCTTTGTGTTCAAACTCATTTTTTATAATTAAAATCAACCAAATTCATTTTTACAGTAAATATCTATATTAAAACGTGAAACCTACATATATGTACACCGAACTATATACACCGATAAGAGTAGGTCGCCTCCCCGTTGGTTCACCCTGAGTTATTGCCGGTTATACGAGAACGGTACCAGTACTTGTGCTGTACCCATCGTACCGGAACGACCCGGGCCGTTTTTTTATATCGACCCGGCCAAGAGCAATACACGCGAGGTGACCCTGTCTGACATTTGGGCAGGGCTGCACCTCGCTACAACAACAACAACATGACTCCAAATTAGACGGCAGAGTTGGAGGAGGGGCTTTTTTAAAGAACATAGGTTTTGAACACTTTTTCAGACTATCTGAGCAGCGTCTTCCAGGCTGAAGTTTCAGCAATCAAAAACGCCGAGGTGACAGAAAAGCGGCCAGCAAATCGCCTCGTCGATATCTTCAAGCGAATACCCAGGGGTGTAAGAGTAAGTCGCCTCCCCGTTGTTGCACCCTGGGTAACGCTTAATGACCTACATGGCCTACACGGCTAGTTTCTACGTATTGCCGGTTCTACGAGAACAGTACTTATGCCGATTTTTTATATCGACCCGGCCAAGAGAAATACACGCCGGGTGACCCTGTCTGACATTTGTGCAGGGACTTGATGGCCTTCAAAAACTCCTCTAAATGGTTCGAAGGGGATCAGTGGCGGTGTCGGTTGTATCAGAACGGGTCTTCTTAAACTGGCCTATGTGCTCACCCCATGTCAAAACCGGCATTAGTAGCATGCTTCATTGCTGCTCATGCCGGACACATCCATCATTCGGGGAAAAAAATCATTTGTTTCAGTGATGACCTCTTCATTTCACCAGAATCTATTGCCGCCCAACCATTTATTGACATTTGAACAAGGAAATAAGCGGATGGGAGCTAAACCTGGAGAACAGTCCCGGCGAGGCAGGGATTTTTTGAAAGAGTTTGAGACATACTTAAAAAAAAGCCGTACCTCGTTTTTCGAAGTTAGCCTTCAAAATGTAGCTATAGGCTTTCCAATTTCGAAATTAGACACTTTTAATATTGCTTTTCCAATTTCTTTATTAAAAAAATTAAAAAGAGGAAAACTGTGGGCGTGGTCTGCTTGGCTTCCTTGTTCGATTGGTATCCACTTTTTGTTTTAAAAGTTGTTAAAGGTGTCAAAAGTTAGATCTTCGAAAAAATTAAAAGCCGTATTTAAAAAAAAAAAATCGACTGATTTCGAAAAACTTCATGCCGTTTTCAAAACAAAAAAAAGTATACCAATCCAACAAGGAAGTCAAGCAGACCACGCCCACATTTTTCCCGTTTTTTAATTTTTTAAATACAGCAACTGGAAAAGAAAGATTAAAAGGGTCTAATTGCGAACTTCGAAAGCCCAAAACTAAATTTTGGAGGCGAACTTCGAAAAACGGGGTGAGTAGTTCTTTTATGTATGTCTCAATCTCTTCAAAAAAGTTGGTTAGGTCCCACTTACCGAAAAAAAAATTGACTTTGCTGTATATTGTAATGGATTTTATTTAGTCGTCTTTAACGAGAGGCATACCTACATCGGGTATGTACATTCTAAGCACCTCAACCCGATGGAACACATACCTCATAGTATTTATCAAACTCTTCCTTGATCCGCTTTAATTGACAGACATTTGCACAAACTAACTTATTCAACATCTGGTAAAATCTTAAAAATGTAGTCATAATACCCTTGAATGTAAGATGGTTTCACACGTCCCATAAGTTTTCCAGGCAATTATGATAGCCTTTTGCAGCACATGCGCTGAAATTTCATTTCCAAGTCTTTGCCAAATACAAACGTTTAACATCTTTCCGTCAAATCAAACTTTTCATAGTACACATAAACCGCACAAAATGAAACGTTTCACAACCAAACCATAACACAATAGTTACCGAGAGCACATAAATAAATGAAATTCGGGCAAATGAAAAAACGCGAAAGTGTCGAAAAATTGTGAAATTCACGAGACAACAAAAAAAAATTGTGATGCCTCAACCGCGATTTATAAAAATACTACCAAGAAATAATACGAGAGCAATATAATATCACGCTACGCGGTGCGTCTTGATGCGCCAGGCGAATGATCCGAATGATCTCTTTTGATTGTCGATTAGGTACTGCAGTTGGCTGCCGTCGCACTGTCACGCATGCGCATAAATGTCAGACTCACAAGATGCACCACGTACATATGCAGACAAGGATTGACAGCGGCGCTTGTGGAAATCTTTGGGCAAATAGACCCACACGTTTGCGAGGGCAATAACAAAATTACAGAATTGCTATGAACAAAAAAAACAACTGACCCCGCTATTGTTGTGACTGACTGCAGGGTGCTTAGGGAGTTTTTGTTGTTATCATGCAGTTTTTGGTTTGCTCCGTCTCATAAGACAGTCGTCCACACGTGTTTTTTTTCACTTTTTGTATCCTTTTTTATTACTTTGCGTATCTTTGAATGTGTGACTCAAAGCGTAACGGTGAAAAAAGCGCGAACAAAGGCAGAAATTGTTCAACAAAACATAAAAACCCCAAAGCGTCAGTTGTGTAGCAACGGCCAAGAACTGCGGCAACGAGTGGTTCACTGGAGAGTTCTGAAAAACAGCGAAATTGTCGCTGATTTTACTTGGTTTCATCGTATGGCATGGTAATGGTATGGTAATGGTATGGTAATGGTATGGTAATGGTATGGTAATGGTATGGTAATGGTATGGTAATGGTATGGTAATGGTATGGTAATGGTATGGTAATGGTATGGTAATGGTATGGTAATGGTATGGTAATGGTATGGTAATGGTATGGTAATGGTATGGTAATGGTATGGTAATGGTATGGTAATGGTATGGTAATGGTATGGTAATGGTATGGTAATGGTATGGTAATGGTATGGTAATGGTATGGTAATGGTATGGTAATGGTATGGTAATGGTATGGTAATGGTATGGTAATGGTATGGTAATGGTATAGTAATGGTATGGTAATGGTATGGTAATGGTATGGTAATGGTATGGTAATGGTATGTTATTGAATCCCATTTTTCCCATTTTGCGGTCTGTAATCGCCGCTTATTTTGTTTTCCTTTAGTTTCTTTGGTTTTTGTCAATTTTTTTACCTGGTTCTACTTTGTTTGACCTTATTTAATTTTATTATTTTTTTTTAATTTTTTTTTTTTTTGTTTTTTTTATTTTTTTTCTTTTTTCTTTTATTTTTTTATTCATTTATTATTTTTTTATTTTTTTTATTCATTTACTTTCTTTATTTTTTTTATTCATTTACTTTTTTTATTTTATTTATTTTTTTTTCATTTATTTGTTTTTTTTTTTTATTTTTTACCTGGTTTTATTTTGTTTGGCCTTATTTAATTTTATTATTTTTTTTTATTTTTTTTGCGTTTTTTTATTCATTTATTTTTTTATTCATTATTTTTCTTTTTTTTTATTCATTTATTTTTATTTTTTTTATTCACTTATTTTTATTTTTTTTTTATTCATTAATTTTTTTATTAATTTTTTTTTATTAATTTTTTTTATTCATTTTTTTTCTATGTTTTTTATGCATTTTGCTAAATTTTACTTAAATTTTTTGTTTTCATTTTATTTTTTTTTTTACATTTTTTATATTTTTTTTACATTTTTTTTTTATAATATAAAAATTAAATAAAAAAATTTGATAAATAATAACATGAAATTAAAAAAAGTTTTAATAAAAGACAAAAAGAAAATAAAAATAATAGCAAATAATGTAAAATTAAACAAAAAGAATATAACTTCTTGTTTATAATTTTTTTTTGTTTTTCGTTTTATTTTTTTTATTTTACATTATTTGCTATTATGTTTATTTTATTTCTTTCCATTATTCAATTTTTTTTTTAATTTTTTGTTTTTATTTATATTTTTTTTTATTTTTATGTTATTTTTTTAAATTATTATTTTTATTTTACATTACTTTATTTATTTTTTTTACATTTTTCTTGATTTTTTCTTTCGTACTACATTCTATATTTTGTTTTTGTTATTTTTTTATAATTTATTTTATAAATTTTTATTTTATTTATTTATTTATTTTGTTTGTTCTATTACAGATGACAATAGGCTCCTCGGCTCTGGTCGATAGGCCCACCATGTGTATTTCTGACAGCAAGTAAGCATATTTTTCCCAGTTACGTATTGCGTCTCAGCCGCCAGCAATAACCAAAAAAAGGCGTTCGAAAATATTCGAAATAAAATCAGCCTTGAACAGTGAGTGAGCTTTTGCACCTTTGTGCTACAACAACTACAAGGACCATGATGGATTTTTTCTAATTCGCTTAAACACTGACAACGGGCGTTTTGTTTCGATTGTTCAACGTGGTCACCACTCTGCCACTTCAATCGTCATATCCGCTGATAATTCCTCCACTTCCCTAAAAGTTGTTTTTTTTTCACTTTTTTCGCAAATCTGCTTTCAATCTTTTTTTTTTTGTTGGTAGCTTTGTTTTGGTGAATTTGGCAATTATGGCTTGGCTGTTGCGCTTTAAAATAGGTCAACGCCATCATATCAATGGCGTTGCGATATGTGATACGATTTAGATATACATGTACCTACATACAAAGATGCTATGTATCTAAAATCTTAAAAAGTGACAAATTTAATTAGTGTCTGAGAGTAAAGAGGAATGTGTCAAGTTTTGTTGTGTAGTTATTCAACATGAGTTTGATGATTATCCTTTTGCTTTCAAGCTCATAGCATTTGATGAAAAGCTCAAACTGTTCATATGTTAATTAGTTAATGATTTCAGAAACATTAAAATGGGATTATGATGTAGCGTGCGTTTGATGTACGAAAAAGAAGTTGGGATTAGTTATACGGGTTAATAGCAGTTAAAGAAATAAACCAAAACCATATTGTAATAGCTAATCCGATCTGTTAAATTAGAATTATGATTAGTCATCCATTGATTTATGATTCCCTTGATTGAGAATGATTATTTATTTAATTTTTTTTTTCAGAAACCAGCAATTAATAATGGATTAAAATTAAAAATAAATGATTTCTTGATCTATTAAATGTGTCGCTAGGCAGTTCCCTTTTTTTTAGCAATTTTTTGTTGAAATGCGAAAATTATTATTTTTATTGATGAAACTCGATGCCTGGAACACACTTGCCACTTTCGTCATTTGGGAGGTTTTGCATCTGATAGATAGGTGGTTTTGCATAGGCTTCGAAGTCGAAACTACCTCGACCTGATCTCTGAAGAAACTTTCAAACATTCGTGGAAAATTTTCGAAGAAATCATGAAAAAATTATTGAAATCGACTCGATGTTTCTCTCACGATTTTGGCGCTCCATCATATTTCGCCAGTCGGTTCTTTGTTGAGCCAACTGCTGCGAATTGGAGACAATGCTTGATCGTAGATCTGCCTTCACCTGCTCCTTCCATCGAAGTGGTAGTCTCCCTCTTCCTCTACTTCCACCGGCGGATGCCGATAAGAATACCTTCTGGGCCGGAGCATCTTCGTTCATTCGCAAAAAATGTGACATGCAATGACTCCCAAGCGAATATACGAAGTTGTTTCGGTTCAGAGAGTCTAGTAAAATCCAATATTGGCGGCAGATCCTCTGCTTTGTCAAGGCGACATTTCTTCAATCATGTAAATGTTTTCAATTCGCTTTTAGTTGAGTGCGCTTTACTTTTCGCTTCTCACCTAATAAATTATAACTTCACTCTATTCCTTTTGATATTGTATTTATGTATGTCTTATTCGCTCTACAATAAATGCCAACCAACCAAGTATAGTGAGTAACCTTTGCATAGTCAATGATTGTCACTTGAGCGACCTAGCCAAATAATGATGGGCCGGCTGATTGGTTGGTAGTTTTGCGAGTTTGCCTAGGTTTCTTGATACGCAGCATGACTTCCGCTGAGCCGTAACGAGTTTCTTTCTTCTGTTAACCTACCCTACATGCGCGCACTAAAATATCTTCCTTGTGTCTGTCGGTATCACTTAGGATGGTACATACTATTTTTCCCACTTCACTTTACCTCATTGAAGTAGTGGTGGCATTTGCTTGCAACAACAAAACTTGCGATATTATTTTATACTTTCCTGTTTTGTCCTCCCAGATTTTGTGAGTATGAATGTTCATACATTTAATTTTTCACCGCCTTGAAAGTAGCGTATTTCATGCTACCATTCGATCAAGAAACAGTTGTCTATTGTCTCATTTAAGAATAACGTGTGAAAATTAAGTTTTTTTTCATTTAAATTTTTGCATAAATTAACATTTTTTTTACCTAGAAACAAGCAAAGTTATTTTCTATCGAGTATTCCATTAGTATTATTCTGTTGTGTATTTGTGTTTCAATAACCAAATGATTGATTATGTCTTTAGCCTTTCATTGCGATATTTAAAGTGAGATCGTTCCTATCAGATCCCTGCATAATAGGCCTCTACATGGGCGGCACCACGTCTAGCGTCAGAGAAACATCGAGTAGGTTTTGACATTTTTATGACTTTTTCGAACATTGTCTGGGAATAGTTAGATAAGTCTTCATGTTGCATTCTGATGTGATGTAAAACTGACGACTTTGGGGCGGGGGACTGGCTTCACGTCGCACAATTTTGGTAGGACAATAAAGCTATTGAATTATAACCATCACCGACAACCAACAGTAAAAACCTAGCTTGTTATTAATGAATGTTTTGATGTCGTTATTTTGACATATTTGAGTCGTCGGACCCACTTTATGTCGCACCCAATTTGTAGGACATTGTCATTATTAAAAAAAAATGGCATGCACCAAATTGACATGTTTCACGCCTCTACCCGTCAAGGGTCGACTTTCTAAAATTTTCGAAGATAAAAAAGTTGGGCGCCTCGGGGAAAAATTAAAAAAAAAAACTTACGGCTGCGATATACCCACAGGGGCCTTATCATGCAATCCGATCCGAAAGGAAATGCGGTTCGAAGGCTGTCAAATCACATAGATTTTTTTTCAAATTCGAAAGAAATTTCTTTCGTATCGGATTACATTATAAGCCCCCAGGTTATCATTATAACCTCTAACGAGGTTTTTGTGCCAAGCTTCTCTTCCAATTTGTGGTGTGCTGCTTTAAATTTATTCCTACAAATTGGTGGGACCTGCAGTTTTTGCCAACTCCGAACGAGCATGAATTTTTGTTGAGAAGCTTTTCATGACAGAAATCGTTGGGAGAGTTTGCCAAATCACTGTCGAGGGGCGACCCCGTTTTAGAAAATGCTTTTTGTAAGCAATTTTTGATGTTGGTTTGACCTGGAGTCGATACCAGGTCACTTGGTTTAGTTGGCCGGGCACACTACCCCTACACCACGGCGGTCGACAACCAACAACCATATGCCCATGGGGGCTCTCGTACTATCCCAACAAACCATGAAGCTAGATATCGATCGGAGGTACATTCGAGAACTAGCCTCATTCTCCAATCTTTAACGTGAGAAGACGACTCGAGAAACACTCGAGAATCACAGTGTTCTCCAACAAAATGGGACATAATTCTCAAAACGAGAAAACTATAGTTTTCGAGTCGAATTCTAATGTCATTCTCTAATTGGATTCTAACTTGAATTTGCAAATGGTGGAAAATGCTCGCCTTTTGGCTAGTTCTCTAACCTTTCTCGAATCGAGTTTTAGTGTAGTTCTCCACTGTGGCCTTCGAATAGAGAATAGTTAGAGAATTACCCTAGTTATCTAAGGTAAAGACGAAAATTTCTCTAACGTTGCATACAAATTACAACTGTAATCAAATTAGCTTCAAATCTTACCGCGTCTGATGATCACGCATTGCCGAGCTGCTTGAAATCATGCCAGCACTATCGCCAGTCAACACTGTCCCATTACTAACAAGTTGTGATTGCTGTTGCTGATGATGATTTTGTGACATTTGTGATTGTTGTCCGGTGACCGGCGGTGGCGCATGCGTCCTATTCAAGGGTGGCATATGAGTTTGTGACTGAGAATGTGGCAGCGGTGGCACAGCCATATGATGAGCACGCATGTGTGGTGGCGCTGTGCGTGCGATATGTGCATGATGTTGCATTTTAATGTGCGATTCTTAACGCTTCGAAATGCGCCTGCGCGTAGAGCTGCAATGCAAAAGAAAAATAGAAAAAAAATTAATATTTTTGTATAAGAATGTCTAACAATAAACAATTCTGCACAGCAATAATTCAAATTATGCAAATTTTCAATATTATTTGTGTTTTTACTTATGGCATTTGGAAGTGCGGGCAATTTTGTGCAGTCGCATTGTCGACGAGGAATGTCAGCTTTCAACGCATACATTGTGCAATATAAAAAGTTAAAAAATTTATTGTCCTTTTAGTGTTGTTGCATTCAAATTGTGTGCATTATTTTTTCTTACGACTTATGAAAGGTTAGTGCATTGCTAATATGTCAGTCTGCATTCAAGATGCAATTCATAAGAAAAAAAGTTTGGCAAATTTAAACAACCCTAAGAGTAAAATTGCATTTTTATTGCAACCGCTGCACATTTGCATTCATACCTAGCTGTTTATAGTGCTGTGTAAAATGTTAGCAGCATGATGCAGGGAAGAATGCAATTTGAATATAATTAAATTTGGCAGTATGTAATTTTTTATATTATCGGGGCGGTCATAGTCGAGATAAAAGCCATGATCCTTTACTTTTTTTACTAAAACTACTAGAATTGACAAAATTAGATAATCCGCTCTCTAACTGTCAAACTTATTCGCTTGACAACAACAAGTAGTCAGAATTTACCAGCAAAAAATCTGCTGACTAAATCTTGCACCTCTCTGACTGGAGAGAACTAAATTTTCTGCTCTCAACAGTCAGAAAAGTGGCGTACGGGAGGGATCACTTTCCTGTAGTTCGTGACTGTTTCTGACTATCATTGGTGTAAGGAATCAGAGCTATTGTAGGCGTCAGCTTTTTGACACCATTTCCAACGGCCTATTTATCAAAAAAGCTGACACTAACTTTAGTAGCTAAGTACTTTATTTCGACTATAACTAGTTATGCCCCATAAAATTTAGAGCTAACTAGTCCAGTGATTTTAGGACGAGGGTAATGGTATGCTAATGGTTTGTTATTGGTTCGGTTATCGTATTGGGGCGGTAAGGGTTTGGGAGAAGGTACATCACGGATTTTTCTGATTCCAAACTTTAGAGCAACTTTTAGATTCCTGGTACTTAATGTTATTTTTTCGCACAACACTGTAGATCAAATGCACAAAAAGCAAATATCGTGCTTTCTTGTTGCATTTTCATTTTGTATATGCATGAGTTATAATTGGATAAAGTTGCAGCTGCAGTTCTTTACCACACCACCAATATTTGCTTACGTTTGCCAATGCATTTCTACCAAGAAATGGGGAAGATTGCAGCAGACATACGATTGCATATTACTACAATGCTACTGCCATTGTGTGGTGCGACGTAAGTCAAACAGCGAAGTTTTTGTTGATAATTTTTAGTGTCAATACTTGCCAAATAATCTTTAAAATATACAAACATTTGGAATTTTATTTGCAAATTTTTAGGCAGCCATTAAAAAAAACCAATTTCACCTGGAGGTTTTTATGAATGGAGGTCATCGAACGGATGTATGTATGTATGTATGCATGTATGTGAACAACTCATTTGTTTATGACACGAATAAGGAGAATACCTATAGGAAAGTGAAATTCTCATCTTTATGAAGTGAATAGTTATCATCAGATCTTAAAGAACTCCTATCGAATGCGCCAGTTTCTGCTTAACTGACATACACCTAGACATCTAACCAGACAAATCTTTAACGCTGATCCTTTACCAATGGACATAAAGAATCTTTCCCGCATACACTATCATAAATCCGGCACCAGATTACTTAGACGTTTGTTTTGCGGAACCATAGGCGGGCTCGAAACTATATTCACATATAGTCAGTAGATGCTTTTGCCGGGTCTCGGCCTGTAAACTCCGTTATTAAAACCCAACCACCTGGCTTAGCTGAAAAGTCACGTTACTCTGGCTGTTGTTGTAACATTACTAAGCTCTGCCTTTTAAAAAAAAAGCGTCCAGTCATATCTCGTGACATCAGTCTCTTTTAAGGGACATCCTAGGAAACTAGCCGGCTGAACATTCGATATGTCGAGAGAAAAAAGTTTTCTATTCGGAAGTGTCTCTAACCCGATCCAAAATTTAAGTACATTTAATGATTTCTACAGTAAAATTGACTATTCTGAAATACATTTTATCCGTTGGCAGTTCTAAAATACGTTATACGATTTATGAAGTACAATCGCCTATAATGAAATACTTTATATAATTTCTGAAGAACAATTGACTATTCTGAAATATATACATTTTACGATAACTATCTGAAGTATAATGGAGGATCCTGAAATTCATTTTACGATATATGAAGTACACTCGACTATCCTGAATTACATCCCAACAAACCATGAAGTTAGATTTCGATTGATGGTATATTAGAGAACTAGCCCCATTCTGCAATCTCTAACACTAGACGAAGATTCGAGAAACACTGGAGAAACATAGCGTTCTCCAACAAAATGGTTGTAGTTTCTATTCGAATTCTAATTTCATTCTCTAACTAATAGGATTTTAATGTGATTTGTGTTTTTGTCTAGTTTTCTAATCTTACTCCAATCGAATTCTAATGTAGCCCTCGAACAGACAATAGTTCGAGAATTGCCCTGTTGTTAACAGCAAAAATACTCCCCGAAGGTTTTGGGGAGTGATGCCGAAATTGACAGTCGTTGGCCGGATATGAACCCGGTACGCTGCGGTACTACCCCAATTATCGTGGTAGCGATTTGGTATGACCAGTGGAACCTTCTAGGTCATGTCATCACTCTATCTGTGCATCTGTGAGGAAAGAGAAGATGGGTAATGAGAGGCATCATATCCGTAGATCAACCATCAAGTAGCACGTCATTACCTATATGCATATTAGTCGCCTGTTACGACCGGTATGTCTACCTCAGGCATATTCTAAACCCCTAACTCGCAGGGGCGCAAGAATTACCATAGTTATATAACGTGAAGACGCACATTTCTTCAACGTTAGAGACTGTGTTTGTTGGGATTTTACGACTTCTGATTTTTCTGAAATGCATTTTAATAAACTATAATTATGAGTAGAATTCATTATTCTGAAGTACATTTTACTGCTTCTGAAGAATTTTATTCTTAAGTAACTACTTTGAAAATTTGAAATTATCACTTTTTCTAACCTAAGCAAAAACTAACAGTTGTACTCCAAGTAATTGAAAAACTAAGGTTGTAAGAATGTGTGCTCGAAGCCCAGCCGAGAAACATTTCTTTGTTTGCTTGAGTAATGGCAAAAG
Organism: Campiglossa producta; assembly: GCA_964058755.1. NCBI lineage: Eukaryota > Metazoa > Arthropoda > Insecta > Diptera > Tephritidae > Campiglossa > Campiglossa producta. The sequence goes on along the minus strand of CAXKVI010000004.1, from coordinate 112,006,514 downwards.
TACTCCCCGAAGGTTTTGGGTAGTATTGTCGACCATTAGAACTAGCCGAACTATCGTTGGATCTTTTAGTATAACCACGCCGAACCTCCGAGTAAGTTAGCGTAGCAACAATAGATAGGTATCACTTCTCGAAGATTTTGCAACGCATTTGCTGGTTATGGACACGGTATGCGGTATTTTATCCCCGATTTAATATTTCCAGTGGAACCCTCTCGGTCATCTCACCGACTCTCCGAAGGATTTCTACGGTACGGTCCAATAACTATTAGCACCATGCGTTACTTGTTCGTCTATTGTGGGAGCGATTTACGTTAGGAAAAAAGTTGGTAAAGATCAACCATCAAGTTTCACAGGATGTCCTTGACCCACTTTAGTAACTATAGCTGTTATAACGCATGGATATGGGAGTCCTATAAGGGAATGTGTTCATACCGTACTATACTAGCCCGAAAATAACGATTTTCAGTCCATTTTACGACATTTATACCTTGCCGAATCTGATTTGAAGCACATTAACAGGCTGGGATTATTCTTTATATTACCATAATTACTTAAGTTATCTGCCGTGGGCATACTAAATTTACTCCCGTGTGCCCGTACGATGTCAGCTGCCTTTTATTTTATAAAATAGCATAGATATGCTTATGCACCCTTTCTAATGCCAAAATATAGCACTGTGCATATTTTTTGGTACATATATGCCTACATAGTTCGTCTACACGACAACGAAACCAGCTGATAGTTATGCCTGCGTCATCGTTTTACATACAAAAACTATAGGCAACCCGCGGCTCCTTTTCAGGGGAGGCAAATCTTTATACATGCTTACATATCCATGTAGGAATTTATGTGCAAATGTAACTCACCAGCTGGTACTCTAATATTCTTCCTTCTAGCTGCCGTCGGTTGGTGCTGGGGACAGAGTAGACGTTGGCGTTTCGCAATCCTACACTGCTGTTGTAATAAGTATGGATGTATATGTTGTTATTAGCAAAATCGGTGAAAAAGTCTCACCACATAACCTGTTCGCAGAAGTTGTAACAAAATAGTGATAGACTTTCTTTACGGTTCTTTTGCAAATTTCACACAACTTTTCTTAACTTTTTCACGTGTTTAACTGCACTTTAACATTTTATTAGCAATTTTATTGCAAAGAAGAATATTTTCTGTTTCTTTGTATACTGAAATTTTTTGTTGCACTTTCTTTTTACCTTCGATGATGTGCAGCTCTTTTTCGAACTTTTCACCTTTCACAAATTCTTTTCACCGTTTAGACTCCGTGCTTAGATTTAATTAGAAACTACGTTTACTTAAATTTAATTCTTGAACTCGTTTTGCATTTTATTTTTCACATAAAACACTTTCTTATTTATTTTGTATAATGATTTGCAATTTAATTTTATTGTTATTAACGTGCGTCCATATTTTGTGCAGCTGCGATGGAACTCGAAGAATAATAAATGCAAAAATGCATGATAATTGATGAAGGAAAATGAAATATGAAAAAAGGGTTGCTTTTAGGGTGGCTTTGCATAATTCTGCACAGTGTTGTATTCGGTGCTGCCGGAGTGGGGAAAAATAAGCGCTGTTGACATTGTTCATTTTTGGAATCAATTTTCGTTGATCCCAAATCTAGGCGAATTCATACAGGTGGATTCGAGCGAATTCAGATCTACACACACGCACACACTCCTTGTAACTGAAAATGTTAGACAAAGCAACAACATAAGCTACGATTCGATTTTCAAGGAAGAAGAAGAAACCATATGATGGGAGGATGCCACCTGTAATGAATTCACCTTTTTCCAAATTAAATTGACTACCCGTTTACATTAATCAATTTTTTTTTAACTATTTGACGATTGTTTATGTCATTAAAAAAAATTAAATAAAAATAGAAAAAAAATATTTTCATTTCATTTTTTTTTTCAATGCACCCTTTCTGCACACCGCACCCATAACTGCCATAAAGAGATGGTGATGTTGTTGTTGTTGTTAACAGTAAACACTCCCCGAAGGTTTTGGGAGTAAGGCCGAAGTTGACAGTCCTTGGCCGGATATGAACCCGGTACCCTGCGGTACTCCTTTGCGGTACTGCCCGACTGATTTGGTATGACCAGTGGAACCTTCTAGGTCATGTCATCCCTCCATCCGTGAGGAAGGAGAAGATGGGTAATGAGAGGTGAGAGGCATCATATCCGTAGATCAACCATCGAGTTAGCACGTCATTACCTAAGTGCATATTAGTCGCCTCTTACGACCGGTATGCCTACCTCGGGCATATTCTAAACCGCTTGATCACCTTTATTGGCTTCCGCCCGACGAATGCCGTCCTGCAACAGCAAGCCCATCTGCTGCAGTGTAGGAACACCCTCTCCCGAGAGTGTCCAGACCAGTGACGATCTTTATCTAACCCGCGGGCGGCCGACTTCATTGCTCTCTCATAGATTTGCTCACACGTACAAGGGAAGCGCTCTCTATACATTGTGGAAAATTAAAGTGCGTTTGCGAATCACTTGATCAACGACTGTTGACTGCTACGCATGAAAGTAGTTTTATTCTTAAAATATTTATTTATTTAGGTGTTTTTAATAATTTTAATTTCAAAAATGGCCAAATCTGTAACAGAAATATATTAAAGTTAAAAAGCTTGTGCAAAGTGTTGTTCTCTACATTTTTTTCATAATTTTTTTTTTTACTTAATAATTTGTATTGAAAAAATGCATTTTGTTGCCTTACTACTTTATTAACACCCTTTTAATTTTTATTTATTTTTTTATACAAAATTTTTCTTAACCCTCTGCGACTGACGTGGTAGTCTGACATACACCAATAAACAGGAAAATTTGTTTTGCGCCGTTATTTTGCGAAATTTTTCTCCCGCGCTCTCGTTACCTTCATATTGCATACTCATGAGCAGTTTAGTGTGTTGAAAGTGATCAAAGTGAGCATACACGTAAAAGTAGGTCGCCTCCCAGTTGGTGCACCCTGGGTAACGCTAAATGACCTACATAGCCTGCACGGCTAGTTTAGTTTCTTGTATTGCCGGATCTACGAGAACGGTACCAGTACTTGTGCTGTACCCATCGTGCCGAAACGACCCGGGCCGTTTTCTTATATCAACCCGGCCAAGAGCAATACACTCGAGGTGACCCTGTCTGACATTTGGGCAGGGCTACACCTCGTTACAACAACAACAACAGCATACACGTTGGTCTGAGTGGAAAAGTGTCTACGAATCAACCACGTCAGTAATAAGGTAGGTGTCTGAGAGACTACAACCTCAGTTTTTATGTAATATTTTTGTGGCATCACCTTAATAGCAAGCCAGATAAATTGTTTTGATACTTTATATTTGTTGTTATTTTTTTTATATGTGAACTTTAACAGGGATACTTTCACTAGGTTCACAAAAGTAGACAAAAAAATGTAAGACGTCGAATTGGTGTCTGGTGGACTACCACGTCAGTAGAATAGGGAAACTTAATTCACGTCAGTCGCAGAAATGTTTTATATTATCTTAGTTTTTCGAGGCTGATTAGATTTAGTGCCATCAAATGTAAATTTAACCTCATTTTCAAAGTAATTATAAGAAGAAGAAATATATTTTGTTTGCATGCATAAAAGCTTTAACTATGAAATTCATATCGGCATCTTTAGCATCGAATATCTTTTTATTTAGCCGCTGAATTTTTATTTTTTTTCGATAGACTGATCAACTGTAATGTACACTAAAATAAGTTGAAAACTTTTGGTGGAAAAATTATACTATGAAATATTTTTATGTTGTTTATATATATATATAAGTTTTTCAAGGTCCCTGGCGTATACGGATTTAATTGTAAAGGGGAGTCAGCACGGAGTCTTTCCGTACTAAAAGGAAACACTTTTTCCATTATCTGGGTATCAGCGAAAGTGTTTTGGAACGCACTTCACCGTTGAATACGCTACGCCGATAGTCCTAACAGACCACCTTACAGACTCGTTTGGTTAGATGGGACGGAATGCCCAGATTTTGCTGTAGGTTTTGGTGTTGAACACGATAAAGAAATGCCAATTAAAAGAGAAACAATTTATTTTAAATTTTTTTATTTACAAATTTTTTTATAAAAATCTGACAAATATTTACATTCCTCAATTCGTAAACAAACCCAGGGTTGTACAGAAGTTGAACAAAAGTCAGCTGGCTACCAACTTTGTTCCATGCAACTTTGCAAAACCCGTTGACACGAGTCAACTTTCAGAATCAACATGAAATTGAACGAAAAATCGAGCAACGTAAACGGGACTTAACCGATTTTCGCCGAATTTTGGCCGTTCATTCTCAACATAGAATATCATACAATATAATTTTTTTCTGCTAGATGGTGCTGGAGTCGATATACTTACAATATCCGTGTTTATGGTCCGTGTTTTTTATATGTATGTTTGATATATAATCAACAACTCTGTTTAAAAAAATTAACCCGTTAGGTGACGCTGGCTTTGGGATATTCAAAAAAACCTTTTTAATTATGGCCCATCTCTGTAACCCAGCCAGCAAAGTTTTCGCAAACGCATCTGAAAATGAAAAATGCTCCATTTGAAGTACATTTCATTTACATTAATAAGATCCCGCATTTAAAAAAAGCTGTGACGTTATGGTTTTAAAAAACATGTCTGCTTGGCTTTAAATGTCTGAGAAAGGAAACAAAAACAAACGAAAAAAATAAAAAATATTCGAATTGTTTGTAAACAAATTTTTGTGAAAATCTTAATATAAAGCGTTAATGTTAATTTGTGTTTTAAAACCCGGGTTTAAGCGGATAGTATATCAATATTAAGGCGCTATATGTGTATTTCCAGGCAGGTCAGATGAATTTTATCTGGGACCTTCGGTATGCTATACCTGCTACCTGTACACCACGGCTTACGCTTCGACCAGCTTCATAAATAGCGAACAGATCGCTATAAAACCTCATAAAATTGATTGCTTACAAAATTTTAATTGAAAAATTTCATTTAAAAAACAATTAAATGACAGTGTGAGGAGAAAAGTCAGTTTAAAAATCTGAAGCTTTCAAAACCGTGACGCCATTTGACAAAAAAACTTTTTTCTCAAATTAAATTACAAATACACGGTTGTCGGAATGCGTGATCTGTAGTAGTTGGTTCATGATTAGGATCACAGTTTCTATCAGTATAGCTTCCGGATCGTTTTCGGATACGAAAAGTTGTGAAAAAAAAACGAACCAATAGTAAATCAGCCCACTCCAGCAGTATAGGTTCCGGACCGGACCATTTTCGGATACGAAAAACGATGGAAAAATATGCGATCGATAAAACGTACGTTGCTCTGCTGGCTGGGTAAGCTTCACGGGCAAAGTCGCAGGCAATTGCCAGTTTATCATATAAGTTGGCTACACCAATTAAATTTTTATATATTTTATTTCGATTAGAATATATGTAAGAGCTGATTTCCACAAGTAAATTTAAAACTTTTTTATGGTTTTTTCTTAATTTTTTTATATTTTTTGTATATATTTTTTTTATTTTTTTTTTTTTTTTGGAACTTTTATTTTATTTTTGGTTAAATTTTTTTATATGTTTTTTGTGTAGTTTTATGTTTGTTAATTTTTTTTGAAATTTTTTGTGTAGTTTTATTTAATTTTTTGCATTATTTTATTTATACTCTTGTTTACTTAGACTTTATTTTTTGCTTATCTATTTATTTTATTTTTAATTTATTTTTAATTTATTTTTTTTTTATATTTTTTTATATTTTTTGTGTAATTTTATCTTATTTTTTGTGTAATTTGATTTTTTTTTTTTTTTTTATTTTGTTGTGTATTTTTGTATAATTTTATTTTTGTGTAATTTTACTTAATTTTTTTTGCTTTTTTGTTTATTTTATTTTTGTTTAATTTTATAATTTTTTTTTATATTTTTTATGTTTTTTTATGTAATTTGATTTTATTTTTTTGTTTCATTTTATTTTTTGTGTATTTTTTTAATTTTTTGTATAATTTTATTTTTGTTTAATTTTATAAATGTTTTATATTTTTTATGTTTTTTTGTGTAATTTGACTTTGTTTTTTTGTGTGTATAATTTTATTTTTGTGTAATTTTATTTTTTGAGCATTTTTATATGCTATTTCGTTTAACTCTATTCATTTTTGCTTAATTTTATTTATTTTTTTTTTTGGATTTCAAATTACCTGTAAAAGGGTAAAGTTCTGTTAAGTAAGCACCACTGTTTTTGTATGTTGGCCACAACTACTCATAGATGCCGCAACAAACGCATATGCTGATATTACAATAGATGGCGCAGTAAGCAACTTGAAAAGGCATTAGCTACAGTGGTTAAAATGAAAAAAATTGGTTCATAAATTTTATGACATTTCTTACTCATTTTTATTTTAACATCCCAGTGGGAAAGTAGGTAATGCATTACCTTTTTCATCCATGAAAAGAAGCATGAGCAAAGTAACGCATGAAAAAATATTTGAAAAATTTCCCATGTAATGTATTTCGTAAGGTTTTATTTTTCAAAAACATTACTTTTCCTATGACATTGCTGTAGAAAAAGTAATGCATGAATTCCATTATACATAAAAAATTTTATAGGGGATATACATTACTTTATACATTAACAAACATTACCTTATCCCACTGGGATATTAAATTACGATTACTAGAGTTCGGAAAATATGTCAATATCAAGCGCCTAAAATTATGCAACAAAAAATGTGTAAATATGATTCGAAGGAAACAGTGGCAAGTTTGAGGGTGGGTGTTTTCGGGTCTAAGCCCCCCATGAATGCGATTGTATTTCTTGCTTACTAAGATGCCAGAAATATATTTTATTAAAGAAAAACTAGTAAGGAAGTCTAAGTTCGTGTAAATCGAACAATAAATACTTAGCGTTAGTTTTCATATGATTTTCGAAATATTCCATTTCGGAAGTGGGCGTTGTTGGGCGATTTCGTCCAATTACATCAGGCATACTCCCTATTATGCTAGTATGCCTTGCACCAAATTTCATCGTTCTACCCTAATCAGTTTAAAAGTTACGATCAGTCAAATTTTAAAAAATTGTACACCTTAAATTTGAAGATTGAAAGCAGCGGAACGACAAAAATTGACCATAAAACCATCCCGTGTAAATCAGCCTTTATAATTCAAAAACAAAAAAAAATTATAACTTTTTAAATGCATATGCATAACCATAGTTTCTTTCTTTCGACTTTCGCATTCGCTCGCTTCCTGAAAGCAAATGTACCAACGGCATAAATATTTAAAAGTTAAACCTTGAAAAGGGTGAGTGACACAAAACGTGTAAAAACATAATCGGTTGCGTAATAAAGTGAATTATAATCAATAAAAAGCATATTAATCAGCACTTTGGTAATGACAATTATGGAAGCGACCAATTGTGCCAGCGGCGGCAGCTGAAAGTGGACAGGTAACAATATTTAAACATCAGCAAAAGAAACAGCATTTCAGGGATTTATACATGTATGTTTACATGATACGTATCTCCAACTTGGTAGCTTGAACTAAAATCGCAGCTTTGGCTAGAGAACATGAGATTTTTCGTGATTTCGACCTCAGTAAAGCTAAGGTCTATTATCAAATCTCTTTGCAACAAACCGCATGACAAAAACTAAGGACTCGAAATCCCTAGTCACTGATGGTATCTCCATGCTGATGTCAAAACGCCTAAATAGTGAGGAAGTCGGAAATGTAAACAAATAAAATCCAAATGTCTGATTAGTTGGGTGAAGTCTGTAAATCAAAAGCAGTGACTACGGGTGTTCTTTCGTTTCTTTTCCTCTTAATTTTTTTTTTTTATGATTAATCTCTCTTTTAAAATTTTCACTATCTCACCTTAATCCCAAATATCAAACTTTAAAATCACACAAAAGACTTAAGAAACGAACTCGTTATATTATATTTTTTCCATGTATATGATTTTCGAAATTTTCCACTTCGGAAGTGGGCGTGGTTGGGAAGCGATTTCGTCCAATTACATCAGGTATACTCCCTATTATGCTAGCATACTTTGTTCCAAACTTCATCGTTCTACCGTAATTAGTTTAAAAGTTATGACCCGTGAAATTTTCAAATATGCCTCCCTGTAAAGTGGGCGGTGCCACGCCTACTTTTAAAAATTGATCAAAAAATTATTATTTATCCTACCAAACTATATCATTTTAGGCATTTCCGTTACAGGTTAGGTGATTTTCGAAGTTTTATGCTTTGTGCAAAAAAAAAGTTACGACCAGTCGAATTTTCAAAAATGCCTCCCTTTAAAAAATTTATAGAAAAATTATAAGCGAATGACCAGGGGGGTTCACCTATAAAATTATATAATTTGAGACATTTCAGCTACCAAAATGTGATTTTCGAAATTTTCGATATCGAAAAAGGGGGCGTGGCTACCATCCGATTTCGCCCATTTTCAATAGCAACCTTCCTTGGCCAGAAGGTAACCTGTAATTTCATGCAAATGTCTAAATTTTTACTCAAGTTATCGTGTACACGGACAGACGGACGGACATGCCTTAATGAACTTTTTTTCCAACCTAAGAATCTTCATATATGGAACTCTATATCTATCTCGTTTATTTTGTGGCCTTACGTAGTACCGTTATGTGGACAAAATTATAATACCCTTTTACTAGTACTAATACGCTGGGTATAAAAAAAATGAATGAGGGCCATTTACTCTGGCTCAACTTCTTGCTGAATATTGTAACAAGTTAAACTGTTACTTGCCCAGACTAGTCCACAACACACCAAACACATAAAAAACACATCAAACTGTCTAGTTCTTCTAACGAAATGAAGTTCGAGTCACTGATCATCTCCCCCAGTGAGAGAATCTCACTTCCTCTACTGCAAAATCTGGTTATCGTTAACAAGCCCTTTTTTGTACCCTGAGCATCTTCATCCATTCACATAATTATCACTAGTTCGCCTTAACCCCAATTATGAAAGTTTTCAAACTATACAAAAGACTTAAGAAACGAACTTGGCGTGGTAGCTGGATAATAATAATAAATAAATAATAATAATTATAAATTTGCATTTAATTCTTAGTCCTTAACAGGTCTTCCGTGGTCATCATACCAAAAGGCTGTCCTCATCTGCCTTTCTATTTAACATACCCCTACCCTAGCACAAAAAACCGGACTATGTGGTTGAAAACTATTAACACATTCATATTGCGATCGACTGCTTCAAGGCAGAAATAAACCACCATGCAGCCACGCTGTCCCTTACGAAATGTCACAGACTAATATCAAATTATGAAATATGACAGATTCATTAATAACATAAAGCTAAATCAACAAATTATAATTTGATTAGTTTAATCTCTAATAAAACGCGTATGCATATTTAATATACCTTTTGCTTTCGATACAGCAAAAAAAAATTACTTTCGCTTATTTTGCTGAAATGCTAATACAAGGTGATTTAAAATTAATCATCTGATCAGATTTCTTACTCCACGGTTCACTGAAGTGGAGAGTTTGCACCATCAAGACTCAAACATAGCCTTTTAGAATAATACTATGAAATATGTGCACTTGTGATGTATATATACAACAGTGGAGGCCAAACAAACACATTGTGTTCGCTGAATAGCTTTTCTGCGATGCTTTTATGCTGCAGTTGTCTAGGTCAATCTCTTCTGATAGGGTGATTAATTTTGCGGCACCCTATACTATTTCTTGACACTTCTACGTACAATGAAAACTGGGAGGTGCTCAAACGTGATAAATATGCGTCAAATTTGTTTTGGTAACCAAAAAAAGCTGAAGAAGTGGTAACGAAGAAATCAAATCAAAGGAGTTGCCGAAGCCCATGTATCAGCTTTAAAGACATTGATTATAACACCTAACGGTTTACGCCAAATTTCGTTGGCATGTAAATACTCGCATGCACAGTGGCGGAGCTAGAAAGTCGGTGTAGCATTTTTCTTTTGTGTGAGAGTCAGTTTCAAATCCAGATTCGGCCTCGCTGCCGGTTCAGCAGGGTTCGCTTCCGATTTCGGTTACATTTCCGTTTGTTGTTTCTTTTTTAGTTTCAGTTTAAGGCCCCTACTATAAGCTGTACTCGTTTTCGATTCCGTTTTCGGGTTCACTTTCATTTCAGTTTCATTTCTTATTTTCATTTCAGATATTTATTTCGTTTCGTTTCTCGTTTCGATTCCAGATTCCTGTTACGATTCATGCTTCGATTTTTTCTTCGATTTTGGCTCTGATTCTTATCTCGAATATTGTTTCAAATCCTATTTTAATTCTTGACTAAATTCTTGTTTCCATTCTGGTTTCGATTTTTGTTTTAATTTTTGTTACGATTTTTGGTTCGATTTTTGTTTCGATTCTTGTTTCGATTTTTTTCGACTCCACTCAATTTCCATTATTGTTTCAAGTCACGTATCGAATCTTGTTTAGAGTTTTGTTTCGATTCTTGTTCGGATTCTGGATTCAATACTTATTTCGATTTCTGATTCGATTCATGTTTTGGTTCTTATTTAGATTTTTGTTTCGATTACTGCTTCGATTCTTATATCGATTTTTGTTTCGCTTCTGGTTTCGATTACTGTTTAATTTTTTTCGCTTCTTGTGTCGATTCTTGTTTCGATTCCTGTTTCGATTCTTGTTTCGATTCCTGTTTCGATTCTTGTTTCGACTCTAGTTCCGGTCCTTGTTTCGATGCTAGTTTCGATTCTTGTTTCGGTCCTTGTTTCGATTCATGTCTTGACTTTTCCGTCGCTTATTGTTTAGGTTGTTTTTCGACCTTTATTCCAATTCTTGTTTCGTTTCCATTTTGTCCGTATTATTGTTTCGATTCCAGGTTTTTTATGTTTCTTTAGTTACCTATACTTTCATTTCATGTAACTTCTTTGCATTCCTTTCCTTTTAGACCTCATCTCCCCCTTTCAAGTTAGTGTACGACTGTGGGCAACTCTGGTGATGATTTTTTTTTTTAATTTTCTTCATAAAATTAGCATTTTACTTAGTTTTGATTAACGACTTGGCATATTTTTGAATATTACGTGAATTATATAAAATATTTGTGAATATTAAAACAATTTCGGATACTTAAATTTCATATGCATGCTTACATGATTTGTAAGCTAGGTCAGGAATTATTTTTTATTAGTAGTTGAGGGCAAGAGATCCAAATAAACAAATTTATTGCATACCACTATTACAAGACTTTTGTAATCTTTTCTAATCATTGCTGATTGCGAACACATTTTTTTTAGATTTTTTTAAGGAGTCTAATGAATAAAATTCGAGTTCGACTCAAGCACTGACAGTCTAAAGTCTTAATCTTTTACAAAATACTTGAGAAACTAGCTCGAAATGTTTTAATGTAAACGTTTTGAACTCATACAAAAGACTTATGAAACGAACTCGTTATAATTTCTTACAAAAGAGGACTTAAAGGGGTTTAGATCTCAGAATATATGAATGTAAAAGTTTCATATTCATACAATAGACTTAAGAAACGAACTTGTTATAGTTTTCCCACGGATACAAAAAATAATGCATACAAATATGAGCGGGGTTTTTACAGCACTTTTTTTATCACAATGATGATACATTTCTTTTAATAAACCTAAATATCCACTTGTTAGCTATGATTAATCACGAGGGATTAAGTTCTTACTCGCTACTGAACTGTGACCAATCATTGCTTTAATTTCAAGTTTCAACTAAAATTTAGTTACTAAGTAGATTTAGTAGTATTTATTAGACTTGTCAGTCTTGCTTTAAAGCAGAACAATAAATCACTGTTTCGCTTTATTACTTACTCAATAAGCTGTGGGCCTATTCATCTTATATTTATTTACACAAGAATGCTGGAGCCTACAACGAAAAATTAAGTTTTCTTTTTCACAACAGTGAACTTTTTACAGATGGGTCAAAATAAGAATGGTTAGCATCATTCAATTGCGAGGTGTGGAGGCGGAAGTGCTTGTATGTAGATATGTAAGAACTCTGTACTTATCCGCATTGTCATTTAAGTCACGATTTTCATGTCGTGTTGAGACAGCTCTCATATGTGTGTTCTAAGTGTTCAATGAACAAATGTTTGGTCACATTTCTGCACTACATTTACGGCTAATCAAAACAAAAAAGTACAATCAAATAAATATGAAAACAAGTCACACGATGGCTCTGCGGAAGTTCTTTTATATGAACGACTTTAGCTCTTGGTGTAGCTTACGCCTTCGATTCATCTTACGCTTTTGAAGGCACATTTTGCGGTTCGGTCTTCATAAACAAAACCAATTGAAATTTAAATAAATAAATAAAAAAACTAAAATAATCGCAATCGTTATTCTAGGAAATCAATTTTTTTTATACCCAGTGTACGTTTTAGTTGACTGCTACTACAGGCGTTGTTGGAAGTTCACACACAAATTTTCTACAATTGTGCTTAGCATTCATTCGACTCGACATTTGCTCCCAAAAAAGCTACTCGAACCCAAATATTGATGTTTTATTCTTTGTATAAGTTCATATGTAATCAAAAACTTTGATAGAAAAATAGACGTGAGTACCAAGTACTCGTGAAGTGTGTGTAAACATCAAAATCAGCCCGGAGATGATTTTAAAATTACCACAAATTGACTCCCAAATTAGCCTAATATGATCTCAAAATAGCTAATATCATCTCAAATTGCCCCAATATGAACCCCGAAATGATCCCATAAATTACGCTTTTCGTTCCCTTCTACTTTCCTTTCTTTTTCTTTACTACTTTTCTTTTTCTTTCATTTCCATTCCTTTTCTTTCCCCAACTCTTCTTTTCTTTCCTTTCCTTTCCTTTCCTTTCTTTTCCTTTCCTTTCCTTTCCTTTCCTTTCCTTTCCTTTCCTTTCCTTTCCTTTCCTTTCCTTTCCTTTTCTTTCCAACCCTTCCCTTCCATTCCCTTCCTTTCCTTTCCTTTCCTTTTCTTCCCCTCCCTTTCCTTTCCTTTCCTTTTCTTCCCCTCCCTTTCCATCCTTTCCTTTTTTTCTGAACTTATACTGAAAAAGGTGTAGTACGTAACATAAAAATACTGACCCGAGCTTAATATCACACTAAAAGAGCGCTGGGTATAACAAATTTAACATGAATTATAAACGCTGTAATTGATGCTGTTTTGCTTGACCTTTGCCATTATACTTGATACATTTTTATTTGCCTAATTTATTATTGATACTGAACACCAAGTGTAATGCATTGCAAATCATATCAAAATCGGAAGATTCGAGGGGGTAATACATTTTAAATTGGTAAACAAAAAAATTAAATGTAAATTGAAACTTGAAAAAATGGAATAGATTTATCATGAGAGAACCAACTTTAACCGCTTTGTTGCAGACACTGTATCCGAGAAGCTACCTGAGGAGAAGCTTAAAAACTAATAACTAATAGATATTATAATATGGAACACAATTTCTATACTATTTCTATTAAGGTTTAAATAAGAAGGCAACATAATTTCACTAATGATCCCAATGGTATTAAGTAATTAAATGAAACATGGGATTTTCATAAGTAACTCATCGAAAAAAAATATGTTAAAATTAATGGATTAAAGTTATGGGTTATTCAGAGAGATTAAACTGATAAAGTAAAAAATAAACGAATAACATACATACATACATACATGTAGTAGAAAGAGTCCAAAACTTTTCCGTTTGTGAACTTTCAGAGGGTTTGAAAGGAGGGGTAGAAAGGCTAGATTAAGCAAACCTTGACTTTAAACTGGTATTTCTTTTATGTTGCATCTTTCCGGATGTACTCTTTCAGATGAGTAACCACACACATACATACCTATTGTAGAAATAAGCAGAATTAAACAAAAAATACGTTGATATTCGAAAATTAATACCCTAAAAGAAGGAAAGAAAATATAAAAATAAAAGCCCTAAATTAAAGATTTTGTAAAATAAAGATTAGATAAATATTTACATGACATTTGCGTCGAACAAAAATGCCGTTTTGAAATGGGAGCGGATATGGGAAAAAATAAATATAACTGCATATATATACCGCGAAATATTTTTGTTAAAATATGACGTAAAATAGCATTTTAACATATCTCACGAGGTTTTATATACCCAGTGTACTAGTACTAGTACAAGGGTATTATAATTTTGCCCATATAACGGTACTACTTAACGGCACAAAATAATCGAGATACATAGATATGGAGTTCCATATATGAAAGTTCTTAGGTTGAAAAGAGGAGTTCATTAAGCCATGTCCGTCTGTCTGTCCGTCTGCCCGTCCGTCCAACCGTCCGTCTGTCCGTGTACTCGATAACTTGCGTCAAAATTGAGATTTTTGCATGAAATTTTGTATACAGTTTACTTTCTGGACAAGGTAGGTTGCTGTTGAAAATGGGCGAAATCGGATGATAACCACGCCTTATGATTTTTCCATAAATTTCTTAAAGTGGGCGTGGCACCACCATTTTTGAAAATTCGAATGGTCGTAACTTTTAAACTGATTACGGTAGAACGATGAAATTTGGCGCAAAGCATACTAGTATCATTGGGAGTATATCTGATGAAATTGGGTAAAATTGCCCTAAAACCACGCCCATTTTCGATATCGAAAACTTCGAAAATCACCTAAATTGACATAATTCGGTAACGGAAATGGCTAAACTGATATAGTTATTTTATTATGATTTTTTGATAAATTTTTAAAAGTAGGCGTAGCACCGCCCACTTTTCAGGGAGGCATATTTGAAAATTTCACGGGTCATAACTTTTAAAATGATTACGGTAGAACGATGAAGTTTGGTACAATGTATACTAGAATAATAGGGAATATACCTGATGTAATTGGAAGAAATCGCTTCCAACCACGCCCACTTCCGAAATATAAAAATTCGAAAATCATATGAAAACTACCGCTGAGTATTTAATGATTGGTTTACCCAAACTTAGACTTCCTTACTTGTTAAAATTTCAAATAGGTGGCAACTTTCCAGAAACTTTTTAGTGGCAACCCTTTAAAATCAACTCGCTTAAAGTTATACAATCAGAAAAGAGTTTACTTATTTCAAGGAAAAAAATTACCTTATTTGGCTCCAAAGACATGGTTACTTTCCGATTTTTTTTCTTTTCCATATAAATCTGAGTACACTGAGCTAAACTTATGAAATTTCGCATAGAGGCGCAGAAACTTCGTACAATATGGGCAGCAAACAAAACTGGAAGGTCCCAGGTCTCATTTGGACTTCGACATATTTCGATAAATTTATCGATAACTGAGTTATAAGTCGAAATGCGATTGCCCAGAAACCTTAAATTTACCCTACATTATGGGTATCAATTGAAAGGGGATGACACCAGGTTTCATTTGGACTTCGATATATTTCGATAAATTTATCGATAGCTGAGTTATCGGTGAAAATGTTATTGAACAGAAACCTTAAAAACACCCTACAATATGGGTATCAAACGAAAGGGAATGGCCCCAGATTTCTTTTTGACATCGATATATTTCGATAAATTTATCGATAACTGAGTTATCGGTGAAAATGTGATTGCCCAAAAACCTTAAAATTGCCCTACAATATGGGTATCAAACGAAAGGGCATGGCCCCAGGTTTCCTTTGGACCACAAAACATTTCAATAAATTTATCGATAACTGAGTTATCGGTGAAAATGTGATTGCCCTAAAACCTTAAAATTGCCCTAAAACATGGGTATCAAACAAAAGGGCATGGCCCCAGGTTTCATTTGGCCTTCGATATATTTCGATAAATTTATCGATAACTTATCGGTGAAAATGTGATTGGCCAAAAACCTTAAAATTGCCCTATAATATGGGTATTAAACGAAAGGTTTCATTTGAACTTCGATATATTTCGATAAATTTACCGATTACTGAGTTATCAATAAAAATGTGATTGCCCAAAAACCTTAAAATTGCCCTATAATATGGGTATTAAACGAAAGGTTTCATTTGAACTTCGATATATTTCGATAAATTTACCGATTACTGAGTTATCAATAAAAATGTGATTGCCCAAAAACCTTAAAATTGCCCTATAATATGGGTATTAAACGAAAGGGAAAGCCCCAGGTTTTATTTGGACTTTGGCGTATTTCGATAAATTTATCGATAACTGAGTTATCGGTCAAACGTGATCGCCCAAAAACCTGCAATTATTGACAAATAATTGATCTTCCAACAGTTTTTTATTTGATCAATCTACCTAACTTGGTGAAATTCGACGACCGAATTCTTATCTAAAATGTTGAAAGGGTACTTCGCAGGGGCGGGCAAGGCCGCGGGTATATACTAGTTTGTTTATAATTTGTAATTTGGGTAGAACTTCAAATATTGTGTACAAAGAAATTCTATAACTTATGTTCTTTATATTGGAAAAACAAATGACTTTAGGGTCGTCTTTTATTAAACTTTAAGCTTTATCAGTCCGATGAAAACATTTTTTGTGACCGAAATTTGGGTTTATCGAGCAGACAAACTTTAAAGCTTACATGACAACATGACCCTTAAGTGCTGAACTCCAGTCTTTTTGTTGGGTTTTATTCTTTGCTAACCCAGCTGCAAAAAAAAACTGAAATTATACGCATACGAAGTTATATAATTTAATTTGTATGAGTCTTTTTCCCAATACTTGAGTGTTATTCTGGAGCTCTGAAGAAGAAGAAGAAGGAAAATGCTGTAGGTGGCAACAAAAACGACAGCAAGAAAACCAATAAATCCAATCACGCTAACCAGTTGCATGCGTAATACACTCAATCAACATTTGAATGGGGGTTCGGGGGTTCTCGGAGAGTTATGCCACTTTTCTAAATGTATGGGAGTGGATTTGGTGACAAATATTTTAAGCATAACGTAACCACTGGGTTATACCTTTTCTGTGAACAACAATTTCACCTTTTATCAAATCGTTTTTGTCCAATAATGTGGACTGGGGTATGCCGACAAAAGTAAATACATAACAATTATGCGTGTTTAACGGGCATTTTTGTTGTTTAATTTTAAAGATATCTGGCACTGAGCCATTGCATTGAAACCTGTATGCATTTATATAATGCATATTAAACTGTGTTAACCGTTTTTTTATTGTTGTCCAATCACTTCAGAAGAATCGAGTTATGCTTCCATTATGCTGCCTGTCTGAGAATCAACCGAAACGAATGCTGTGTCAGTGTGTCAAAAATGAAAGTGAATGTGTGGGAGATAAGAATATGTTCAATTATAAGAAGTGAGTGATGGTGCAGTAATAGTAATCCCGAAAGTTATATTTCGTTGCTTTATTTCACAAAGGAAAAACATTTTATATTTAGAAATACTTCAGGTAGATGAGGCTTTTTAAAAGTGATATTCGTACTTATTAGTGTTAACACTTTAAAATTTTTAGTGAGGGTGTATTGTAGTATATCCTACCAAAATCTGGTAAACCGAACATTAAATACCTAGCGGTAGTGGCGAAAGTAGGCGTAATGAGTTTTATCATTTAATATTTTCTATACTACCTGGGATTCTGCTATGTGGAGAATCCCAACAACTCAGGGATTTTCCATATGGCCGGGTCCCGGGACTAACTTTCTTAGTGCTGGTGGTATCACAACAGGCCATTCAAAACTGGCTTAAGTGCGCCTCTGCGGCAGCCACTTGCACCTTACCTAACCTAACCTTTCCTATACCACCAAAAAACCTGCCAAATTTCATCATTCTCCTATAATCAGTTTTAAAGTTATGACCAGTCGAATTTTTAAAAATGTATCAAAATATCATAATAAAAAAAGTATGGAAAGCTGTCTTCGGCTGCGCGAACCTTTCATGAATAAGCGTCACGATTTTCAATGTTCGATCCCCAGTACAGCCTGTGTGAATTTAACTTTAGCTCATACCGAAATTATCGGAACTATCGATTATATGGGGGCGATGTGTTATATTGGTCCAAACTCATTGATTTTTAACATCTACATTCCACATTCTAAAAGAGCAAAAAATGTCACGTTCCTACCTATCTAATTACAGGAGTTATCTACCAAAATCCGTTTATCAGAACAATCGATTGTATGGGGGCTATGTGAAATATTGATCCCATCTCAAGAATTTTCTACACCGATATTACACATTTAAAAATAGCAATACTTGCAAAATTTCACATTCCTACCTGTTTAATTACAGTAGTTATAGCACAAAATCCGTTTATCGGAACAATCGATTGTATGGGGGCTATACATATGTAATATCGGCCCGCTCTTGCTGGTTCCGACAAATGATTTCTATTTGGTGCCCGCTTACAAAATTTCCGCCAAATATCTCAAAAACTGAGGGACTAGTTTGCGTTCAAACAGACATACGGACATGGCTAAATCAATTTATCTCGTCATCCTGATCATTTCGGTATACTTATTGATGGGTCCATCTCTTCTTCTTCTCATACTTACAAACATCGGACCAAAGTTATAATACCATTTCATCTTCACGAAAGGAATAATAACTAGGGGTTTCAAAAAGCTGACGCTTACTTTAGTACCTACTCTATATCGACTATGACTATGACTCAATGGGCTCGTTTGAATACATACTTAGTACCTGGGTGACCGAACTTGCTCGGTGCTATCAATTTTGCGCTAACTTTACTTACTTACGTCGGCCGCCGTGGTGTAGCGGTTAAGTGTTCGGCCTTCTACACCTAGTCGTGGCGGTTCGATGCCCGGCAAAAGTAACATCAATAACTATTTAGAAAAAGAAGTTTTCTAAACGGGGTCGCCCCTCGGCAGTAGTTTGGCAAACTCTCCGGGTGTATTTCTGCCATGAGAAGCTTCTCAGCAAAAAATTCATTTGCTTTGCAAGTGCCGTTCGGAGTCGGCAAAAAACTGTAGGTCCCGCCAACTTGTTGGAAAACTCAAAACCAACACACCACAAGTTGGAAAGATAAGCTCGGCTAAAAATCTCGTTAGAGGTTATGATAACCTGTTGGTATATCGCCGCAATATAATCCCAAAATTATCCGAAAATGACCCCAAAAATTATTCCTAAATGACCTTAAATAACCCCAAAAAAATCCTAAAATAATCCCAAAAAGACCCCCAAATGTTCCCAAAATGGTCCAAAACCCTACTTGATAATATTTTAGTTGGTATGTCGGTAAAAATACCTTTTATTTAATACCCATATTGGCATATCTTGCTCCATAATTTCAGTTAGCAACCCTGCACACCCCCAAGTGGCAACCCCCAAGTGAATAGTCTTAGAATCAATCATACTACATATCTGTATGCCAAATTACATCCAAATCGGTCAAGCTTCTCCCGAGATAGTACCGGATATACAAAAATACAAATATACTTCGGTAAGGTGGCAACCCTACTTGAAAATATTTGAGTTGGGTTTGGCGCCGGAAATACCTTTCATTTGATACCGATGTTGGCATATTTTGCTACGAAATTTAAAAAAAAATCGAGATATGTGGCAACCCTGCAAAACGCCACAGGTGACAACCTCCAAGTGAATAGTATTAGATCAATTATACTATTTATATGCCAAATTTCATCCAAATCGGTCAAGCGGTTCCCGAGATAGTCCGGATATACAAATATAATGCGGTAAGGTAGCAACCCTAGGTGGCAACCCTAATTGAAAATATTTTAGTTGGCATGTCGCTGAAAATACCTTTCATTTGATACCGATATTGGCATATTTTGCTACAAAATAAATTAAAAAACTGAGATAGGTGGCAACCCTGTAAACCGCCCCAGGTGGCAACCCCCAAGTGGATAGTATTAGAATCAATCATACTCAAAATTTTATCCAAATCGGGCAAGCAGTTCCTGAGATAGTCCGGATATACAAATATTTTGCGGTAAGGTGGCAACCCTAGGTGGCAGCTCTACTTGAAAATACTCTAGTTGGCATTTCGCTGAAAATACCTCTCATTTGATACAGATATTGGCTAATTTTGCTACAAAATTAAAAAAAATGAGATAGGTGGCAACCCTGTAAACCGCCCCAGGTGGCAACCATCAAGTGGATAGTCTTAGAATCAATCATGCTCAAAATTGTATCCAAATCGGGCAAGCGGTTCCCGAGATAGTCCGGATATACAAATATACAAGTTTAGCTCGTTTAAAGCTATAAGATATTCCATTGAAAATTGGATAGCTTTTTCTTTTATGGAAAAAAATATCTTAGATTCAAACACCTTGGTTGGAATTAAACTGAAGATCTTTAATTAGCCTTATTTAACAAACTATTTTCACATAAATTTTAAATTTAAAACACCACAAAAAATGCAAAACAACCAAAGTAAGCTTCCAGTTGATCTAGCTACTTAAATACAAACAATTCCACTTGACACAAGTGGGTCATAACTAGGACGCATTTACAATATCACGAAACTCCATAGCAGCCATACACACACACACACTCACATATATGCACCCATACAGCGCGGCTAATTAATTTACAAGAGACAGGATTGCGATCAGATTGGTGTGTCATTTCACTTTCGATTGCTAGTTGTTGTTGTTGTTGCTGTTATAATTGTTATTTCTGCTGCTGTCATCATTGTCGCTGCGTTATAGGTCAGCAGACATAATAGCAACACCAACAACACCCATGAAAACAGCAACACCAGCGCTTGCCATTGCATTCACTACGCAACCAAATGTTGTAGGTAATTTATTATTGTTATTGGCATTGTTGTTGTTGTTGGTGTTATTGGTATTGTTATCATCTCGTTTCTTTTCATTAATTCGTTGCTTGTGGAGTTTTGATAAAGCTGGATGCTGTGGAGCATTTTGTAATTTTTGTGTTTCTTGTTGTTGTTGTTGTAGTGTTGGCGGTTGCTGCTGCGGCGTCAACTCATTTCGATGAATGACTTGTTGCTCTTGTGGTTGTTGCGGTTGTGTTTGCTGCCGAATTTTTTGATATTGCTGATCCCTTTGTTGTTGTTGCTCTTTTAAATTTCGACTATGCTGGTATTTCCATTCCATTTGTTGTTGTTTTTTATTAATTTGGTGCTCACCTATCTGCCGGACGTCGTTCAACCACAATAATTCAGTTAACACAAAAATTTCAGTTTAGTTCAAGTTAACATTTTCACCGGTACAGTTTTGTATGAGATCGGGCGCGCATGCGTCGTCACTTAAACAGAAACAAAACGTTTCGATTAGTGCGTTTATGCTAATTTTTAAATTAATTAATAATTTGGTTTCTCGACTTAATCTACGCAAGCAAGGATTTTAATTACGAATACGATTTTTGAAATTTGTCCTCAAATTCAAACAAATAAACAAAACGATTAAAACTAAATAAATATATTTCTTCACGCGAAAAAACGTTTAAATTTTTCACAATTCTTTTGAAAGCATAACAATTGAAAAAAAAAAATTTATGTGACAAAAAAAAATTAAAAGCAAAAAAATTGTAGAGTTTGTGATTTATGTGTTAGTGTTGGAAAAAATTAAAAAAAATTGATTATTTAAACAAGTGTGTCGAATAATTTTAGAATTCCGTGTACCCTCCCTTTCAAGTGAATCAATTGTGTGAGCATCTTTTTATTATTGCGGCGCAAAAAATCGCATCGAAACCTTACCAAACGTGAAGGTATGAAATAAGGCTACAAAAAGTTATGCAGCAAAGGATGTGGGTCATTCCATGTCAAGTCGTCAATTGTAAAAAAAATATATGTATATGGGTATTTTCATGACAAATCTACAGATAGTTAGCATCTGATGTGAAATAATTTTTTTGTGAAAAAATTGGGTTAGGTGGCAACCCTGTAAACCGCCCTAAGTGGCAACACTAATGTATATAATCTTAGAATGGATCAAATTTTCTATGTGTCAAATTTGATCCAAATCGGTCAAGCAGTTCCCAAGATATACGAACAAATACATAAATTGCGGTTAGGTGGCAAGCCTAAGTTGCAAACCTGCTTCAAATTATCTTTTTTGGAATACGGTGGAAAATACCTTTCATGTGATACCCATATTGCCATATCTCGCTCTATATTGAAAAAAGGGGTAGGTGGCAACTCTGTAAACCGCCCTAAGTTGCAACACCCAATTATATAATCTAAGAATGAATCAAATTGTCTATATGCCACATTTTAACCAAAGCGGTGAAGCAGCTCCCGAAATATACGAAAAAATAAATAAATTGCGGTTAGGTGGCAACCTGAAGTGGCAACCCTGCTTGAAATTATCTTACTTGGAATACGGTTGAAAAAACCTTTCATTTAATACCCCTATTGGCATATTTAGCTCTATATTTGACAAAAAAAGTTGGTTGGTTGCCTAACTATTACAATTTCTTCAATGTTAGCGAGATCCTAGAATTTCACCTCCTATTTCATTTGCACAGCTAAACGTCGTGGTGAAAATCGCCTACGCCTGAAAGTCGGCTATAATTTCTATTTCCGTTGCATAATTTCCGTTGAATCATCAGCCATTTTCTCAAATTTTACTCTCAATCAAAACTTCATATCGTCGCCTAAGAAGTTAACTTCAAAAACTGTCGAGAAAGGTTAAAAAGTACACGAAGCCATCGAAAAAAATTTACGAGATCCGATAAAAAAAATGTTATGAGAATTCAGACCTATTTTGAAGCTATATATTTAATTTTTTTGTGTTCGTGTTTTTATTTGGAAAGCGAAACCGGAAAGAAACCGAAACCGGAACGAGACTGGAATCGAAACCGAAACATGGCACAAAACCAAAACCCGAACGTTATTTTAATCGGTTTCACATACCTTGCCTAAAAAAATTTGGGTTTTTTTTTAATTTTAACTAAAACTCAAAAACTCATATACATTAGGGTGATTCAAAAAAATGTCGCCTTGGTCTTACCCCCTAAAAAGTTAGGTATTGATGAGAAAATAAGCCTTGCAAAAAAATAGCGCTCTAACTTAACCCTTGGGGGGTGGCTATTTTTTCGCCCTTTCCCGTACATTTTGTGTGGGGAAAAATGGCTTTTTTTTCAAAATGAATTTTCTTTTAATTTTTGAAACTTTTTTCAAAATATTTTTACACACTCTTAAAGTTGAAGCTTTGTAGCTTCCAAAATGGTAAGCCAGGTGCGATTATCTTAACTATTAAAATAATTACAGCCATTCAAAATTTACTAGATTTTATACGTGTTACTGTGTATGTGTGTGCAATAGTACAAAACTCAGTCATTCATACAAAATGTATGGGAAAGGGCGAAAAAAATAGCCACCCCTAAGGGTTAAGTTAGAGCGCTAATTTTTTGCAAGGCTTATTTTCTCGTCAATACCTAACTTTTTAGGGGGTAAGACCAAGGCGACATTTTTTTAATCACGCTAATATACATACATATTTGTATTTTTAAAAATCCGATAACAACCAATTTTTTTTTTTCAAAATATATTTTTTATTCCTCAAGTATCTACATATTCCTTTTGAAAGTGTCAGCGTTTTTTTTTTTTAAATAGTAATTTTCGAAATAAGAAATGAATTAACTTAATACCCGGAAAAAAATCAAATTTTGAACATTCAAACCATTTTACATGGAATGGCCCATATGTTGTTCCTTGTACTTTGCCACTTAGCAAGACTTATAATAAGTGGATGCTCTGCAGTTCTGTAGAGTTTTGAGGAGTATGTGGCCATTACAGCTGATTCACACTGCTCCATTTCCTGGTCGATTTTTCCTCGTTCCACCGTGTAAATAGCAATTCGACCTTTCGACAATCTATTTTCGATGGTAGAACGCAGTCGAACGTCAAAAAATCGACTCGTGTAAAGCAACCTTTAAGGATGAACCGAATATCGAAGACAACATCAGAGGGAGAAATACTTAAGGCTCATTTACCCTGGTTGATTTTTTGTCGTTCCACCTAGTAAATATTTATTCGATCAATCTACACCTTGTTCTTGAAGGTGGAAAGTAATGGAACGTCAAAAATCGACCAGAAAATCGACCCGTGTAAATCAGCCTTTAGACATTCTTACTTGTTTTATGTTTTTTATAAAAATTCGTTTTCTTAACACTCGCAACATCTCCAGTAATTAGCTACTTATATACACCCCGCCCAGAATTTGAAATAATTTTTGCTTCGCAATTAATTCAAATAAAATCTCCACCTTTTAATTTTTATAAGGACAATAGGATTATTTGCAAGGATATTGAAAAAACGTATTCGCGATGGAAATGACACTGGAACTTCAAAAGTATTTTAGTACTTAGATTGCGTTACAATATGTTTTCTAGCAAAAATAAATGTGTATATCTTGAAATTTTGCAATTATAGCGCACTTTTTATAGGTCTTACACGGCGTATGAGTAACATTTAGTTATTCAAGTAAGGAAAGTTCAGATAGATTTTATTCATGTTTTGGTTTATATCTCCGAAGCAGATTGAGATATCGTAGACTACCTTGAGGTCCTCATAAACACCACTCATTTGATACCCATATTGTGAAATCGATTTCTAGGGTATATCATGACCATATTTTGGGTTATCCGTTAATATTTGTAAATACATTTTCAGGACTTTTATTAGATTACAACTTTGTAAAACACATCGAGTTTATAGAAAATTGGAGGATAATGATTTTAAGAGACACTACTTACAAGTCCATGTTTTTTTTATATATATCCACATTTTGTTGCAATTTTTCAGAATGCGTTACAACTTTTGATCCTTTAAAGGAGATCCTGAGCATCTGGTAAAGAAACCAAAATACCGATTTACTTATTATGAAGCCTTTAAACTGTTAGGATACAGTAAAACGAGTACATATATATATATATTTTTTTTTTTTTTAAACGCAGTGAAATGTAGATAATAAAATTTTTTAGTAAAGGGTATGCGTTTAAATAAAACAACTTTGATTTTTTGGAACAGTCTAATGTAAATGCAAACGACTTCTTATAAATCACATTTTAAACATCATCAAGAATTCTATAAAGGGTTGTTTCTATTCTTAAACAAGTCATGGGTGTGAAAACATTTTTGGTTATTTCTTGTTTTCTTTTTTTTCTTAATTTTTTCGTGACGTTGTGAGGACCAAATATAAACACGTTAATTTGGCCCACACAAAACGCAAACACACCATCACAACAAGTCGCAGAAACACAATCAAAACAACATGTTTCAGCAACATAGTAACCATGGCAACGCAACAATTGGAGCTAGCAACACCAGAATCCGCAGCTATAAACGAAGCGACACAGCAGCACAGCAGTCAGTCAGCACGGAGCTGTGGTTGCGACCAGAGCTACTACTGAAGCACTTCTCGATTGTGGATCGGTGATTACCTGCGCAAGAAAGAATTGCTTCATAGGAGTGAGTCGTGGAATTAGGCTAGTGAATGTGTCGGTTATACCACCAAACACTACTTGAGACCTCGTTCGCACCCGCAAAAGCAAAGGCCACGCCACCGTAACGTGCAAACCGCGAACAGGCGACGCCCGCTCACCTGCGTCCAAGTGAACCGCGCCGCAAGTACTCCGCGAAGCAGCTACGTCAACATCCAGCGCTGCGCAGATACGCTAACGTTAACATCGAACGCCAGCAGAGCAGCAGCACACGACGCGAGAAGGCGACGCCAGCAGAACGACGCCAACGTCGACGCAAGCAGAGTGCCGGTATAAGGCGCGACAGAGAAACGTAAACGCAAGCAGAGCAACGCCAACGTAAGGCAGTGACGCCAAGCGCGGCAGAATTAACGGGATCCGTCTAACGGAACACGGCCGGACCATTTAATTACAACGCTACATTTATAAATGAATTAAGTGAAATTATAGGAATAAGATTAGAGTTAAATAAAGATGATATGAAAAGCGATTTGCATGGTGTCCCATACATATTTACAAAATTATTGTAACTGGACTCTGGAGACGGCGAGTATACCCCTGCAATTATCAAAGAAGCAACGGGGCAACAGAAAAGCTTCGTTACAATTGGCGCCCGAGCAGGGACCCTGCAAATCATTGAACGTCAGACGGAACATTCCTGACTATACGCCCAAGTTACAAAATGGCCGAATCGATAGACACCACGTGGTTGGACAACATTTCAAAGGATCGACTGGTATCCATCGCACAGGAATTGGGTATCGAGCAGACAGGCACCGCCCGGGAAGTCCGAAAACGAATATTAGCATTGGCATCAAAGGCAACAACGGACCCGGAAATACAAGCCAAATTTGCATCGTTGGAGGTCACCTACCAGGACGCCGTAACCTCCAGTGAAGACGAAAGTGAGGCGGAAAAACTAGATCCCCCGGACACCGGCATGAACTTGAGCAACATGCCCTCTAAACAGAACATACCGGCATTTCCTCATCGGGACACTCAATCCACACTACACAACCCGACATCAGGAATAGCACCAGCCGGCACCAATATGACTCAACAGGTAACCCAAGCGCCAACCGTTGTATTTGCGCCCATCATCGACCAGGTACGAAAGTGGTCGGTGAAATACGAGGGAGGACGAGATCCGTTGGCTTTCGTCGAACGGCTGGAAGAACTATCGGAGGTTTACACGCTTAACATGGATCTCCTCCCGAAAACCATGCCCGAGCTACTAGGAGGCACCGCCCTTCAGTGGTATCGTAACAACAACGCACATTGGAGTAGCTGGGCGGATTTCAGACAGGATTTTTTACGTTTTTTTCTACCAGCTAGATACTTCGAACGCCTCGAGGACGATATACGGCAACGAAGGCAACACGCACGCGAGAGATACAAAGACTACGTGCTAGCGATACAAAATTTGATGAGGCACGCCGGGTACAGCCACGAACAACGTTTGGAAAGAATCTTCCGAAATAGCCAGCCGGATTACCTGCTCTACATCAAACGTAGGGATTTCAGCAATCTCACAGAGCTCCTCACACTTGCCGAGGAATACGAGAGCATCCACGAGGGATACCGACGACCCTCAGACACAACCCGCCGCGAAGTAGCACGACATGTCGTAGGTGACAAAACCTTGGTTTCAACACCACAGCCAGCACCACCGCCACGACCAACGAGCACACAGCACCACTCGCCTCCGGAAAATCCGAGATTTGACGGCAACAACGTATGCAGAAGATGCGGTGAACAAGGACACTACGCCAATAGATGCCGAAATCCACGAAAAATTTTCTGCTGGGAGTGCGGCCGTAACGACGTACGCACCATAGAATGCTGCCGCCAACGTCAGGGAAACGACAGAGGGCTACACCAAAGGCAAGGCGCGGTGAGCCCGCGGAACCCAGCGCCGAATCAGCAGCAGCAATGTACCAGGAACATGGCCGCCTGTACGCCGTAGCCAGGCTCGGAGCGGAATCAGCCGAAGCGGTCATCGATACAGGAGCATCGAGAAGTTTCGTCTCAAGCAGCCTAGCAGAGCGTGTGGTAAACTCGGGAAGCGGAGAAATGGTGAGAGTGGCCATAAAAATAACGATGGCAAACGGGACTAGCACCACAATCTTCGACGCCATAAGGACTGAGGTGCGCCTTGGAGACGCGTCACACCACACAGTTCTCCACGTTATGCCCGGAGCAATCGACGACATCATACTTGGATTAGATACACTAGGGAGCATGGGAGCCACCATATCCTGCGGAGGAGGGCACCTCGCATTATCCAGGCCGCGTTCACAACATACGCTGTCACCAGGCGAACCAACACAGATCACAGAGGAGGTAACGCCACCAGGCAGGGGCAACATTAACACAGAGGAGAGGATCAACAGGATCAACGGTGCCTACGGCGGGGACGAGGAGGAACGAGTACGTGACTTCCTGACAAAAGAGCTCCGAAAATTCGAGACCATAAGCGGGGTGACGACCATAGCCGAGCACAAGATCATCATGACGGACGACCGCCCAATCAAGCAACGTTACTTCCCGCGCAACCCAGCTATGCAGAGCATCATCAACGACGAGATTAATGAACTGCTCCAGAAGGGATACGTCGAGCCGTCATGCAGCCCACACAGTGCACCTATCGTACTAGCTAAAAAGAAAAATGGGAAGTGGAGATTATGCGTGGATTATCGGCAGCTCAACGCCCGGTCCGTACCCGACGCATACCCCTTACCCAGAATACAACACATACTGGACAAGCTTCGACAAGCGAAATACATCAGCAGCTTAGATCTGAAAAATGGTTACTGGCAAATACCATTGGAACCCCAGAGCCGCCCCTACACAGCCTTCACGGTACCAGGACGCGGGTTATTCCAGTGGCGTGTTATGCCTTTCGGCTTACATTCCGCGCCTGCAACGTTTCAAAGAGCGCTAGACCAGGTCATTGGACCGGAGATGGAACCTTACGCGTTCGCATACCTTGACGACATAATCGTCATAGGATCCACGCTGGAAGAGCACTTTCGCAACTTGAAGGAAGTACTACTACGATTACAACGCGCCAACCTCAGGATAAACCCAGAGAAATGCGAGTTTTTAAAGAAGGAACTCCGATACCTAGGCCACGTAGTAAGCGACAAAGGAATTCACACCGACCCCGAGAAAGTTGCTGCCATCAAAGATTTGAAACCACCAAGGAACGTGAAAGAGGTACGTCAATATCTCGGTATAGCATCGTGGTACCGACGATTCGTACCCGACTTCGCCACAATCAGCCAGCCACTCACCGCCCTGCTGAAAAAGGGCAAACACTGGAAGTGGGGGGCCGAACAACAGGAAGCCTTCGAGGTTCTAAGGCAGAAACTGACGGAAGCACCGATACTCGCCTGCCCGGATTTTACCAAGACCTTCACCCTACAAACCGACGCAAGCAACTTCGGACTAGGAGCCGTGTTGACACAGGAACTGGAAGGCGGAGAACGCGTGATCGCCTATGCCGGCAGGAAACTTAACAAGGCAGAGACCAACTATTCATCCACTGAGAAGGAATGTCTCGCTATCGTCTGGGGAATACGTAAAATGAGGCCATACTTAGAAGGGTACCGGTTCAAGGTAATCACGGACCACATGTCACTAAAATGGCTAAACTCCATAGAAAGTCCCTCCGGCCGTATAGCACGATGGGCCTTGGAACTCCAACAACACACCTTCGACATCGAGTACAGGAAAGGAAAGCTGAACCTGGTAGCGGATGCACTATCACGACAGCCATTGGAAACCTTACGACTAGCAACGACAACAGAGCCACAATGCAAGTGGTGGTGCAAGCGAGTGAATGAAGTCCACACTAACCCGGAGAAATATGCGGACTACATAATGCAAGATGGACACCTGTACCGCCATATTCCCTGCCGGTCACATGATGAAGAAGCGGTCCCCTGGAAATTTTGTGTACCCACACCACTACGACGACGAGTGTTAGAAGAAAACCACGATATTCCAACCGCTGGGCACATGGGCATCCGCCGGACAGTAGCGCGGATTGCCAACCGGTATTACTGGCCCGGAATGTTCCGGGATATAAGTCGATATATACGTCAATGTGAGTCCTGTCAAAAATACAAGGAGACACAGCAAAAGCCGGCTGGAAAGATGCTCTCACAGGTAGCTCAAGAACCATTTGCCACGATATGCGTCGATTTCGTTGGGCCACTTCCGAGATCCACACATGGAAACACGATGTTACTTGTGTTTTTCGACCGCTTTAGTAAATGGGTGGAACTGATCCCCATGAGGCGCGCTACAGCAGAGGGTCTTCGCCGCGCATTCAGAGAGCGCATCCTCGCCAGATTTGGCGTTCCCAAAATCCTCATATCAGACAACGGCGTACAATTTACGAGTACAATGTGGCAACGCTACCTAAAGGAGATGGGGATACGACAACAATTTACGGCGCCCTACACCCCGCAAGAAAACCCAACGGAACGGGCGAACAGAACAGTCAAGAGGATCATAGCACAACTCACCAGGTCACAACACAACAGATGGGACGACCTTCTCCCAGAGATCGAGCTTGCCATAAACACCAGTGTCACCGCATCTACAGGGTATAGTCCAGCCTTCCTCGTACAAGGACGGGAACCGCGACTACCAGGGGCACTGTTCGACGAAGTTAACATCGGAACCGGCACGACTACAGCCACGGCCGATGAAAAACACACCAGGATGCAGGAAGCCTTTAAGATAGTGAGGCAAAACATGGAGCGAGCGGCGGCAGATCAAGCCAGGCACTACAATCTACGGCGGAGAAAATGGACCCCCGAGATCGGCGAGCTAGTACTCGTAAAGGAGCATCACTTGTCCAAGGCCACTGAGGGATTCGCGGCAAAGTTAGCTCCCAAATACGACGGCCCATACCAAGTTCTAGGGTACACCTCCCCAGTCATAGTAAAGTTGAGAAAGAGGGACGGGGGAAAGGAAAGGACGGTCAGCATTGCCGAATTAAAGGCATACCATACGGCAGAGACCCCCACAAGAAGTTAAAACTAATTTAAATAATTAAAATCAAGGACGAGAAAAAAAAAAAAAATGCAGGCTCCGGTCATTCGATCGCAAACCACTGAGGTGACAACAAGTATATTTTGCTAAGAATTTTTTTTTTCCCCGATTAAAACTAATCAACAACCGACATGGAAAGTTACAGCAATAAACTGACCAACAGCATCAAGCGCATGCGCAAGCGCTACGAGGAAGAGGAGGCAAAACGCCCGAGAATCGTTTTGATGGAGGGAGCTGCAGGCGCCGACGTCATCAACAAGCGCACCACTAAACGCGCAGTAACGGCCGCAGACTTCACGGGCGTCGCTACACCAGCACGCGCTTCAGTCACTGACGGCCACCGCAAGCACGCAGTTACGGGAACAGGCGTCACGCGCGCCCCTGAACCACCACGCGATCCAGGCGCTGACGACAACCGCAAGCGCACTGTAACATACGCTGACGTCGTGCGCGTTACTGCGCCTACATACACGGCAGGCTCCGACGCCAACACCAAGCCCGCCCCAGTACGCACAACCACAGCAGAAGGCGGCACCCGCGCAGCGTTGCGCGCAACAGCCGCACAAGCAAACTGTACCACGACCAACGCATCGGCACAAGCAGCAGATGGCGACAACGCAAAGCGCGCAACTAAAGGGGTAGATAAGGACGCCACCGCGGTCAATGAATCGGCCATCGCCGCAACTTATGCCGAAAACGAAGCCAGGCGCACAGCGGAAGCAGCCAGACGAGCAGCAGAGCTGATGGTACGCACAACGCGCAGAGCAAAATGGAAGGAAGCCGCTACCAAGGCCTACGACAAAATCAAATCTGTACCGGCAACAGGCGTACTCAACCGGATAAATACAGAGGATGAGGAGATGCAAGTCGACACACCGGGTAGTGACGTACACAAGGCAGAACAATCGCCGCCAGTAATAGGGGTCTCCTCAGATGAAGACGCGGCCTCACCAGAAAAGGTATTGTTAGCTGTAATCGAGCTCTCCTCAGATGAAGACGCAGCCGCACCAGGCAAAGAAGGGCCTAGGACAATATTCCCGGCAAGACGAGGCGGCATACCCCTCTATGAAAGCGACCTCAACTCGCTCAAAGGGTCACACTGGCTGACCGACCACGTCATCGATGCTTGGGCAAAGGGACTGGAAGAGTTACACGAGCAACAAAATACTACTCTCAGCCCTTTCGTGGTCGGTCAGCTAACTCAAAAAGGAAACCAGGAGGAAAGCTACAGACGCATACATCGCTGGGTCCGGAACGTTGACTTGTTTGGCAAGAGTGTGATCCTTGCACCCCACAACGTAGCCAAACATTGGTACTTGCTGGTTCTGGCCAATGCAGCAGTCACACACCACGTCGCCGACAAGGAGTGCTGGCAGGAGCGGTACGTATGGGTAGCGGACTCAATGCACAGGGCAAAAGTTCCGCACGCGACGCAGGCCTGGATGGATTTCCTACGGTGGGAATACATGCAGCGTTACGGGCATGACGGGTTTAAAGCCCAGGAGGTGATATTGGAGGTACCGCAGCAAAACAACAACAACGACTGTGGCGTCTATGTGGTAGAAAATATGGAGAGGGTACTGAGGTACACGGGACGCGGAGAAGGAGGCCCAGGGCTGATTCGACAGCCGTTCACGGAAGAAATGGCAAGCCGAAAGCGCAAAGAAATGTTGGCCAGGTTCCTACAGGAAAACCAAACTACGCAGAAGACGACCCAAACTAACACGCCCATAGACCAACGCCACACAGCACCAAAACCAAACACCACAGACATCCATCAATCCCGACACGTCCCACCACCAGAAGGAGAAACGGAGCCACAACCGACAACAGAAGAACAACTAGTAGTGACGGTCGAGGCACAAGACGCAGATGGGCCGATGATGGACCGATTCCCGGAGATAGCAAGCGAGGTACGAAGAACTTTCCGACGCATTGCAGCAGGCGAAAGCCGTACCCGAGTAAGGTTCCGCACACCAAAGTACGCAGTCACCGTAGTAAAAAGTAAGGCCCACATACGAATACTGGGTACCGAAGGCTGACTCTCCGAAGTGGGGGGGGAGTGTGAGGACCAAATATAAACACGTTAATTTGGCCCACACAAAACGCAAACACACCATCACAACAAGTCGCAGAAACACAATCAAAACAACATGTTTCAGCAACATAGTAACCATGGCAACGCAACAATTGGAGCTAGCAACACCAGAATCCGCAGCTATAAACGAAGCGACACAGCAGCACAGCAGTCAGTCAGCACGGAGCTGTGGTTGCGACCAGAGCTACTACTGAAGCACTTCTCGATTGTGGATCGGTGATTACCTGCGCAAGAAAGAATTGCTTCATAGGAGTGAGTCGTGGAATTAGGCTAGTGAATGTGTCGGTTATACCACCAAACACTACTTGAGACCTCGTTCGCACCCGCAAAAGCAAAGGCCACGCCACCGTAACGTGCAAACCGCGAACAGGCGACGCCCGCTCACCTGCGTCCAAGTGAACCGCGCCGCAAGTACTCCGCGAAGCAGCTACGTCAACATCCAGCGCTGCGCAGATACGCTAACGTTAACATCGAACGCCAGCAGAGCAGCAGCACACGACGCGAGAAGGCGACGCCAGCAGAACGACGCCAACGTCGACGCAAGCAGAGTGCCGGTATAAGGCGCGACAGAGAAACGTAAACGCAAGCAGAGCAACGCCAACGTAAGGCAGTGACGCCAAGCGCGGCAGAATTAACGGGATCCGTCTAACGGAACACGGCCGGACCATTTAATTACAACGCTACATTTATAAATGAATTAAGTGAAATTATAGGAATAAGATTAGAGTTAAATAAAGATGATATGAAAAGCGATTTGCATGGTGTCCCATACATATTTACAAAATTATTGTAACTGGACTCTGGAGACGGCGAGTATACCCCTGCAATTATCAAAGAAGCAACGGGGCAACAGAAAAGCTTCGTTACAACGTTTCAATGACATCCAATTGATTTTTGGCGATCCCATTTTGTAAAATAAAAATTTTTGTTTGTAAAGTGTTTTCGTTTGTCTATTCTATTGTCTATTTATTAATTTTTAAGATCGATCTTTAATTAGTTGGAGCTAGAATAAACTTATTACTTGTGTAAATAGCTAAAACCGAAATTTCAAGGTCGGGTTACAGTTTTTTACTATGTTGACCTAATTTAAAAGTTAAGTGGGAGTAAATTATTTAAATAAATAAGACTTTATCAGAGAAGTCTGTACGAAATTTGAATATAAATAAGTCACACGTGATTCATTGAGCTCATTGCAATGTACCCGAGTGAGTCGCATATGACTCATTGGAAAAAAAAGTTGCTAATTAATATCTATTACGTATAAAAATATTTTAAGCCAAATGGATCTTAAAGTTTAAGTTAGACCTCTAGCAATGCATCGATAAAACTTTCATTCAGTTCTATACAGCATTATTATATTGATACGCGCACAAACATACTAACAGACAGATATAAAATCTAAAAAGCTTTTTTTTTTTGCTTTAACTGCTTTAAATCTTGCACTCACATGCTCGGACACCAATAGAGATAAAAAAAATTACATTAGCATTTAAGCTCATTGCAAAGCGCACCTAAAAAAATGTAGGCTGTTTGAAAAAATGTTTGTTACATATTAAATGAGTATTTATCACAAATCATATTCATATAATTGTGAATTCAGAATAAATATTAAATTAAATAGCCGTTCAATGTGCTAGGGCGTTGTTAACAGTAGTTACACATAATTGTTGATTATAATGATGTCCATCATTACCACTAGCGGGTAATACTCAGCGCAGCCTCTTTTCGTCAGCTATTGCACTTATGTATATCTGAAAATAGGCTCACGACGAGTAACTGTTTGAAGTGATGAGCTTGACAATGACCCTCAAATTTTGTTAGATCAAACGTTAAAGCAACGCATAAATAAATGAAGCATAGGCGAGAAAAGCGTTGGTCTACAAACATGATTAATTCTATGTCAAATCATCAAACGGGTGGAGAGAACCATTTTCGAAATGCATAAGTTTTTGTGGGGGGTTGCTTCTTATCCTAAAACAAGGTTTTGCCCAAGCAAACTATTTTTTTTAATATACCGGAAACTAGAGTTAACAACAAATGAGGGGTTAAATTAGTACGATTTCTTTTTCTATTAAAAGTTCTCAAGGAAAGAAAAATGCGATTTTTTTATAAAACAAACATTTAAAAAATTACTTTGGTCCAGTCTATTGAATACATTTATTTGTACAGCTTTTGATATCCATACTAATGAGGAAGCCATTATAGCCATCTCTGATAACAATATAGATTACAACAATTAATTATTTAAACACATTTTATTGCTAATTCTAAATTGTTCCATAAACATTTTAGATAATATCCATTCAATAAGAAGTACTGACATCACTTTTGGCGTTCAGTAGTCGCTTTTAAAACGTTATCATTACTACTACAAGAAAATCATCTAGAGAGCTAATAAATCTTAATTGCGATCATATCATAAATATTTTAAGTTAAACGTCTGAGCAGCTTCTGCGATTTAAATTGCTTTAACATACCTTTGAAATAGACATAAACATTACGTTTCCTTAATAAAAATCACGTTTAATAAAAAATAATCTCAATTTGTGAAAATTCCTTAAATTATATCGAGCTGTAAAATTCTATTCTATGGCATTTGTAGTGATAAATGAATGTGCGATTACCAACATAGGTATAAAAAAACATTTAGTAAAACACAGGCACCGTAAATTGTCAGTAATGGACATATCTATGTATTTACAAGTTATATAACAGCATTGTGTACTAACTTGACAGTTGTTGCCGCAATTCTTGTATCAAGTTCGTGTCTTAAGTTTTTTGTACGTGATAAGGCCGAACTTATTCTAATCCTATTATTAGCTATGATAATAATTTAATTTGGTCAAAAGAAAGCATTTCATGCATATTCGAAGGAAAAAAACATTAACTCTGCAAACACTTCAGAATTGTTCACAAGTGATTTTAAATGTAAATCGCATGTTTGTTTACTTAATGTCTATTTATCTTGAAATACAAAAAACCGATTTTCATTACTGTTTTATGTGCTGTCTTTTTTTGTTCAGTGTCCTGGGGGTAGCTTTTTAGTCAATGCTTCGATATATTTTTATGAAATAATGTATGTGTCAGTTATTTTTTTTTTTTTATTGCCTTAGGTATATTTTTTTTTCTGATCCTAAGTAAAGCTTTGATAACTTATACCAAATATGTAAATTATGTATATTAAAATTATTTGCTTATATAATTATGTTTGCATTAAAAAAAGTTAAACTACGTTAATGCAGATGC
This sequence comes from Campiglossa producta, assembly GCA_964058755.1. Classification (NCBI taxonomy): domain Eukaryota; kingdom Metazoa; phylum Arthropoda; class Insecta; order Diptera; family Tephritidae; genus Campiglossa; species Campiglossa producta. The sequence goes on along the minus strand of CAXKVI010000004.1, from coordinate 111,970,778 downwards.
TACTCCGTCTGCTATATAACTATATACATACATAGTTCTCAATAAAATTTATTCGGTAAACTACTAATTTGATAATAATAGCATGCTATCTGAAGCATATTAAATTTTTACAAGGCCTTAATGTTTTAATTATTATTTTTTGAAATATTTGTATTAGCTGAAATAGTAATTTTTAGCTACTCAACATATCAATCATGTCATTGAGTATGAAAAAAGATGATGCGAATACCTCAAATCCGCCCCTCAACAAATTCAAAAATAACTAAAAAGAATAAATAATTACCAAAAGTAAACATAAACAAGGCAAATACATATGTTTGCATTGCTGCTATGATGTTAAATTATCTGTAAACGGCGTAATAAATTGGAGAGAAATAGCAAATTCGAACTCTTTACGATACCTACTCTTCAACCCATGATATATCTGATTTTCCTCTAAGTTTGCTGTATACTCAGTTAGATATGATATTTTATTAAGTTAGCTTTATAATGAAGTAAGTCCTTTTTACCTCTCTCTTCTGCTATAAATAAACATATCAACACGTATACAAGTATTGTGTACTAACTTGAAACTTGTGTTCAGCAGTTTTCCTATCAAGTTCGTGTCTTAAGTCTTTTGTTAGATGCTAAGAGCGAACTTATTCTCAAGTTTATGTTATAGGCTACTATAATAATAATTCAATAATTTGCTAAAGACAAAACAGATTCAAAGCAGATGTAGAGCTTAAAATAAGAATAAAGAAGTAAAACAAATAAATATAAAATTAAATTAAATAAATAAAAATAAAAATTCAGCACATACTTCAGAATTGTTTACAAGTACTTATGCAAATTTGTGTGTACGCATTTGTTTGTATACATGCTTAAGTATGAGTATAATAACATAACTTAAGAAGATATGAATCAGTAGAATCACAAGTAGCCTTCAGCTTTTTGGTCTCTTCCTTTCTAATAAAACCTCTGGCCTTACAGTACGAAGTATTTTTGATCGAAAGAAGAATTTTTTCAATTTTAAAATTTAAATAAATACTTAATAGCAATAATAAAAAAAATAACCAAATAATTGCCATTTAATAATGAAAACATTATAATTATAAGAAAATCAATCAAGCAAATCGATTGAAACTACTGAAATATACACGATTTTATTGGCATTTAAATATTTTTGATAGGCATTTAAATATTTTTGAAAGGGTCTTCCTTGTAAAAATATACCATGCAATGAAATAAAAACTTCTAAGAAAATTTATTATTTTAAAACTAGGTATTATCTATAAAGTTTTTTCATAAAAAACACAAGAAATTGCACACAAATATCAAAATTGCAAAATTTTTTTCATGCAACATCAAAATACGTGTTTTTTTTCTTGCTGGAAAAACTTTTGAAAACAAGTTTTGCAATCTTGACAATAGTATGTTAATTTCTTGTGTTTTTATGAAACAAAAATTTGTAGAAAAATTCCAAGTTAAACAATACTAAAGTGTGTACAGTTAGAAATAAAAACATTTTAAAAAAGACTCTACTATTTGATTGAAATTTAGTATTTCCAAATGTTTATTTTCTTATCAAATAATAATTGGATATTTTGGAATCACCCTTATAATAATAATTACTAAAAATTATATAATAGCACAATATTAATTTCAGTTCACGCACACGCTTACTCAAGAAACTAAAATAAAAAAGATGATCGAATAATCGAACGAGTTCATAACTGACCAATTAATATAATTTATTATCAAATATTTTCGTGATTAATTCTATAAGCTGACCACTTAAGGGTCAAATACATAAAGATTTGTTAACCTCGCCTGGCATTTGCTACCTCAAAACTTTGCGTCCAACTTCAGAGGTATGCCACAATGAACGCTTTGGCGCTTCTCTTTTAAAAATTTGTTTTCTTTATTTATTTCTTTGCATTCAGGGTGTTTTGGTTAATTTATTAATTTAATATAGAAAAAATGAATTAATTAATATTTCCTCCAACTTTTTATTCTTTAATTAAAGCAAAGTCATCAACATCTGATTGTCAAAGCAAGCAAAGCAAGCGAAATTTGAGAGTTTGCCAAATTCTAACCTTGCTTCAACTTTGAGGTCTTCTATTTGCCATGCTTCGTTTAAATACGTATACTGAACTTTTCTGTCAAAGTCAAAGTTCGTGGTAAAGTCAAAATAAAGCTTTATGTAACTGACCCTTTAGTTACAATAATAATATGATTTTATTGTACACATTCAAATAACTCGATAGTCTCTATTTTTATTTTATGCTCATGCTTATCTTAAATGTTTGCAATTTCAAAAAGCTGTATGCTTGAAAACGCCTATATTAATTAACCAGACGCTCAGCTATTTTTCAAAAAATTAAAATCGAACCTCCTTAAGAGAGAATCCATGGACAAAAGGAGAAAATTCAGTGTTTTCAAACTTTTAGAAGGAAACACAAAGTATCGATTTCTTTGCCACCTTCTACTGCAGATATTTAACAAAAGACTTAAGAAGCGAACTCGATTTTAATATTTGTATTATAATGATTTACATAACTATAGCGCAGTAAGATTTGAAATGATAAAGTGAAATAAAGAAAAAAAAGAAAAAAAATTGCGACCTTTTATCAAACAAATTCTTCCTCTTACCGGCTTGACGGGACTACAGTTTTAATAGTAAAGTAAAATCAAGTTTCCTTCTTAAGTCTTTTGTTCTATAATTTCATTAATAGGTAGTTTGATAAAAATAGAAGCCACGAGACTACCTCATACTTTTTGATAGCTTTTAATTTTGCTAAATTAATGCAGCATCATTGGCTCAGGTTATTAAGATATTTCAAGTTAACAGTGAGTAAACCAGGAGTTATAGATATATTGCGAAGAACTTGTTTTACATAATGCTTATTAAGTTATTGATTAAACTATTTAATGACTTTTTTTAAGATGACTTAATAGCATTTAAAGATTTATTTATCACTATTTTGACAAAACATTGGCCTAGTTGTGTTTATTCCCACACAAAAAAATATAAAAAGTATAAGCCTACTTACTCTCATTTAAATACCACATTGAAGTGTTATAAGTACAAAAAATGCGCATATCTCCATATTTAATATTATTATTTATCTTTATTTATGCTTACAATACTTAAATGTAAATTTAGCTCCCACATATACTAAATATATACTAAAACTTATTATCATAGTAAGTTTTCACATATGTACATAAGGGTATGTTGAAAGGTAAATACTTACTTATGTAGCTTGATAATATTTCATTAAAGCATCATTAATCATTGAGCCTGTCAAAGAATTTCATGTAGGGTAGTCAGTTGTTAAAACAAATAACTAGATAAGTTAAATATACATACATTAAACTGGTACAAAAAAGTTATATTTATAGTGGCTTTTGCCTAACAGTAATCAAATCACCAATCCAATTCGATGAAGGTTAACGTAAATTAGTCCTGAGTTAGGGGGATGTCAAGGGAGCTGCTTCTAACACGCTAGTGGGAGATCTTCATTTACGCGAATGAGGACTAAAAGGGCCCTACATGTTTTAATTAATAAAAAAAAAAAAAAATTAGCAGTCTGTCTAATGCACATATTTGTAGGTAAATATAAATTGCCAAAAACAAAATTGTGTTAAACATTTTTATTCATTCTGGAGGCAGCGTGTTGGAGTTAATAGGCGCTTAATTCTATGTAAATAATGCCGGAGCAATAAACTACTTAAACGAATATTTAAGCTGTGAATTATTAAGCTAACTTAAATATACTTTTAAAAGGAACTAAAGTGGTGGGAAGTGTTAAGATAGGTGAATAGACTAACTTTATCACATTAACATGACACATGACACCTCTTAAAGTACCAAGTAAATGCATAACGCCATAGAATATGAAGCTTTGAAAAGGCCAATAACGTTTTGGTGCTATGAAATGCACAAAAATATTTTTTAGTGAAGTCAAGTTCGTTTCTTAAGTCTTTTGTTCCAAACGTACAGTTAACGAAAATTTGATTATGTATGCAGTAAAATGAAACAATATAAAATAAAACATAATATAACAAAATGAAATGAAATACAAAAAAAAAATAAAAAAAAAAATAAAAATAAATAAAAAAATAAAAATAAATAAAACAAAAAACTAAATTAAAAGAAAATTAAATAAAAACAGAATAAAATAATTAAGATAAAATTAAATTGAATTAAATTTAAAAAAATTAAAACAAAATAAAAGAAACTAAAATGAAATGAAATAAAATGCAACAGAATTAAATCAAAATATACAAAAAAATAAAACTAAATAAATTTAAATAAAACAAAGTTAAATGAAATAACATATAATGAAATAAAAATAACATAAAATAAAATAGAATAAAATTTATAAAAATTAAATAAAATAAAATATAATAAAATAAAATAAAACAAAATTAATTAAAATAAAATAAAATAAAATAAAATAAAACAAAATAAAATAAAATAAAATAAAATAAAATAAAATAAAATAAAATAAAATAAAATAAAATAAAATAAAATAAAATAAAATAAAATAAAATAAAATAAAATAAAATAAAATAAAATAAAATAAAATAAAATAAAATAAAATAAAATAAATTAAAATAAAATAAAATAAAATAAAATTAAACAAAATAAAATAAAATAAAATAAAAAAAAATAAAATAAAATAAAATAAAATAAAACAAAATAAAATAAAATAAAATAAAATAAAATAAAATAAAATAAAATAAAATAAAATAAAATAAAATAAGATAAAATAAAATAAAATAAAATAAAATAAAATAAAATGAAATAAAATAAAATAAAATAAAATAAAATAAAATAAAATAAAATAAAATAAAATAAAATAAAATAAAATAAAATAAAATAAAATAAAATAAAATAAAATAAAATAAAATAAAATAAAATAAAATAAAATAAAATAAAATAAAATAAAATAAAATAAAATAAAATAAAATAAAATAAAATAAAATAAAATGAAATTAAATAAAAATAAAATTGTCAATTTTCAAAATATCAAAATTCATAAAAAGAATTCGTAACATCAAAAATTAGAATACCTTAGTACTAGTAAAAAGTACAGCAGGTAGAAACAATTTTCGATCTAAGCTCCAATAAGAAACATTAAAAATAAAAAAAATTAAAATAAAATCAAGTAAAGTAAAATAAAACAAAATATAATAAAATAAAATTAATTGAAAAGAAATAAAGTAAAATATATAAAAAATAAAATAAAATATCATAACATAAAATAAAACAAAAGAAAATAAAAAATTAATATATAAAAAAAATAAAATAAAAATAAAAAAATAAAATAAGATAAAAAAATGAAAAAAAAAAACCAAAATAAAATTGTGTTAAATCCATGTAAATGAAATAAATAAAGCCAAAAGAAGAGAAATAAAATAAAATAAAATAAGAAATTTAAAAAAATTAAACTAAGTAAAAAAAAAATAAAGAAAACATGAAATAAAATTAAATTAAATTAAAGAAGAATTATAAAAGGATGAAATAAAAAAATTCAGGCAAATGAATGAAAATAAAGCAAAATAAAATAAAACAACATAAAATATAATAAAAAAAATATAATTAACATAAAATAAAATTTGTATAGAGTTGAGAGACTAGGTATAATATTTGGTGTCACCCGAAGTTATACTTTCTTACTTGATTTTAATTTATTTTTAGTTTCTTTTTTTTTTGCATTTTACAGCATCTCACCTAAAATAATTTTTTGGAGGTGTGGTATGCAGATCATCTTGAAACAAACAAAATTTGATCGGGCATACATATGTATGAAAAAAGTAGATATTAAAAAAATGTGTTGGCACAAAAACCAACAAACCCAATTACAATCAAGTTACACATGAACAACAATGTGGATATGATCGTTTACTTGTTCAAGTTGTTTCATGCAAAATTAACATATCAATAGTCAAATGAAAAGTTATTGCGTATTTGTTGTGTTTACCTTTTTGCCGGTCTTTCTTTTATGGGTCGATGGAATTGTTGCATGGGATTAGATAATACAACGATTGCATGCTGCGATGTCAAAGCGGATGTGCGCTTGTTAACTTTTTTATATGGTTAATTTTTTTTGTACACCTTTTTTATACACGCAACGGCGTTTCAACACATGTAAATTAAATAATTTAACTAATCCATAAAACGGAATTCGTACATAGTAAATGAAGCTTATTCATCTCATCTTTCGACCATGATCTTTAATTTCAAATTTCTTTCTTGCAGTATAGTCCGTGGGTGATCAAGTTGTGAACAAGGCGCGCTCGCTACATTAAGATAAAATTAAAATGAGAAAACCTAAAATGATGGGTAAATTGCTTACACACAAAAAAAAAAATTAGCTACCATCAATAACAACATAAATAGCAATAAAAATGTGTCCATTTATTTTATTGTAAACGCAGGTTTTCTACATTTCTGGTTATTGATGATTACGCTGGCTGGCGTGTGCAATGCTGAGGGTAACTTCGAAGATGCCGAAACATCAAAAGATTATGCAAGGTAATTTTGTTTGAAAAATAACCGTAATTAATATGCGTTGATAATATGTATGTGAAATATCTTTAAAAAAAAAAGTTTGGCTACTTTTTATATGTTACGATTTTGATTTGATGTTTGGTTTATTCAGTAGCGATACTTACTCACTTTTTGAGCTGCGTCATACGATACCCGGCGAGCCAGAGGTTGATTACCCCATCTTTAGTAAAGTGCCAAAGACAAGTTTTCAATGTACCGGAAGGCATGAAGGTTGGTTAATATATGATATGATATCTATTTTTATTTATTTAATTTCATTTTATTCAAGTTTTTTATTTTTTTATTTTTTTTTTATTATTTAAGTTTTATTTAATTGTTTTTTAGTTCTGCTTTATTTTATTTTATTTTAATTTATTTGTTTCTTTTATTTTATTTTATTTTATTTTATCTCATTTTATTTTATTTTATTTTATTGTATTTTATTTTATCTTATTTTATTTTATTTTATTTTATCTCATTTTATTTTATTTTATTTTATTTTTTATTTTATTGTATTTTATTTTATCTTATTTTATTTTATTTTATTTTATTTTCTTTTGTTTTATTTTATTTTATTTTATTTTATTTTATTTTATTGTATTTTCTTCTATTTTCTTTCATATTATTTTTCATTTTATTTTATTTTATTTCATTTCATTTTATTTTTTTATTTTATTTTATTTGATTTTTTATTTTATTTCCTTTAATTTAATTTAATTTTATTTAATTTTATTTTATATTATTTTAGGCTATTTTATTCTATTTTCTATTATTTTATTTTATTTTTTTATTTTATTTTATTCCATTTTATTTTATATTTTTTAATTTTTTTTTATATTTTTTTTTTCTTTATTTGATTTTTTTATTTAATTAAATTTAATTTAATTTTATTTTATTTTATTTTATTTTATTTTATCTTATTTTATTTTACTTTATTTTATTTTATTTTATTTTTTATTTTATTTTATTTTATTTTTCTAATTTTTTTAGTGGTTTTTTATTTTATTTCATTTTTTTCCATTTTTTTCTAAATTATTTTAGCTATTTTATTTTTTTTTTTCGTTTTATTTATTTTTTTATTTTTTTTTTAATTTGAATTTTTTTCTTTTTATTTTATTTAATTTTCTTTAATTTTTAATTTTTTTTTACTTCGTCTGATTTTATTTGGTTTTTTTAATTTATTTATTTACTTTTTTTAGTTTATTTTACAAACTTTACTTGGTATGCGTAGCTTAGGTATCGAAATTAATCAAATGGTTTATGACAGCATTCAGAAGCACCTTTTGTTTGATACCCATAATGTACTAACACATTTTTGTAGAAATATTCGTCGATACCTCCGAAACCGGTTGAGCTATCGAAATTTAAAGATTTCTCCCAAACCATTTTAGATATTTCAATGAATCATATCGCATATTATAGCACTCACTGACACCTTCCGTTTGACACCCATATTGTACTAAGAAATTTTTGATCACCGCTGCTCCACATATTGAGCGATAACCCCAAAACCCCTTGAGATATCGCAAAAAATAATATCTTAAACTTTAAGTTGAGCGTCGAGCAATCCAACGATTCAATTCCATTCTGTACCATTTTCTGTACTTTTAGAGTGTTACGACCACAAACATACAGACAGACATGGTCCACATATTGAGCGATAACTCCAAAACCGGTTGAGATATCGATAAAAGTAATATCTTAAATTTTAAGTTGAACGTCGAGCACTCCAACGATTCATTCAATTCCATTCATTACTTTCAGAGTGATACGGCCACAAACATACGGACAGACAGACACACAAAAATTTTTAAAATGGTGATTTGGATTCTACTCGCTTAATAACGCTTCCCCCAATCAATTTTTTGTTGATATCTGCCATGTACAGACATCGACCTGTTACAATTTTATTATATGTAGAGATTTCTTTTATTTTATTTCATCAAACTATTTTTCCACAGGTTACTACGCCGATATGGAGACACGCTGCCAAGCATTCCGTATTTGTGCCCACACCGCACGCAGTATTCGTGGCTTTTCATTCTTGTGTCCCAACGGAACTCTCTTCAGTCAAAGGCATTTCGTTTGCGATTGGTATCGTAACGTCAATTGTGAAGAATCGGAGAAATATTACAACAAAAACTATGCAAATCGTATAGGCAATAATGTTGATACGATGATGGAGCGAGTGCGTCAAATGATGGAATATCCCCTCAAAACGATATCAAAAGCACTACAAACAACAAAAGCAAAAAATCAGCAACAAAAATCGAAGCCATCACAGCCGACGTCACATACGCTCAAAAAGCAATTGGAATTAGCCGAAAGTGGTTTTGATGTGAGTGAAGTAGATGCAGTGCAACAGTCCAGTAGCAATCAGCAAGGTTATTCAACGCAGAAGCAATACGAATCGGGCTCGCAGCATTTTGGCTACGAAGGACATACACGCACAGATAATTCGGTTGCTGAAGAACGTAGTAAAGGGCATGAACAAGGTGCAGATACGACAAATAACGGTGTGAATCAGGGTGCTCAAAACAACAATGGGGAAATATATGTCAACAGTTTGGGCGAATTGTCAACCGATCCGGGTGTTGATTTCGTACGCGGCAATGCGCGCATTATAGCCGAGACAACTCAACGCAAGAACCCCAAAATTGTAGAAAAGAACTTGGTGGGATTGAGTAAGCACGTGCAGGTACCGTCAAATCTACTGGTACCACCTGTTAAAAGTGTTAATGATCTGCAGTCGAATGAGGAGTTTGTTTTAGCATCAAATGTAAATAATTTACTTAACGATGTTTCACTTGACGTACGGTCTAGTTTTTCTGAGCCATCTGCGCTTGCAAACAGCGCATCTGCGTTTAAGTTCTTAAGCCACGGTTTCACATCGCAAAGTGACCGAGCCAAACATTCAGCTTATGAGTATGGCAAACCAAAGCAGACAGAAAGTACTATACGGTTTTCGGTAAGTGGATTTTTTTAAATTGTTGTTCTTATTTGAAAGCTTCTAACCTTAAAGTATACAATTTTTTTGAGATTATATAAGGCCTGTTTACTGACCAAAAAAAAGTTCAGAGCAGGTTAGAGCAGAGCAGAGAAGGGCAGCTGTCATAATAGAAATAGAGCAACTCAGAGCAGAAATGCCATGAAACACTTGAATCTCGATAGTTTCTTTTTATTTGGCTTTTTTGTTTAAATCTTCAAAATTAATGCAAATTCACGTATACAAAAACATGATTTTCTTGCAAGCTACGTTTTTTGAAGTTTTCAAAAATTTATTTTTTCTGACTGACAATTGTTTCTCTGCTCTAACTTACTCCCCAAAAAAAACTAGAGCAGAAATTTGTGATCTGGATTACCCTAGTTTTGTTTTGAGCGTACTCATGAAACAAAAGATAGAGCAAGAAAAGTGTTCATTAAACACAATTTTGTGAAATATCTCAACCTGGCGTAAGCTAGAGCAGCTCAATAAACAAACCTATAGAAACAAAACATTTTCTATTAGCTTTGTTTCTTTCCTGCTAATTATGAATAATTATGAATAATTATTCCTAAAAAAGTGTTCTTTGAAAAATTTAGCAGCGAATTCAGCAGCTTTTTGACATTTAATTGAGAGAGAGAGCGCCAATTCGCTGCAAGTTATTCCTGGAGATTTTTCGTCCAGCAGAAACCAGCGAGCAGGAACAGCTGATCGGTGACATAGCAAAACAACAACAATAAATGTAAATTTAAATTCTTAGCCAATCAGAAACGTAACTGCTGTTTTCTCTGCAAGTTTCTGCTGAACCCTGTTCGACGAAAAATTAGCAGAATGAGATTTTGACAGCTTTTTAAAAGGCTCTCTTCTGCTGACAGTTCTTTGCTGGAGATTTCAAGAAACAAAGCTATTAACTTTAATTTAGTTTTTTTTCTTCTTTAACATTCGTACCATAGCATAGTGTACCAATGTACTGATACTCTATGTACACTTCTTTACTCTATACATTATTTCATGTCTGTATTTTCTCTACTTTCTTCTTCTCCCTTCTCTTTTCTATATCTAACATGCTCATTCTCTACTTCGACCATCATCACTGGTCAACACATTTTCATCACAACACTGAATTCATCGAACTCATTACAACTATCGAATACCTACCAACTCAAATCGATGAATTCTGAATGAATCATCATAAAGCCCAATGAGCTACTAATCGATGATACCTACAAAGCTGGGAAGGGATCTGGGTCGAAAAAAGAAAATTTGAACTTGATTACCACTACCAATGAAAGTACCACTGAGAGCTCTGATGAACCCATAAAACTCACAACAACGCTCTTGCCCCTACAACCAGCTGCAATTACAAGTGAATCAACAACGGAGCTCAATGTTTATATTCCTGTAGGTTCAACTGAACCAAGCAAAGTATTACATACTATCATGGATCTCAAGGCTACAGATGTATCGCTGATAACCAACAATACATCAAAGTCAACAAAGTCAAACGTATATTATCTGAATAACATTAGAGAAGAGCCACGAAGTTTGGTTGATAACTTTTTAGGTCAGCCTTTATACGAACCTGCGAAAAAAATTGAAACAACAACAGCTGATGCGCCAACACTTTACGAATTCACAAATTTTGCTGGTATAACAGAAGCTTCCAAAGGACAAACGAAGCTGACAATTGATACAACCACAGCACGCTCACCTCTAGTTTTCAACAAATCAAATATCAAAGCAGCATTGTTAAGAGAGGCGATCCCAACACCAGCAAAGGTATTTCTGCCACCAGATACTCCTGCACCCGCAACTCCTGCCCCCAATGAAGCACAAACGGACACGTCGATCCACCCAAACCAAGACTCTCAGACTGAAGATCACACAGACACATCGACTCACCCAACAATAGTTGATGAAAATAAATTGGATGCGGCTCATCACGCAGCCAGATTGTTATTGGCTGGAGTAAAGCTTACTGCACATAACCAAATTGGAGAAGAAAAAAATAAAAAAGAAGGCTCTATGAATGTTCTAGAACAAAGCTGGGGTGAGAGCGGATCGCTTCTCATTCATGTTCCTGATGAGGATATTGGCAACTTGCATAACTCAACTGGAATCGCGATGACCGAAAAATCAATAGTGAGCACGACTGAAAGTACAACAACAATTTCAGCCACGACTACAACTAACACACAGCTTGAGACAACCACCAATGACATACAGAGTCTTAGTGATGCCGACAACTTTCAAGAGCGCATACGCAGTTATCGACGGTTTTCTACCCAACAACGATCTTCCACAAACACTCTCAGTGTCGAGAAAGGCACACATGAACCAGAATTTGGAAAGGCAAAAACAACGATAAGAAAATCAGCTAGCACCACCACCACTCCCATCCCAGTAAACACAACTACAATCCCAGCAACGCGTAGCTATTTAAAGCGTGTTTCAGCAAATCGTTTGCGTTTGTCAAGACAAAAAGCGAAAAATAGCCGTACGGATGATAAAAGCTCGTCCGATGCTGCAGACGCCAGCGAAGTTTCCTCGGAGCCAAACAAAAATGTGTCTGTACGCAATATAGACAAGGAAGTGAGCACCGCAGATGGTGGTGCGGGTAATAAGCGCCCCGATACAAGGGGCAACTCTTTTTATAATACCGATGCCAGCAGTAAGCGTCGCAAGTCAAACATTGATACTAGAGCCAATTCGCGAAATAGTTTGAGGCGTGGGCAAGCTAGCCGAAGAACAAGCACTGAACCTACAACTACTGTCAGCACCGAACGGGAGGTGACTAAACCCACACGCAATGTGCGTAGGCGTAATCGTTTTTCGAATTTAAGAACCTCGACTACGGCAGTGAGTACTGCAAGAACCAGTACAACAGAGGAGCATTCGACGACAGCGACAAAAGCAATGATGTCCTCTAGTGAAGAGCAAACAAACATTACTCCGCAGTATCTGCCTCTAGGTCTCGAGTCTAACACCCAAACAACTAACTCTGATCATGTACTAAATTCCATAACTACCACACCAGCATCCTATTCATCCGCTTCTTCATCCAATCTACAAACAAATAGCACTTCTGAAGCTCAAACCAACGCTAGCGCTGTAACTAATAACGTTGGTGAAAAACAAAGTGATTCCACTTTCTCCAACCAGCTTTCTTCTGAGTACATCACCATAACTACCACACCCTTGGATCCTTCTGTATTGAATTCCTCTCTTCCGGCGTCCTTATCCTCTCCCTCTAACAATACCTCTCCCTACTCAGCTCCACCATATTTCATCTCTTCCGCTCAGCCGTCTGGCTCCTCTATAGCTTCTTCAGATGACGCTTCAAGTTTTATCGATTTCACGAATCTTTCACAAACTCTTGCTGATGATTCCGTCTTACAGAATTTCCGCACCACTAAATCGGAAGCAAGCTCGCGCTCATTGTCAGAAAACAACTACGCAAGTGAAGCGAACAGTTTGGGCTCGCAAACGATTCAGTTCAATAAGCTGCCCGCTCAAGGTAAGTTCGCACTTTTCCTGAAAATAGCCTAAATTAATTATTTTCTTTTTCCAATGCAGACCCTTCTCAGCTAACACCACCCCCTCGTCCACTGTATTTGTCGCAAACCCCGACATCACCCTCGCCACGTATTGTTATTGCTCCAGCAGTAGGTCAACGCATAGCACCGAACTCGTTCACATCCGTTATTTCAACGCTGGTAACGCAGCCACCGCCGAAGGCAACGCCAAGTACGGCATATGTGCCATTGGATGATTTCTTAACAAAGAAATTTGGACAAACTGCTGGTATTAAAATCAATGGAAATTTTAATGAAAACCAACAACAATCAAATGAGTTGTATACAACTTCGAATCAGCAACAGCAGTTTTATCAAAAGCAAAACTCGAAAGAGTTTGTTGAGCAACAACAGCAACTTCAACAAATACAATACAAACAGCAACAATTAGAGCAGTTACATCAATATCAGCTACAACAACAACAATACCGTGAGGAACAAACCCTAAAACAGCAATCATTTCCCACTCACTTTTCCAACTTAGCTGCGAAGTTATCGCAACCACCTCAGCAATATAGTCCTAATGGAATTTTTAGCACACCTCAAAAATTACAATTCCCACCAACATTCTCACAGCAGCAATCCGAACAGCAAACACTATTTACACAGCAACAACTATTTTCGCAACAAAAACCGAGTCAGCAATACGCGCAACAATCTCTACAGAATCATGCCTACTTGCCGGCTAAACAAGAAAAATATCAAGCGCAACAAACCTCACCACCTCATATTTACTTCCCGCAAAAACAGCAATCATTGGCGATAGCTTCTAATAACCTTGTACCTAATCGACAACAACAACGCTCATTTAGCACAGCTCCTCAATTCAGCTTATTTCCACCGCTGAGCAACTCAGCGTCATTCTCCACACAACGACAACCATCCACCTCGTACAGCATCGCTTTACCTCAGGACCGTGATTTACATTTAAACATACGACTACCCACGCTCACTACTGGTCTTATACCAGCACCTACAGCTCAAAGACGTTCTGATAACTTGGAAGATGACGAATCGGATATAACGGAAGATCAACAAGATACAAAGAACAGGTCCTACAGTGGCGCAAGTTCTTACGATGTACCATTAAACAGTATCGGCCGCCTGCCGAACGACATAACACATCTGTTAAGAAGACTGCGCAAAGTTAAGTGATAAGATGTTGTAAGGAAAATAGCGAACTAATAGGAATAGTAAAGTCCTAAACCACTTGTTTAAGATTTTATCTTCTTCACATGTACTATAGTAATCAATTCTAAAAAACTCATTGCTCTGTGTAGTATTTTTTCCTATAGCAGTTATAAGCTTCATTTCTTTCCTGCTAATTATGAATAATTATTCCCGAAAAAGCGTTTCTTGAACAAAAATAGCAGCGAATTCAGCACTTTTTTGGCATTTAATTGAGAGAGAGCGCCAATTCGCTGCAAATTATTGCTGGAGATTTTTCGTCCAGCAGAAACTAGCAAGCAGGAACAGCTGATCGGTGACATAGCAAAACAACAACAAAAAATGTAAATTCAAATTTTTAGCCAATCAGAAACGTAACCGCTGTTTTGTCTGCAAGTTTCTGCTGAAATGAGATTTTGACAGCTTTTTACAAGACTCTCTTCTGCTGACAGTTCTTTGCTGGAGATTTCAAGAAACAAAGCTATAGTCCAATTCAGGGTTAAGATATAACATACATGGCTGCTATTATTTTTAAGCAACTATCCTTCGAATAAGTTTTATTATTATGATTGAAAGATCGAATATAGAGTTATAGCTATTTATTTTATTAATAAACGAAATCGAAAATTATTGAATTGATTTTTTTATTTCACAGCAGCATTTGGAATAAAAGTTCTAAAGATATGGTAAGAATAAGATTAAGAACAAACCTCTCCTCCCGTTCAGGGCTTCCGGCTGTAGGATTTATGTCATACGTCGACGTCGCGTTAAATTTCAGTTTAAAAAAAAACTGAATGCACTGCAAAAAGTTTTCATATACCGAACTAAAACCTCGGTGAGCTGTATTTTACTTTCCAAATTAAGATCTTATCAAAAAACTCAAATCTGTACCAGATAGATGTTTGTCCTAAAACCCCAATCTGATTTTTTTTCTAAAAAATATGAAGACAGCTACGAGGAAAATTATCTAAATTTTTTGTTGGTGTCGACGCAACTCACGTTAATATTATTATTATTCAGAAATATTATGATTATGACATTTAGTGCTTCCGAAACTTAACTTATTGGACTTACATGAGATGCTCTAATTTGAAAATGGCTGGTTCCTAGCTCTCTTCAATCAATATTCCACTTCTGACTTATTTGAACTGCAGCAGCAGTTCCATATTCCACTTCTGATAAATGCGGGAACGCACTGTAATTGCCTCGTTCAATTCATCACAATAGGCATAACCTAAATCGCTGCTTACCAAAACATTCCATATTCCACTTCTGAGAAATGCCAGAACGCATTGTACTTGACTCGCGGACACATAACTTGCCAAACCTTTCAAATTAAACAATGGATTTTTTTTTCAATTAAAAGAAACAATACGCATATAGTTTATTTATTTCACAATTATATTGTTTTGTCATTTTGTTACTTATCTCACCATTTGAAACTTAGCACATGCGCGGCCACTGCCGACTTCATACAATATTTAACTTATTTCGTTTAATATACACTTTAATGTTATGAATGCTGATAGTTTTTAGTATTTTGCCTGTGTATATTTATTTGCATGCTACTGCTCTAAGTTTAATATCAATTAAAAAATTACAGTTATTCACTTAATTAAAAAGCTTTAATGAGTTTTAATCAAATCGCTGCATCCCTTTAACACACACAAACAGTTGTTTTTAAATTTATAGATTTTTACGTAAATACAATTCGTAGCAATATGTAGTGAAAATTACAATTGAAAATTGAAATTACAATAATTATGTTAAATTAAATTATTTATAATACATATATATACTAACTTGTGGTATATTTTTTATTATTATTTTTAGTAGAGAATATTATTTTTTAATTTACTTTTAACTATGTACGTTTATAGCTTGTATACGGATTTTGTGTGTAGCTGTCGATGTGTGTACAATATCTTATTTTTAAGTTAAGAATTTCTATTTTATTTCATATATTTATCAATGATTTTTGCTTGTGTATTTTATATATTAAGTTTATACTTTAATGATACAAGTTAATCATATGTGTATTTATGTATAAAGGTGTGGAATCTATCTTAAGATAAATTTACATAAGTATAGTTTAATGTTTTTTTTTTTACTGTTTGAGTACATAATATTCCTTATTCCTACATAAACTTAAATAGCAATTACAACTAAAATCGTTAAAATTAAAGTAAAATAAGCGGTTTTACTTGTCACAACATAAAATATCTTCAATTACATGTTTATTTATCAAAACCTTTGTCGCGACGACCACATAGTTTTGATAAGGTTATAGAGAAACAGTTTAAGTATATTTCCATTAGACTTACTACTCTTTTTAATGTATGTATAGCTAATAGACTTATATATATTTTGTTTACCTAATTTAGTTCGAGAAATCGTTTATGCTACAGACGTACTTTTATTGGTGGTGTATTGTGTGCAAGACAAGACATAAATTAATACAAATAATACGATAGCGTTGCAAGAAATAGTACCCTGCTATATGATTAATAAAAAAGGAAAACATTGTGTTATGCAAAATCAATGGTATTTTTATAATTTCTCCATGCTCTAGTATTTAATTCTGCATCTGGGTTTAGGTCTCACCTTTCACTGGCTGTCTATAGTAAGTTAATCTTTACTTCGAGAAATATTCATTTTTTTAGCTACCCTCTTTCTCAAGAAAAGCTGGTAATAATCGTCCATAGTGTTTCCTTTATTTTTTTAACTATAACATAGCCGGAATCTACTTTTCTGGGAGAAAAATACTAATGCTTTAAAATAGCGAGCGCTCTCTCTCTCTGTGCGGACCACTGAACTAGAGTGTCATAAAAACATTAGCAGTCAAAGATTTCCGCGCAGAAAATTTCGTATCCTAATTAGTTTTAAAATTTTTCAGTTATTTTTAGAAGAAAAAAAAACCCCCACAATAGCACAATTCATTCTCGCAAATGTCCCACCAAGCTTGTAAGCCACGAAACCTTATACGGAAAACCTTTTCATTTACCATGGCAAGGCATTTGCGAATTTGACTGAAATACCCTTATAAATTTATTTCTGTTTTCAGATTAGGATTAATATCTACATATATGTCTTTGTAATCTTTTAGATAGTGAGGTCTAAATAATGTTTTATTGTTCAAATACTAATTTTGGTCTTATTTCATAATTTACAGTCACTCACAGAAATATTTTCTAATTTACTGTCTTCACATCACACTTGTTCCCTTTCATGTCGATGCACTGGTCAGAGGGTAATAAAACGACGGTTGATATTGTTTTTAAAGTATTTAGTTAATCTATATGTACATATAAAATTGTAGATTTTGTGTGACGAATTGGCTGGAAAACTATTGAACGGATTTTCGCCAGTTTTTGACAGCTTATTCTTTGGATAAGTCTTCTCGACATATGCGACATTTCTTCATGTTCCGATTCTGTTCGTTTTTAACACGTATGTTTGACATGCAGTCAGAAACTCTGTTACAAACTATAAACCCGCTAAGTAACGATGGATTCCAGATATTAAAGCAAAGCTCTATATATATAGTTCGTTATCGTAAGTTTCGCAGACAAAGACGTGGGGATCTGCTAGTATTAAGTAAAGTGGTTTATACAATCACAAGGAGTTTTCAATCTTGTTTGTATCGTATATAAATATGTGAAGAGGATTCGTGGTTGAATACTCAACACTTCGAAAAAAAAGTCCATATAAAAAGTCTAAAATGGATCATTAGGTAAGTTTTATTTTGAAGCATTTAGTTCTCGAAATATTTTACACGGTGGCAGAACATTGCGATGGCAGAGCGGAACATCACTCTGTTTTAAACTAATTTTCAAAAACGCCTTGATTGCAATCGGCTTATCTCAGCTGAAATTGTATTTTATTTCATTTTCGTGTATATAAAGTATTTTTGAAAATAAAACTAAGATAGAGCATTATTGAACCAAATTTTGAAATACTGCTTTTTGTAAAAATTGTGAACAAATTCTGAAATAGGACGTTTTTGTAAAAAAATTTTGAAATAGGTTGATCGTCCACCTATCCATCTATTTAAACGATGCACTATACGGTGCATCAACTTCTAGAGCAATTTCTAGGGACAAAAAGATTCTAATTCACCACAAAAGCCAATTCAAATTACTGAGTGTGTATACCCATAGTACATAACAGCTTAAAAATAGTTTAGGCTTAAATCTAAAGAAAGTGTAGCAATTTAAAAATAAATAGCCATAGCAAGCTATCAATAAATTATGCCACTTGCTTCTTCTTCTTTCTTTACATACACATGAAATCTATTTTTTTTTTTATATACTTGAACAAACATTAGCCAGTTTTTGCAGCCTATATTGTGCTGACGATATAATAAACTCTGGGAATCATGAAAGACTGTTTGAGCCTAATGCTTTTTCTATATAAAATATCTTACAGGTGTATGTGTATATTCTTGCTTAATTTGGCTGCGTTTTATTTTGTCGTTCACATGGCGATGACATTGTTGCACAACTCACCCGACGCACATGAAGTTAATGTGGACGGCGTTTTTTACATACCTGCGTTTCTCAAGATTTTTTTATACCTGGCGACTGCTGTTGTGCTGTTGCGGTATTTCTTTCAATTGCTAAATGATGCTGAGACGTCGTCGGTAGTATTGGCGTTGACGTCAATGTTCTTGTGCCTAATATTGTTGGAGTTTCTTTGGAATGGCCGCCGTCATTGGAATGTGCAGCATGCTGTTGACAGTGTACATGCATTGTTGTTTCATTTAAACTCCAGCATGCCGTTCGTGCGCATGGTACATGTGCTGCTAATTTACATTCACGCTGCAGACAACAAACAATTGCTCCAGATTTACCACATAATGCACAATGATAGCGTGTACTATTCCATACAGCCACATCTAAACCCATAACACGCGCACCGACTAAAAATACGTCGGGTGCCCAAACAATACAGTCTTCATGGAGCCATACTTCATAGCTTGTTTCCGAAACTTTGGTCATGCCAAGAAAATTATTTTGTAGCATTTCTTCGTCAGCAGTGCAATCGAGCGGATCGGCGTCTAACGATGTTCCGCTGACATTTATGGCGTCGGGAATGATATTTCCGTCTAGGGATTTCTTCTTCTTTTTGCACTGCGGAAAAAACGCGAGGGTGTGAATAAGTAACAAAATAATAATAATAAATACTTTTTT
This sequence comes from Campiglossa producta, assembly GCA_964058755.1. Lineage (NCBI taxonomy): Eukaryota > Metazoa > Arthropoda > Insecta > Diptera > Tephritidae > Campiglossa > Campiglossa producta. The sequence continues at coordinate 111,951,317 of CAXKVI010000004.1, read as the reverse complement.
ATTACGCAAAATTGTTGTTTAAAAAAATATATATTTAAATCTCAGGGGTTGCCACCTATCTTTTACAGGGTTGTCACCTATTTACATTTTAAAATTTTTTGGGGAAATATACCAAAATGGGTATCAAACCAAAGGGGTTTATGCTTGATTTAAAAAAAAAATTTCTTGGCAGGGTTGCCAGCTAATCTAATTTTTTTTCATATCCATTATTATCTCGAGCACGACTTGACACGTGAATTAAGGCAAAGCAGCCATAATCTTGTCTTGCCACTAGACAGTTTTTATTTTAGAGGGTTGCCACCTCTTTGAAATTTAAATAATTTAGTTAAAAAATGCCTATAATAGTTATTGATTCGGTTACCACCTAGGGTTGTCACCTAATTTCATTTTTTTTTGGTATTTGGTATTACTGTATATAGAAATTTGCTTCAAGCTCTTCAACTCAAGGTTTTCGCAGGGTTGCCACCTACTTCAAATTGAAAAAAAATTTAGTGAAATATGTCTGTATTGGTATCAAAGGAAGTGTTCACGTAATATTTCAGCAAAAACATTTCATGGTAGTTTACCACCGAGGGTTGCCACCTAATCTCATTTTTTTTTTGTTTTGGAATATCCGCGATTATCTCGAAAAAAACTCGACTCATTTGCTTTACTTTTAGCTCTCCTACTAAACCGTTTCCACTACAAAGTTTTTGCGATGTTACCAATTTTTTGAAATTTTTAAAAAATGAGTGAGAGATGCCTATATGCGTTTCAAACGCTAACTTTTTTACGACCTATATCAACAAATATATGCATTTCACCTAAGCTTGTCACCTAATCCCACTATATTTAGTTCTTGGTAGAAAACGTCTTGGAATTTTATATATTGGTTATCTGCAAAAATCTAAGCTTTATGCAAAAAGTGTTGCCACTTGGGTTTTTAAAGCGTTGCCACCTATATGAAATAAAAAAGTCAAATAATTTATGACAATATCAAACTAATGCTTTTTCAGGCGTCTATATAATGGGGTTGCCACCAATCTAATTTTTTGTTTAATAAAGTAAATATATATACTCACCACACTCCCCGTACGCGTTCCACCTACTGTCGTTGCTAATATCATTGCTGCTGCACTTCCTTTAGACGGCATCACTGGCAAATTACGTGGATGTGTTTTTATCATATCAATACGCCTTCGTTTACTTTCAAACATCGCATCCAAGTCAAGTACGTCCGGTGCTTTAACCGCCATTTTATACTCCTCACAATCGACTGACACCAGATATGGCCCAAATAAATCGCCCAACCCAAGGCGATGTGGACCACGCTTACAAAATACACAAATCCACGTCGAATCGGTGGTATCTGCATCGTATTTATTGCTCAGCGTAGACGAGTGCAGACCACGCAAATTCCTACGATCATGCGCATATCCCGCAGCGCCTGATGGTTTCTTAACCTGTCTGGCCGCTGCATGTTTCTCATTCACATCTTCCGCATTCAGCGGAGCATTCACCACGCTTATGCTGCCATCTTTTTTCACTAAAATAAAGGGTGATTTAATTTTAGGTTGCTCAGCATTCGATGTGGCTGTCGTCGACGATTGTGTTGCAGGCGTTTCATCGTCTGATGAGCTGTTTTGATGTTTACGGCGCTGCTGCTTCCCCGTAGCCTTTTTCTTGCCGCTGCCGCCGGCATTCTTAGTTGCATCTCCCGTGCGATTGGCACGCTTACGTGATTCTGGCTGCTTTTTACCGCCTTTTGTGTTTTTCGCTGTAGCCTTTGCGTTGCTTTTACCACTGCCACCGCCACCGGCTCCATGTGATGTTGTTTGTTCTTTTGATGTTCTCGCTGTTGCCGCCGCTTTGGCGGCCAATGCAGCAGCTGCAGCGGCCGATGTACTCGGCTGATCATCATCATCATCCAAACCTAAAACAGAATCTTTGCTTACGTTGCTTTCGTTTGGCGTGGATTTGTTATTTCTTTTGCCAGCAGCACCGCGTTTATTACGTGGTGGACGTGGTTCTGCCATAAAATCAGGATCGTCATCATCATCGTCATCTAACAGAAAACGCAAATTCGATGTATCCATAGCAACTGAGAGGCGTCTACGAGGCGGTCCACTTCTTCTACCCACAGCAGCAGCTGGCGTAACTGTAGGAGCTGGCGTTGGAACTTTTTCTATTTCTTTTTCCTTCCCCTTCACATTATTTGCAGTTTCTGTTGAAACGGACCTAGCAGGAGATGGTATGTTCTCGGTAGTGGGGGTAGGATTTCGCACTGGACTAGGTAATGTTGACTTCTTGGCGGCCTTAGTTGGTGGTGGACCGTCAGTACGTATATGAAGTGGTCCACTGTTATCCGCAATACTAGTATTCACAGTTTTATTTGGTTCCGGGGTCAAAGCGGTTGGTGTGGTGCTTTGTGGTGTGCTAGTATTTGCGGATAATTCAAGTGCTAAACTTAAATCGCGCACCACTTCAGTTGTATTAACGGGCACCGGTGAAGCAATGTGCTCGGGTTCTGGGACAATTGGTTCATCTTCAATACCCGCAAACATCTCCTCGAGTTTATTTTCAACCTGTAAAGAGTTTTTTTATAAGTTATATAGAAATATACTTTGTATATAGTGTACTGATGTATTCTAAAGGCTGATTTATACGGGTCGATTTGCTGGTCGATTTTGCACGACAGAATCGACCCATGTTAATCAACCTTAGGAGTTTTCACTTAGGTGTTGCCACTTGAAATGCTTCAATGAGAGAAATGAGATTTTCTTATCGGTATCAAACGAAATATTTTTCCCTGCTTTGCCACTAGGAAGTTTCTACAGGGCTGTCACCTATTTGAAGTTTAAAATTTTAGTAAAATATTGGAAGGGGTGGTGGGTATGAAACGAAAGGTATTTTAAGTCGCCACCTAATCCCATTGTATTTATTATTTTTGGCCATATTTGCTATTTTATCAAAAACGGCTTTACCCAGTTGGATAAGTTTCCACTCATGGGCAATATGGTACGCTCTACTATTTGAGCGTTGCCACTATAAAGTTTTAACAGGGTTGCCATCAAATTGAAATTTCAAGATAAAGTGAACTATGCCAATATGGGTAACTAAGGAAATGGCTTTTGTGTCGTTTTCAACAAAAAATATTTCAAGCCAGGTCTTGCCACATTACCTACATTTACCCCGAAAACTGCTGGAGTCATTTGGATGAATTTCTGAGTATTGGTAATATGGTACGTTTGGAGCTCTCCTATTTAAATGTTCCCACCTGGAACTTCTAGGCTGGAAGAACATACAGGGTTGCTACCTATTTGAAATTTTGACAAATTTAACGATATATATGTTAACATGGATACCAAGCGTAAATTATTTAAAGGCGTATATTAACAAAAATATTTATAGGCAGGGTTTCAACCAAGGGTTGCCACCTAATCCCTTTATATTTATTTATTTTTTATTATCTGAAAAATAACTTAACCAATTCGGGTGATCTTCTGGAAATAAGTAATATACTTCATTTCAAACTCTTCTGTTTAATGCCGCGAGGGAGCTTGTGCAGGGTTGCCACATATTTTTTTATTCAAGGAATAATGCCAACATGGCTCTCATGGATATTTAAAAAAAATATTTCTAGGTAGGGTTGCCACGAAATCCAAACAGGAAACATTATACAGGGTTGCACCCGGTTGGAGTTTTTAAAACTACAATACCTCGCTTATATGCATATCAAAGAAATATAAAAACGACCAAAGTGGCAACTTTGAAAACTGCGGAACAAAGCTCGGTCTCCCAGGTACTGAGGCAAACCACGTTGTTGACAAACAGATTTAACCACACGAGAATCAATAACGTCAGCCGCGACACCTAGTGAGTATGTTATAATTTTACCTCTTCAAAAGTAGCAGTTACCACATCATTTTTTTGTGCATTCAAATTCAAGGGTCCACTATAGGTTAATTCAGCCACAACTTTCTTGACGCTTTCTTCACGTTCTTGCTGCTCCTTTACATCATCATCATCTACTAACATAACACTAGAAGCTATAACAGTATGCTGCTGAGTATTCGGCACTTTATCAACTGCCAATCGCGCTGTAGTTGTTTTAGTACCATTACTGCTGTGACTTGAATTACTACAACTTGAACTACTTGATGAGCTACTACTGCTACGACTATGGCTATGTGGACTTAGTGGTGGTGGTGGTGTTTTTCGTATGCCCGTTTCTGTTTCAATTTCAGTCTCATTATTAATGCCACCAGCAGCTTCATCCTGCTGACCCGATTTGCTATCAGTAGCTGTCTCTGTTGTCTGCTCCAATTCAGTTGACATTAGTTGTTTATGTAATTCATCTACTGCTACTGCATTATCACTCATTGTCATACAACGACTGGGCGCATTGATGGCGCCACCAAATGAATTACTTGAACCATTCGAATTGGAATTAAACTCGGCAGCATTGCGTAATTTTAGTGCTTGCCGTTGTTTTTTGGTTTTCGGACTTGCACTACTCAAAATGCTGCTCTCACGTTCTCCTAGACTTTTTATGCTTGAATTACTATTCACATCCACCACATGTTGTTGCGTCACACTGTCATTTGCTGTGCTTGCAATCATTGCACTAATCTTATCGATGGTCTCCACTTCGGAGTCGGCAAATGTTTCGTTATGTATGCTCGGTGGATTTGTGGATGAACATGTTAGAGGTACACGCCCATTTTCCATTGCCTGCATGGTTGGCGATGAGGGCGTTGAGGCTATAGCCAGTTTTTCACGTTGGGTATATGCTGAGCCGAGATTTGCCGTTGCGATTGGTGGTGATTTATTCAAATTGCTTGTAGGGGATTTTCTACAAAATAGAAATTAGAAAATGAATTGTCTTTCGATCGATTGAAGTTGATGAAGAAATGTCTTAATTAGGTAATGGTATGGCTATGGTATGGTAATAGAATGGGCAGTTTCTTCTGTCATAATCTCTGAGTAATTTGTTTAACTATGTTGTGTTTAATATAATTTAAGAACTACTCACATTTCAGCTTTTCGTGGTGAAGCCCGCCTTATTTGTTCCAATGGTGATGGTGATTTAGGACTACTAGGAATGTTATTGCGTGACATTTGTTGTTGTTGATGTTGTTGCAGTGCATCACCGCCGCCTCTTTCCTGCTGCGCCCGCATCAAAGCGTTATCAAAATCCACAGCTGCTTGTTCATGGCCAGGCGTTAACTTTTTGTCGCCGCCAATACGTTTGGGCAAACGTTCTCTAAAACTATCACCAGCACCATTACCGCCACTACCACCTCCAGCTCCGCTGCTATTGCTATTTGAGTCAATCGACTCGCAATGTGACGAGATGGCTTCTGGTGAGGGTGACTCAGCGCTATCGGGTATACAAGCTACGGTTGGCGGCGCACTACTCCTGCTCGTTTCATAAGGATTATTTGTTGAAGCGGTGCTAGCAGCTGTCGGCGAAAGATCTGCAATTATAGTGCTATCTGAGTGTGGTGAAGATTTTTTCATTTCAGCTGAATGCTGCACATTGTATGCTGACGCGGAGCTTGATGCGTCGGCTGCAGAAGGCGGCATATTATCCAAACGTGTGAGATTACCAGAATTTGTGTGCTGTTGTTTGTGAGTGGTGGTGGCACTCATTGAATGCTGGTGCATTGGTGGTGATGAGTTTTGGTGTTGTTGTTGCTGTTGATGTGTTGGCAAAGTTTGATGCTGCTGCTGCTGCTGGTGTTGATGTTGTTGTTGGTGCATACGTGGTGACATATGATGCGAGTGTTGCTGCTGTTGTTGTTGTTGTTGCGCTTGATGCATTGCCGCATGCATGTGTTGTTGTGGTGGTGTGACATGATGTTGTTGTTGATTTTGTTGTGACATTTGTGACACTTGCTGTGCGGCTTGCTGCGGCAAAAGACTGTGTGCATGTGGATGTGCATGCGGATGTGGTGGGTAGTGTAAAGCATGTTGTGGCGGTGGGGGTGGTAAATGTTGTTGCGACATATGTTGCTGCTGCTGGTGCTGTTGCGTATGTTGTTGATGTGGTGGTGGATAAGCACCAGCCTGTGTTGCTTGTGCTTGCATTTGATTATAGTCCATACTATGCAATGAGCCACTCTGCGTTTGATGATGCATAACTGGTGATTGTGGTGTGGGTGGTGTGTGTGGACCATTACGTTTCATTGAAGATTGTGGATTGTTAAACGATTGCTGCTGCTGCTGAAGAATTTGTTGGTGCTGTTGTTGTTGTTGCTGCGTGTGATAGTTGCGCATGGGTGATTCTTAAATGAATGCAAAGTAAGAGAAAAAGTTTATGGATTAGATTCCACAGAACCCAACTTTTTTTTTAATTTCATTTAAGAAGAATAAAATAAAGTAAAATAAAATTAAAAAAAAAATAATAAAAATTAAATTAAATTCATGAAGTTAAAATAAAAAAAATTAATGAAATAAAAAATAAAACAATATTTAAGGTAATTAAAAAAAAAAAAACAAATAAAATGAGATAATATACAAAAAAAAATTATTAAAAATTTAATTATAAAATTAAAAATAAAATTAGATTTAGAAAAATTCAAAATAAACTAGAAAAAATTTCATTAAAATAAATTCAATGAAATTAAAAAATAAAAGAATTAGAAAAAAAATATATTAAATTAAATTAAATTAACAATATCAGAACAAATAAATTAAATTTAAAAAAAATTAAAAATTGACTTAAATAAAATCGAAGAAAATAAAAATATCAAATCAAATAAAAAACTAAAAAAATATAAAATTAAATTAAACAAAATTAAGTTATATAAAAAAAAATAAAGTAAAATAAAATACAATAAAATAAAATTAATTAAATAAAATAACTTTTATAAAAAAAATCAAAGAAAATAATAAAATTTAATTTAATAAAAAAATTAACAAAAAATTAAAAAAACCAAACAAAAATTTGTTAAATTAAGTAACAAAATATAAAGTAAAAAACAATTAAGTTAAGTAAAAAAATAAAAAAAAAAAACAAAAAAAAAATAATAAAAATATAAGAAAAAATACATTAAATAAATAAATTAAATTAATGAAAAAAAAAATTAATTAAAGAAATAAAAATTATTTAAGTAAAAAAAATACTTCACAAAAATTAAATAAGCTTAAAAAAAACTTTTGAAAAAAAAAAATTAAATAAAATTAATTAAAAATAAATCATTAGTGGTATTCGCTCTTTAGTGTATGCAATGTACAATTGTAAGTGTAACTTAGATGAGCGTGAGTGCACCTTGTTATCATGGGGCTAAACAATCAGCTGATTTTTATTTTGATAAAAAAACTGCGCACGCAAAATGCCAAGAAGCACAGAAAAGAGTAGTTGTCATATGTATAAACAAAAAATCTATCAATTTGAGAAACATAATCTCAAATTCAACTGTCAAAAGCTTCCACTGATCTCACACTTACGCCACTTGATTTCTACAATCATCTGCAAATGTTGTAGGGTTGTGATAAGAGTGTAACATCAATTTCTGAGTGATTTGTTATTGCAATTGTATTTTGTGTACTTTCTAGACCCTTGTTACTTCACATACACTTAAGAGCGAATACCCCTAATAAAATAAAAAAAAAATCTGCTTACGTTTCTTTGGCGAAGCTTGCTGCTGCTGAGCTTGCTGTTGTTGTGCATGCGTTAGCATTTTGTTCGGTATCAGCGTAGGATAACCACCACAGTCTTTGCCAGCCAACTCAACGGATTTTGTGCCGCTACCGCCTTTGGACTGCAACTTTTTTTGTATAAAAAAAGAAAGGAAAAAATTATTTGTTTCATTGCTAAACTACCAACTATGAACATCAGTCTACCTCAGACTCATAGTTGCGCGCCAAATATATTACCTTTCCGTAGTTATCACCCATGTGTGTTGGTCCATCATTAGTGTCGCGCATATAAGGATGTGATGGGCTCGGTCCGCCACCATTATTGCCAGCAGCGCTATTGCTATTGTTGCCTGAGGCATTGTTATTTCCACCAGTTACACCTTTCGAACTGCCAGAATTACCCCCACTTCCACCACCACCTCCACCAGGCGGCAGCATTCCATCACAATCATTACCATTCGTATTTAGATATTTACCAGAACCTTGGCTTGCAGTTGGCGAAGCTGGTGATTGTGGTGTAGAGCTTTGCATAGCATGTGTGGCTGGCGACGACTGTTGCAATGCTGATAGTTGCGCGTGATGTGCATGTTGTGATTGCTGTTGTTGATGTTGTTGTTGTTGTTGTTGCTGCTGAGCCAAACTTGAAGGTGAATTCGATGATAAATTGTGTCTGTAAGAGAAAGCGAAATCTTATAATAATTTAAGTTAAATTCATATAAAATATTCGAACTCACATTGGATAGCTATTTGGTCCATGTAGTTGCTGCGCCTGTGACTGCTGTTGTTGTTGTTGTTGTTGTTGTTGCTGATGCTGCTGGTGTTGTTGATGCTGATGTGCTTGCTGTTGTTGATGTGAATGTTGTTGTTGATGTTGATGCGGTGGTGGTGGTGGTCCTGGTGGTTGTAGCGCTGCTGAATGCTTATGGCCAACATATTCATGTGGCAGCATACCAGGCCCATGACCACTAACTAATTTGTTTAGGGGCGAGCTGGAGCTACGACTTGACTGAAGTGATAAATCCATCGAGTCGAATGGTGGTAGAAGTGAACGTGGTAGCAGTGAGTTCATTTGATGTTCAAGCTAATGGTGGGAGAATATGTAATTATTAAAATTATTATTATAGCCAAGCATAAATGAATAAAAAGTTTGAATAAAAGTGAAGTATTTCTATTTGTTTGTATGAAAAGTAGCCCAAGCCGAGTTTAGTCAGATATCTTTTAGACATAACTAGTTATATACTAAATAAATATTATGGAACAACTCAGAGAAAGAGATTCGTAGGTTGGTGCCTTTTTTAAGGATTTAAATAATAACCCGTACCGTGAGATCGACAGAGTGTTCCCCCATACCCAGCTGAAGATTGTGAAGAAGCAAACAAAAGAGGTTCAAATCACCTCTTCGGAAGAGTCAGAAAGCTTTAAAATGAAGTATGTTGTTCGATAAAATGACAAGAGATGCGGATATCATTGTTGTCGCCTTCACTTGAAAGAAGAGCAAGGGAAAGCAGAAGATATATGAAGAATAAGGAAGAGGGGTCAGAAACGGCGGGAGGGAAGACCAATATATAAAACGACACGGAGAGAAATTGGAGGTAGACAAAATAGAGAGGATTGAGAGAGTGTGTTAGAGAGAAATGGCTACTGAGATCGACTGGGGAGAGCAGTGAATCATCATCAGTGAATCAACGGAGATAGGAGTGAGGTATAAAACTGTATAGAAAAATATGGTCAATGGTAGCGATTGCCTAATAAACCTTTATATTTATTATGAATAAGGTGGTAAATTTTAAAGTGGAGTGTAGTTATTTCAAAAATATTTAGAAAATTGATGGTTTTCTGCTGAGCCTACAATTCGAATCCTTTACAGGATTACTTTTGAAGCTTCGAGTTAAGCTACTGCGATCCGGTTTTGAACTTGGCTGACAATTTAGTTAGTAAAGTGTAAACCAGCCATCAATACACCGGTACTCAATATAAACTACTAGCTCTGATCCCTTACACCAATTTGACAGTCAGAAACAGTTAGAAAGTCAGAAACAGTCAGAAAGTCAGAAACAGTCAGAAATAGTCAGAAACGCCACTTTTCTGACTAGTGAGAACAGAAAATTGAGCTCTCTCCAGTCAGAGAGTTGCAAGATTTAGTCAGCAGATGTTTTGCTGGTAAATTCTGACTACATGTTGTACAAATGTCAAGCGACCAAGTTTGACAGTTCTACTATTTTTGCGATCCCGTACTCTTTGGTGTTGCTCTCGCACTGAGAGTGGATTTTCTGATTTTGACAGTTCTACTAGATTTAGTCAGAAAAGTAAGGGATCAGAGCTATTAATTAAAACAAATACATATATATTTAAATATAAATTGACGATACGTACATTTAATATATACTTTAGCGTGATTCAAAAAAATATCGACTAAAAGAAAATTCACTTTGAAAAAAATTACATTTTTTCCCATAAAAAATGTATGGGAAAGGGCGAAGAAAAATAGCCCCTAGGGGTTAGGTAAGAGCGCAAATTTTTTGCAAGGCTTATTTTCTTATCAATACCTTAAGTTTCAGGGGGTAAGACCGATAAAAAAACAATTTTTAATTGAATCACCCTAATATACATACTTATTAAAGAAATTTGGAATTTTTATATAAAAACAGTTAAATTAAAAAATAACTTAAGTCAACTTTTAAAAAGATATAATTATGACAAAAAAAAGATTTATGTTATTACAAATAAAACAAAAAGGTATGCCAAAAATTGTATTTTTGTATTGAAATCATCAAAGCATTTAAGTAGGTATGTGAGTATATTAATTACAATTACATTTTTATGATTGGCCGACATAAAATTATATAGCGAGTCTGGTGGCGGTGCCGGTGCATGCCATGCCGATGGTGAACGCACCATGGGACGTTCGTTGGACATGTGAGCCAATTGTGGCTGTCTCGGTATATACGATGGTATCTGTATTTGAGTATATATATATAGTTATTAATAATAATATAAATATGTAGGATTAATTATATGTACATTTGCATGCATATTTATTTGGTGCATTTGCTGAGTTAGTAATGATACATAATTCCAAATAAAATTAGTAAAGTGATTTGTTATTGACTTAAAATTATTAAAATGCAAACTTTAATATGCATGTCATAGGGATGTTATTGAAGTCTTGATTTATTCGCTTGACATTAAACCAATACGTCGCGTTTATCAAATTAAAAGAATCGTATCTCGTTTTCAACAAATAACATCCCCATCCTAAGTACATAAGTATATGTAAGCAGTTTGAATTGAAAGCGTACTTACTTGCAAATGATTCCATGAAGGATTTTGCGTCGGCTGAGTTATGTGTCCATGAGGATTGTTGTTAGACATTGCACCTTATTCGTTGTTATTTTAATTAGATTCAGTGTTTCTGGCTGCAATAGTGTTGAGTGTTGATATTTTCAATATGAGTTCATTGATAATTATTTATACCTTGGGAGAAACATAGTTGGAGATTTTCAATTACACTCAATGGTTTCACGAAAATAATCTAATTGTCGAATGGAAAAGTAAGATAAAACATTGGAATGAATTTGGCAAACAGTCAAAATTTCCAGAGATCAAAGTGAAGTGGAAAAAGGGCTTAGCAAACTTTGCCGCGCCAGTGGGAGCCTTCTTATGGAAATACTTGTTAGAGATGCATCATTTTGTGCCTTGGTACTCGGATTGCAGACAATTAACTTCTCCAGTTGGTGTATTAGCTTTGACGACCCATTTTCCCTGCCGAAGAGGGATGACAATAAGAGGTGCTCAAAAACCGGACCTACGCAGTCGAAATGCTCCAAAAACTTATGGTGACTTTCGACACCATGCAAACTTTCGCTGCCCATTCAGCCGCAATAGTCTCTTAAATAGAAAGCTGCAACAAAATCCTAAGTCGCTAGCGAACAGTAGTTACTTAGGGGAAAAGTGAAAGTAACGTTGCTTGCAACTTATAAGGGAATAGGTCCTGGAGTGTAATGGAGTGTGGTTGCTAAGTGACCTTGCTCAATCCCGACTCTTGCGTCCTCGTTCGTGCACTCTGGGCAACGGGAGCTACCTAGGCTCGCGGCAGAAAGAGAGGGAACCCCGGTGGGGCCACTCTGACATACTTGGTTTAAGGGCTCACCGAGGTTTTTGCGCAGCGTCTGTTCACCATGAGGTGCGGCTGCAAGCGGGCGTCTGTCTTGAAGCAAGCGGCTCGCTATATAAACGTGTAAATATTTTCCAAAAACCCCGAAACGGGTTGTGCGCTGGGTTTGGGACCCGCCACGTAAAAAATTTAGTCCAATGAAAAATGTATTAAAGCCTCGGATGAGAACCCCCTTTAATGTTGACGACCCGGCAAAACGAATAAGGCATAATGATTTGGATATTAGGGCATGTACCGGGAATGTCCGGACCCTTTCAAGGGACGGTACCGCTGCCCGACTGGTTGATGTCCTCGTTAACGCAAAGGCTGACATCACCGCCCTGCAGGAAATGCGATGGACGGGACAAGGAAAGACGACCATCGGACCTTGTGACGTATACTACAGTGGCCAGACACGCGGCAAAGCGCGTGGTGTAGGATTCGTGGTGGGAAAGAGACTTCGCCGCCAAGTACTAGCGTTCACCCCCGTGGACGAGCGTCTCGCTGCGATCCGCATCAAAGCGAAATTTTTCAACATAACATTTATCTGCGCCTATGCGCCGACTGAGGAGACGGACGACGCAGAGAAGGACTCCTTCTACGATAAACTTGAACAGACTTATGATCGCTGCCCCCAACATGATATCAAAATCGTGCTCGGCGACTTTAATGCGAAGGTGGGCAAGGAAGGAGTCTTTGGTCCAACAGTTGGAAAATTTAGTCTCCATGATATAACATCCCCCAACGGCACTAGGTTGATTGATTTCGCCGCTGCTCGCAATATGGTCATCAGTAGTACCAGGTTCCAGCATAAACGAATACACCAAGCCACATGGCTGTCTCCTGATCAAAGAACAAGAAACCAGATTGATCATGTCATGATCGACGGCAGACATAGCTCCACCGTTCTGGACGTGCGTACCCTTCGTGGTCCCAATATCGACTCGGACCATTATCTTGTTGCAGCCAAGATACGCACACGCCTCTGTGTAGCAAAGAAAGTGCGCACAGTAACGGAAGGAAAGTTTGACGTCGAGAAGCTGCGCACGACACAGACAGCTGACAATTTCTCCACTCGACTCTCACACCTGCAATCGGAGAGCAATCCTCGACCTAACGATGCAACCGAGCAATGGAAGCATATCTCTCACTCATTACGTACCGCCGCTGAGGCCACTATAGGGTTCCAGCGAGCCCGCAAAAACAACTGGTACGATGAGGAATGCAGCACTGCCTCGGACAAAAAGGACGCTGCCTACAGGGAGACGTTGCGAACGGGCGCAACCCGCAGTGTATGGCAACGCTATCGTGAGGCAAAGAAGGAAGAGAGACGCCTTTTCAGAAAAAAGAAACGTGAGGCCGAAAGGCGTGAGTGTGAGGAGCTTGAGATGCTGGCTGACAGGAATGATGCCCGAAAATTCTATGAAAAGATCCGGCGGATGACGGAAGGTTTTAAGACCGGGGCAAGTTCCTGTAAGGACAATAATGGCGACCTGGTAACCGACGTACAGAGTGTACTTAAATTATGGAGGGAGCACTTCTCCTCACTGCTAAATTGCGAGGGACGCGTCGAACCCGATACCCCAATCCCTGACGATGGAAAAGTCGTCCCACCACCTGACTATGATGAAGTGAGGATAGCTATATCCCGGCTCAAAAACAACAAAGCGCCTGGAAAAGACGGACTACCCGCCGAGCTGTTCAAACACGGAGGCGAAGAGCTGGTAAAAAGCATGCATCAGCTCTTATGCAGAATATGGTCAGACGAGTGCATGCCTCCAGATTGGAATTTAAGTGTGCTCTGCCCAATCCACAAGAAAGGCGATCCCGCTAACCGCACCAACTACCGCGGAATCAGCCTTCTTAATATCGCGTATAAGGTTCTTTCTAGCGTATTGTGTGAAAGACTGAAGCCCATCGTAGACAAGCTGATTGGACCTTATCAGTGTGGCTTTAGACCTGGTAAGTCTACCATCGACCAGATTTTCACGATACGCCAAATCCTGGAGAAGACCCATGATAAAAGAATCGACACACACCATCTCTTTGTCGATTTCAAAGCCGCTTTTGACAGCGCAAAAAGGAGTTGCCTGTATGCCGCCATGTCTGAATTTGACTTCCCTGCAAAGCTTATACGGCTTTGCCAAATGACGTTGAGCAATACTAACAGCTCCGTCAGAGTCGGGAAGGACCTCTCTGAGCCATTTGAAACCAAACGAGGCTTCAGACAGGGCGACTCCCTTTCGTGCGATTTCTTCAACCTGATGCTGGAGAAGATAATTCGAGCAGCAGAGCTAAACCGCAATGGTACAATCTTTTACAAGAGCGTGCAATTGCTGGCGTATGCCGATGATATTGATATCATTGGCCTTAACAACCGCGCCGTAAGCGCTGCCTTCTCTGGACTGGATAAAGAAGCGAAAAAAGTGGGTCTTGCGGTCAACGAGGACAAGACGAAGTATTTGCTGTCATCAAAGAAAGAATCGGCGCACCTGCGCCTTGGCAGCCACGTCACTGTTGATAGTTACAAATTTGAAATTGTGAGGGACTTCGTCTATTTGGGAACCAGCATTAACACCGAAAATAATATCAGTCTAGAAAACCAACGGAGAATCACACTTGCCAACAAGTGCTACTTTGGACTGAGTAGGCAATTGAGAAGTAAAGTCCTCTCTCGAAGAACAAAGATCGCGCTCTATAAGTCTCTCATCATACCTGTCCTGATGTATGGCTCAGATTCATGGACAATGTCAAGAGAAGATGAGATGGCCCTTGGAGTATTTGAGAGAAAAGTTCTCCGGAAGATTTATGGTCCTTCCCGTGATGCCGACGGCGAGTATCGAAGGAGATTTAACGATGAGCTGTACGAGCTTTACGCAGATCTGACCATAGTCCAGCGAATTAAAGCCCAAAGGCTCCGCTGGCTGGGTCACGTCATGCGAATGGACAAAGAAGCTCCAGCCCAGAAGGTTTTCCAATCGTCACCCGAATTCGGCAGCAGAGGAAGGGGGAGGCCTCGACTGAGATGGAAACAACAGGTGGAGGATGACTTGAACTCCCTTGGGGTTTCCAATTGGCGTCAGTTATCGCTAAAAAGGAATGACTGGCGTGCTTTGATAGGCGACGGCCAAAATCGCTTAGGCGGTTAAGCGCCAATAAATGATGATGAGGTCCTGTTGAACTGTGTCGCCGGGCTTGCTAATGTTGTTGTTGTTGTCAATAGCAAAACACTCCCCGAAGCTTTTGGGGAGTGATGCGGAAATTGACAGTCCTTGACCGGATATGAACCCGGTACGCTGCGGTACTCCCTTGCGGTACTGCCCGACTGTCGTGGTAGCGATTGGTATGACCAGTCAGGGCTACACCTCGCTACAACAAAAACAACCAGTGGAACCTTCTAGGTCATGTCATCCCTCCATCCATGAGGAAGTAGAAGATGGATAATGAGAGGTGAGAGGCATCATATCCGAAGATCAACCATCGAGTTAGCTCGTCCTTGCCTATATGCATTTTAGTCGCCCGTTACGACCGGTATGCCTACCTCGGGCATATTCCAAACCCCTCACTCGTATGAGCAGGCTTGCTAACGTTCATTGAAGTCAGATGCAGGCCTGCCTAAAGACCGCACTCAGAACCGCTACGGGGCGTGTCCGATGTCTCCTATAACCCTCTTACATTTTGATGAGATCCGGACCTTGCATTATTTGTTCTAAATACACATCGCCCTTCGATCCAGAGATTCATGTGCAGGACCTGAAGCACATTTATAAGACGTCTCTTGTCTCCCATCTTTAGCTCTGTCCGGTAAACGCCGTTTTGTTGTTGTAGCGAGGTGTAGCCCTGCCTAAATGTCAGACACCCCGAGTGTATTGCTCTTGGCCGGGTCGATATAAGAAAACGACCCGGGTCGTTTCGGCACGATGGGTACAGCACAAGTACTGGTACCGTTCTCGTGGAACCGGCAATACAAGAAACTAGCCGTGTAGGCCATGTAGGTCATTTAGCGTTACCCAGGGTGCACCAACTGGGAGGCGACCTACTTTTACATTTCGAACGACGAACGTCATTACGTCTGGCTCAATTACGCTCTGGATATTGTAGCAGGTTAAACTCCTACATATCTAGACTGAGCCCTGATGTGCCGAATGTATGTCCGGCATGCGGCTTGTCCCCCCACAATACCAATCAACTATTTTCTTGCTCATTTGAGCCCACTCTTCTAACACCCATCTCTCTTTGGTCCAACCCTATTGAAACTGCTAGTTTCCTTGGACTCCCGTTAGAAGATATTGATGACAATTTAGGTTAAGGAAAAATACGCGTTGGGCAGGACTACACCTCGTTACAAAAACAACAACAACGTCATTTTCCCCGAGAGACAAGGGTCAATCTGGCTCAATTACGTTCTGGATATTGTAGTAGGTTAAACTCCTACTTATCCACACTGAACCCTTACGAGCCGAATGAATGCCCGGCATGCGGCTCGTCCCCTCATAACACCAACTATCTATTCACCTGCGGAGCCCACTTATGTAACACCCATTTCCCTCTGGTCCAATCATGTAGAAACTGCTCGTTTCCTAGGACTCCCGTTCGAAGACATTGATGACAGTTTTGGCTAAAGATAAGTACATGCTTTGGTAGGGCTACCCTTCGTTACAACAACACCAACAAAAACAACATTCGAAATGCTCTGGAAATATCCCAGTGACATGGAGAAGTTGCTTCTGAGGCGGTCAATGTGAAGTACATTGTGAACCCATCTCAGCAGTACAGTGTGTTGTTGGATTTTTTAAGTCTTCATATGCCCAATATGTTCTATCAATATCTTTGGTTTCTAAAAAAAAAAGGGGTTTCTCATTGCTGTGTCTAGCAATAACCTTTTAATAGGATTTTTATTTGAGCAACAGTTGCAGCTTAGCTTGCCTTTATCATTCAAATTGTTCATCTGTTTTACGAAGATTTGAGGAAAATCTGGGGAACTAGGTACGTCATTTCTGCAGCCTCTATCATGTTGAGGCCAACGGAGGCGGTATAACACAGCAACTGCGTACCGCTCGAGGTCACTATTTTTTCGAAGTTGTTCGGGTGAATGCGGGTCTCAGGAAGTTCTAGATATACTTTGTAATTGTCAATGATCCTGTCCAAACCTATAAGCTTTCGACTACAAATACTTTTACTGTTTAATAAACAAAATCCTTATATGCCCGGAATTTCTTATGGTACCCTAATATTAACTGCTTCGATTATTTTCGTTATGTATAGTAAACGCCTTTTACAAATCACGTTATTTTTGTTGACCAATATTGATGAATGGCGCAGACAGAAGTAGCATAGGTCCTGTGGCAAGCAGCCCACAGGCGAAAAAGCCACACACACAAACAACTGCTCACACTATTTTAGAAATACACTGCTTTTAATTTCATAGTGTATATGATGCTCAATTCCTCAGTGATAACTGCATTCAATGGTTTTTATTAAAGTTCAAAAATATTTTTAAATATCAAAAATAAGCTAAACTTTAGTGAAATAAATTTTTTTATCCATACGCCACACTAATCTCACCAATACACAATTATTCTTCTTTTGCTGCTTCCTACTCCGGCAACTTTGCAATTTTCCTTATTTCGATTTTCCTTTTGATCGCACTACCGCAACAAAAAGCGAATACTGATAAAAGAAGATATGGGAATATGAATGATAGAAAGCGGTATGAATGAATTCAAATGACAGTGCGCCTTCGTGTGTCATCATTTGTAAATTGCTATTGCAGCTGATTTAAAACGGTGAAGTGCGTGTATACAAAATTTGTTAACTCAACAAAGTTAGTAAAAGTAGCTCATGCAAGATTTTTATTTCCAGCCAGGCACATGAGTCCAATTGTCAAAAAAAAATCACACATTTTATTCTGCACGTTTTTCTGTTTTCGCACAATTCCTCTTTTCGCACAAATTCTTGTTTACATCGTTGCGTTGATTATGCTCTTCACTCGCACTCACATAAATTGTCAAAAATTTGTCAACACACTCATTTGTTTCACTCACTCATTCGCTGGTTGGCCAAACTCGCTCAATCGCTTTTTGAATGCGGCGAAAAGTTATTCTCGCTTTTTGGTATTTCTTCTTTATCGCCGAATTTTTGCTGTGTGCCGCCTGCTGGCACCCGCTGCACTACTTTTTTTTAGGTATTTAATGCAGCAAAAAACACCTTTTCACCAAAAGCAAATTATGCTCAAAAGTTTTCATAGCATTTTTAAACACCAAAGTATAGTTTCTATTCGTTGCATTTGCTACTTTACATCTTCAGAAATTTTTCGCAACACATTTTGTTTCAAAACTTACTTAGTTTGCGATTAATTTGTTAGTTTTTTAATATTTCAAAGAAAATTTCCGCAGACCAAGCACACAATTCGTTAATTTAGTAACCAGTGTTGCTGTGTCATCTTTGGTTGCTGTGGCTTAAAATTATTTCCTAAGACAGCGTTGCATGCTTCGTTACGAGTACACTTATAGTACATTTACACTGCACCAAATTTGGCGAATTCAAATAAACCAGTTCGACACCGTTTACACTAGCAAATTTGCATTTGTCCACCGAAAAAAATTGCACCACCGCCATGTTTTAAAAACCTGTAGAACAATAATAGTAGGAGAGCGAAGAAGGCTTCTGTCTTTTCTTGGTCGAATTGGCCAATTTTCTGAAATTTTTATTTACAGCTGTGCATAGTGCAAAAGTTATCACACATCAATTACCCATTAAGGTTCTTGCTGGGCAATTCTAAATGTGAAACATATGCAGGGTTGCTATTTTGAGGAACTGTAGATTGCATGGTTCGACAATCGAGGTCAAATGTGATGGAATTCCAAATTTGGAAAATGAGATTTGTATGGAAAAAAGCGCCAAATTTGCATTTTTTCGCCAAATTTGTTGTGGTGTAAATGTACTTTTAAATTGGCACTGAACTTTGAGGTTAATAGCTATATGACACCACGTATTTTCACTCGCCCCCGTGTGTTAGGGGTTTAGAGCATTGTGTATCAATACATATTGATACACAATGGTTTAGAGTATGCCCGTGGTAGTTATACCGGTTGTGAGAGGCGACTTATATGCACATAGGTAATGCCGTGCTAACTCGATGGTTTATCTACGGATATGATGCCGCTCACCTCTCATTACCCATCTTCTCCTTTCTCACAGATGGAGGGATATGACATGACCTAGAAGGTTCCACTGGTCATACCAAATCGCTACCACAACAGTCGGGCAGTACCGCGTTCATATCCGGCCTGTTAATTTCGGCATCACTCTCCAAATCCTTCGGGGAGTGTTTTGCTGTTAACAACAACAAGAACAACAACAACGTATTTTATTTATTTATTTATTTATTTAATTATAAGTCTCTGGAATACAATCCTTACAGACTATGTACTTAACTAACTTATAGATTACATAATAATTTTTAAGCATAAATCAAACCACTTATAAGGCAGAGTTAAGCATCGAGAAAAAGGAATAAACTCTCGTAAAGCACGATTTACAGGAGCATTCCAAGCATATTGCGTTTTCACATTAACCCCATAGAACGGACACACATTGCGAAGATGCCGTTGAGGAACATTAAACCGAATCCTTTCTAATAAGTATGGACAGTCAATTAGGCCCTTGATAATTTTGAAGGTAAAGGACAAAGAGAGTATAGATCTTCGACTCTCCAAGGATTTGAGACTTATCAGCATAAGACGAGCAGCATAAGATGGTATGGGCTCCACAAAATTTAGCGTCCAAAGAGCATACTTAAGAAAGCGTTTTTGTATTCTTTCCAGTCTATTTATACTGTCATAGTACTAGGTCGCCAAATGAAGACAGCATATTCTAAGTGAGACCTGACAAAAGAAGTATATAGAACTTTAAAAGTATATGGGTCACAAAATTTTGCGGTATTGCGCCTAACAAAACCTAGCATTGAGTACGATTTAGAGGTTACATGGCTAATATGACTATTGAAAGAAAACTTGGTATCAAATATGCACATGAAGCTCACAATTTGAAATACTATATTTTGATCGAAGAATATTAGATGACTTAGAATAAGTCACGTGAAAGCATTTAGATGCATTTAAGAACAGATGAGACTTTGGCACGTCTTAATAATTGAGAACAATTATAGGTCATCAGCGTACAGGAGACATTTAGCAAATGTAAAGCAATTACTAATGTCATTAATAAAAAGATTAAATAACAATGGACCTAGTATACTCCCCTGCGGTACCCCTGAGGAGGCAAAAAAGGGAATAGAGGATACCCCATCCACTGTGACAACACTCCGCTTGCTGGATAAATATGAACTTAACCATAACAGAATGGAAGAGTGAAACCCAAGGCACCCCAGTTTATAAATTAAGACTCTATGAGAGACCCTATCAAAGGCTTTTGAAAAATCAGTATAGATACAATCTACCTGCGAGTTAGCTGAAAAAGACTCAATGCAATACTCACTGAAAACAGCAAGGTTAGTAATCGTCGACCTCTCCGCAACGAAACCATGCTGATAAGGATAAAATTTGCAAATTTTATTCCTTCAATTTTTTGTCTAGGAAGAAGAGAGACAAAGAGTGCACGCATGCGCACAAAGGAGTATGTTTGACATGTTTTTGTTTATATGAAAATTGTTTATTTTTTCTAGACTTTTTTTTCACAAGAAACACATGAAAATTAAGCAGAAATTAGGTTTTCATATAAATTCGCGCACAAAATATAAAAAATACAAACTTTTTCATATGTTTTCAAAGTCAAGTTTGTATTTTTCTTTATTTTTTCGTTATTTTTTTAACATAGTTTGCCCGCTTGCACTAATATAATAGTTGTATAAGACCGTTTCGTTCGCACAAAGAATAGAAAAAATGCAAGAAAAAATCAGAAAAAATAGGTAGTGTCATATAGCTATAAAGCAGGAAACAGAATCACTCCGCCAATACGTCAGTTGCGTGACGTACTTAAATTTTAGAGCAAATTCTACTTTGACGTATCCGTTGTAGCTGGCGTTACGCATACAAACACCCGCAGTCTAGTTTGCTGTCAGTTGTTTCAACGTATTGACGTACTGATTCTGCTGAACGCTTAACAGCCAGTCGAGAAACCCGCTCTTATGTAGTGCTCGTACTAAAGAATATGTAGATAAATAGCGGCCTAAATCAAAACCAACCAAATCACAGGACTGTGTTAGTGGCACTTGACTTGTCAAAAGCTTTTTTACCTGATGGGTTAAAGAGATGGAACGCTAATTATTTGAATGGACGGCAGGCGTCGGTCAACTTTAGAAACGCAACATCAAAACCTAGACGTATTAGACAAGGGGTGCCACAGGGTGGTGTCCTATCCCCGACACTGTTTAACTTCTATCTATCGAAGATGCCCCCACCACCAGAGGGCGTCACCGTCGTTTTATATGCCGACGACTGTACAATCAACGGTTACCTCTGCGACCTTTCCAGGTTTTTCACTGAGCGAGATCTGACGATATCTCCGACTAAATCCACGGCGACGCTTTTCACGACATGGACGCACCAGGTGAGAAATTAATTAGACATTTTCGTTGATGGCACTAAGCTACCAACTGTCAGCCACCCAAAGTTATTAGGGGTGACACTGGATAATACTTTCTCATTTGCTGGTCATGTATCTGCAATGGTCGCAAAGGTACGAGGTCGCAACAAGATCCTCAAGTCACTTGCCGGAAGTACTTGGGGAAAAGACAAAGACAATATAAGGCCACTGGCCGACCAGTCTTTGACTATGCCGCACCCTTATGGTCGCCTAATGTGCATAACACCAATTGGACGAAGTTACAAGTCTGCCAAAATACCGCTATGAGAACTGCTACGGGATGTCTCCTCATGTCTCCAGAGTCTCACCTCAATCAAGAGGCAAAACTGCTCAATGTAAAAGATCACGCGGAAATGCTTAGCAAGAGACATAAGGAAACATCTTCGTAACATTATGACGAGATCCGGCATCATATTACCTTGCCGTTTGATCTGCGGAATCATAAACGGGCTCTGATCGACATCCACACCGAGTCGGTAGACACTTTTGTCGGATATTTACCTGTGAATCCTGTTCTAAACAGTCCTCCACCGGATATTGCTGAAGAAGAAAGCACCTTACCAAGGGAGACAAGAGTCACCATGGCACAGCTTAAGTCTGTATACAGTAAGGGTAAACTCCTATGTATCCAGACTGAATGATCCAATTTCAAACACATTCCCTGCATGTGGTAGGACCACCCATAATACTCTACATTTCTTCAATTGTTCAATTGAACCTAGTCTTCTAACCCCTCTGTCCCTCTGGACCAACCCTGTTGAAACTGCACGTTTCCTTGGACTCCCGTTAGAAGAGCTTGATGAAGATCTTCGGAATGATCATACACTCTAAGCAGGGCAATGCATTGTTAAGAACAACAACAACAACATGTAGTGTTCATGCTGAGTTTTGAAAGCAGCATTTTCCATTTTCGGTGGTACATTTCGAAGATGCATTTTGAAAATGCGCATTTAGCTAATTTTCGAATGCTTAAGGTGCGTTCCTTCATCGCAAGTGGAAGTATGGTTCAGATAAACTCCATGGCACTTGTAAAGTTGTGTTAAAAAGCTTTAACTAACTTAAAATCATATTTTATTTCGACTATGACTACGGGCCCATTTCTTTTATAAAAGTGAGTTCGTGGGTAAAGAAACCGACTTCCTAAACAAACTTGGAAACTCTTCACCTCGAAAATTGTAACTTTCAACAGAAAAAATTATTGCATAAGCACTTTGTCTTGCTTAGGGCCGCTTGCATAAAGCCGATAACGACTAATCGGTGATTAATTTGACAGCTAACCGAACAAAATACGTCAATTAAACTCCGGTAACCGGGTTGGATACTTTTATGAAAGCGGCCTTTAGTGAGAAGATATCCTAATATAAACAGCGGTTAGCCCAAAAGAATGCAACATTTTTTTTTTCACTTTTTCTTCATACAAGGAAATTTTTGATCGTACTGTATCTTCGAAGATGCTAAACCTAATGCAGAAATAAAGTAGCATTTGGTTGCGTTAAGCTTTCAAATTTGTATGGAAAAATGCTGCATTTTGGACTAAATGCTAAAATGCAAAATGAAGTCTCAGCATAAACAGCACATTATGATACATTTATACTGCAGCAAATGCGTCGCATTTGGCAAAGTTATTTCGAGAATGTTTGTTCGCAGATGAATTTGTTTGCCAAATTAGATGAATTTAATATAATTTGACCTAATTTGGTGATCAAATTCAATCTGCGGATGAACGGTCTCGAAAAAACGTGGCCAAAAGTGACGCATTTGGTGCAGTGTAAATGTAGCTTTAAAGTCAATTGACTAAATTTGGCATTTAAAGGAATGCCCCCACGACCAAAAACTTCTCAGTGGCAATGCTGGACTTGCCATATGACTTTTTCTGTCTGCTGGCATTCTGCCTATTTTACCGCCAATAAATTTTTTGTTTGTTGTGCTAAAATTTCTAAATGCTGTAATAAAACACAATTACAATTAAAATTAGTTAATACCATAAAATTGAAGTAGGTGTTTTACTAAACAAGTAGTAGCTGTAGCAGTAACATTTGTATATACAGAAAAATCGCTCACTTAACATAAGATGACATCTCTCAAGCGTGGAGCACTGATTGTCTTGGAAGGCTGTGACCGCAGTGGGAAATCAACACAAAGTCGTTTACTGTGTAAGTAGTTTTGCTTAGTAAATATATTTAATGTAAATAGAGAGTGTATTTGAAACAGTAATTCATTTTATCCCCAGATGAATTTCTACGTAGCCGCAGCGTGTCCGCAACTCACATGGTTTTCCCCAATCGAAATTCAGACATCGGCAGCTCAATAAATGCGTATTTAAAAAACTCCAAAGATTTAAGCGATGAGGTGATACATTTACTATTCACTGCCAACCGTTGGGAGTACAAAAAGCATATGGAGGAATTGCTCAATACTGGTACAACGTTAGTGGTCGATAGATATTCATATTCTGGTGTGGCATACAGCGTGGCTAAGGGTAATAGATTGTGTTATACTATTGTGCTACCGTTCTTACTTTTTCCCTTTTAAAATCAATTCAAGGCTTGGAATTTGATTGGTGTATGGCACCGGAAAAGGGACTTATACGGCCGGATGCGGTTTTCTATCTGAAAGCACCACTTGAGCAGTTGATGAAACGTGGCGATTTTGGTGGAGAAAGGTGCAAACATACTTTTTATAATACCTAATTGGAAAGCTTATATACATACTTTACTCTCTTAGATATGAAGTCAAGGACATGCAATTAAAAGTAGCCAACGTATTCGATCATATAGCTGAGTCGCAAAAAGATTTTTGGCACATAATCGATGCGAGTCAAACGCAAGATGAAGTTTTCGGCAATCTAAGCACAAAAGTTTTAGAAATTGTGGAGCAAATCAAAGATAAGCCGCTAAGGGTTCTTTAACAGAAAAACTTCTGTGTGGGTTGTTTTGTATATACCACCTAAATTGTCCATCTAGAATCTAGATATAGCAGCCACATGTAAAAAAGTCCATTATTCAGGTTTTAGTTGGAAAATATCAATTGATGTCAATTAATTATTGATAAAAAATAGAATAGGTATAAGGGTGATAATTCCATTACTAGTACACGACTTGTTAACTGACCGCGTAACTGAATCGAGTTAACTGAATCGAGTGATACACAACTGTAGCTTTACATCAACGATTTTGATTTCTTTATTTAAAATCTGTTTACTTTGATTTATTAAGCTGGAAACAAATCAGCTGATCCAACCACCCTTATATACAGTACACTGATTTATATGGTTATGGTTATGTTTGGGATAAAGCATATTGTTTCCAGCCTTACAGCTTTTACATAAGAAATTTATTCATCCCTACATATGCTTCTGCTTTTATATTTTTCTATAAACTAAAATTAATGACAGCATGAAAGTAAATTCAAACCAAGATGTGGTTTTTGACTGTTTGTTAAACCTTGTATTTAATTTGTATTTACTTTGAACTACATTTTAGCAGTAAGCGCATAGTTTTTGACTTAATAAATGCACTGTTATTTTTGTAAAATAGTATTTAAATATTTCTCAAAGCAGTTTTTTTTAGACATTTGATCAACTCAAATTTACTATTTGTAGGTGTTATCAGTGAATTGATAACATATTTTTGGCTAAGATATTTTATTTCAATCTATTGATTTGTACTTCTTTTTATTTTATTTTATTTTATTTTATTTTCTTTTGTTTTATTTTACTTCATTTTGGTTCTGTTTTGTTTTATTTTTTATTTTTATTTTTTTTTATATTTTTTTATTTTATTTATTTATTTTTTTCGAATAAATTTTATAATTTCTGTTATATTTTATTTTATTTTATATTGTAGTATTTTATTTTATTGTGTTTTAATTCAATTTATTTTATTTTGTTTTATTTTATTTCATTTTTTTTTTTTATTGTTTATTTAGTTTAATGTATTTTGTTCAATTTTTATTTTGATTTATTTTATTTTATTTTGAATTTTGATACTTAGAGAAAATTGACAAAGATTTACATAGCGATGGATACCATGACGCGTTTCGGACTTTCCAGGGTCCACATCAGATGGATTTTCGGACACAGAACTACTGTGTCTGCACCGAAGCGGCTAAAGCAATTGCTTATTTTAGTTTACTTTATTTTCGGTTGAATTATTTTATTTTAATTAATTTCCTTTCATTTTGTACGATTTTCGCCCTGTCTAAGACCACTTACCCAAATGCAGTTATCTTCATTCTTCTCCCAAAATAATAAAACAATGCCGATCCCATTTATTTAAATAAGCTTCCCTTTTTAAAATGTTTTTATTAGGTCGCTTTCGTCGTTCTTGTGCCCGGATTTTTGCATGCGATTTTAAACTAACTTTTTTAGTTAATATTGCATTTTTATTCAAAAATCAAATTTCACTTAAACAAATGATCTCAGGACCACTAAAGGCTTTGCAAATATAAATTTTTATATAATTTTTTTATAATTGTCATTGTTCAAAAATCGCGAAACTCTCTTTTCAAATTGGAATCAGTTGAGGATATTCGTAGACTTCAAATCCCACACCATCACCATTCTCATTACGACTCAATCCATTAACATCATACAATTCGTTTTGTTGCGGTCGTATTTGCCGAAAGCCCACACCTTCTTCGTAATCAGAATTTGCTTGTTCATTGGCGTAACCACCAAAACGCTTCTGTAATCGATGATATACCGTTATATCACCATGATCATGCTTCGGCCACATACATTCGCAACCCGAAGGTACAATACGGATTTCCGATTCCCAACATTCACTACTTTGAGATCGTTTACTACGTCGTATAAGATGTATCGTGCGATTTAATTGGATGCAAGAGAAGCCAGCTTCTGAGCAAACCTGCGAACAGACATGTTAAATTCCCATTAGCATTAGCAATTGATGCAATTGGTTTATATTTTCTAATTCATTAAACAATTAGAAATAGTTCAACTAATTCCCATTAGATAATTGAGATTTTTTTTCTAATGGTAAATCTAATTGCAATTAGTTGCCATTAGCAAAAAGAATTGGGCTACCTTTACAATTAGAAATCTAATTGACTTCTGCTAATGCAGTTAGATATTCAATTAGCTCCAATTAGAATCAATTGTTTTTGAAAATATGTTAGGACGTGGTAAGAGCCTATTAAAGGTCTCTTGAATATTACCCGATTTTTATGGAGCTCGTACGTATTCAAGTTTTGTTGATGTGCGCATGTAACCTCAATGTATTGATTAGGTCGGTATTCAAAATCCGAAGTTTCCAAAGGTATCGAAGTGCGTTTGGTGGGGCACAGTGACTGGTATATGATCTGCAAATGAAATTTCGAGAAGAGCTAGTGTTAATTGAAACTATAAAACCTTTGGTGATATGCAGCAGGTTTTGCTTCTTGGATGCTGTTGTCAAGAAACTCTACAAGTTCCAACTTCGACATACTTTATTCAGCAACGCAAGTGCTGTACTGACAATTACGCCAATTATGTGACGCCAGGTGCTGAGGAAAGCGAACTTCCGAGGAAGACTCGAATCACTCTGTTATACGTTGAACTCTGACTAATCTTGACAAACCTAGACATGCCAAATATTTGCACGGCATTAAGTAAGATACCAACCATCTTTTCAACTGTTCGACGTGGAATACTCTTCCAGAAGTAACTCTGTCTTGGGTTTGTCCAAATGCTGGTGGACTAATTTAGGATCGAGGTCGGTCTTGCTCGGACCTACATATGTATAAGGTTGACTTCTCAGATTGTGGTACGTATTCGCGGGGAACCCCTAGGATTAAGTTTAGGTTAGGTAGAGAGCCAACTAGTTTTTATAGGAGAGGCTCACTTGGACGATATATACATATGTATATATAAAATTGTAGGATGTTTTAGTGTGATGGTTACGTCTATATACGAGTAGATGGTGCGGGAGTCGCTATGTTATCAAAAACTCTGTAACCGAGGCCCGTTAGGTAGCACTGGAGTTTAGATAATATAAAAACTACATTGATGGTCCGTTTTCATAAGCTTCGAATTACCAATAAGACCAACCTCGATACTAATAAGTCGTCCGGAGAACAACCTAACAAAAGCTGGACGGCCAAGCATGAAGTAACTCGATGATTTCACTTCAACATCATGCTCCCTGCGGGTTAGGGGTTAAGAATATGCCCGAGGTAGATATGCCGGTCGTAAGAGGCGACTAAAATCCACGAAATCGTTCCCAAGACAGTCGGGCAGTACCGCAAGGGAGTACCGGAACGTACCGGATTCATCCGGCAAAGGACTGTCAACACCCGTACAACCCCTGGTATCTGTCACGTAACCTTTTATAAGTGGATCTTCCGACTAGGCAGGGCAAAGTATGGCTACAATAACAACAAAAACCTCAACATCATCTATGCAACTGCAGCTAGAATGGTTCCAAGATGTTACCAATAAGCTCCACAGATAGCTTGTAATCAAACCTGGGCCAGAAGAATCGTGTTATCCTGAAAGAGGTAACTTAAACGTTACAACAACAGGATACGGCAGTCCACCGACCACTCCACCGTACCATCTGTTCAAGAGCAGGCCTCAAGAGAACAGTGGAGGGCTGAATACTAACAGCCCGATACCTTCAGTTCACAGATAAGGTCAGGGGATCAGCGCGACAGTTGTCGCTCAAATGGATTATTGTTATTTGAGATTTGAACTCATGTAAACTTTGTTGGTTGGAGTGTTTTCAGTACCCACCACATGGCGTTGAGTTCAGAAATATTAGAAACTCCCCGGGCTAAATAACGTTCAGCTACAAGACACTCTTAAATCAGGGATTTGCCTTTTCTGCTCAACCGTTTCCTCCGCCCTCAGAAGGTTCCTACTTCGCACGAGATGTTATCTTCCAGACCTGTCTGTGCACATCTGGGCCCAAATAGTCCAATGCCCTGGGAGCTCCGCATTTAATATAAAAATATCCCTTCTAATTACCCTCACAAAGGCCGAAGATCGTGTTTTGTTCTAGGAGGGCCACAGACCCCTTGACACTCCGCATGACTGTCTATTAGCCTCGCTGCTATTGGTGCCTGCGGGTTAGGAGTTTAGAATATGCCTCAGGTAAGCATACCGGTTGTGAGAGGCGACTAATATGCACATAGGTAATGCCGTGCTAACTCGATGGTTGATCTACGGATATGATGCCTCTCACCTCTCATTACCCATCTTCTCCTTTCTCACGGATGGAGGGATGACATGACCTAGAAGGTTTCACTGGTCATTCCAAATCGCTACCACGACAGTCGAGCAGTACCGAAAGGGAGTACCGCAGCGTACCGTAACCGGCCGAAGACTGTCAATTTCGGCATCACTACCCAAAATCTTCGGGGAGTGTTTTTGCTGTTAACAACAGCAACAACAGCCTCGCTAAGTTAGCAAGAAGCATCTCTGTCTCTGCGCCATCAAGAAAATCGCCTATCTCGTTTTCCCTATAATACGATGCGACAGCACCCTTATTACAGAAACGATATATCGTCTTGACAGGCTCATGATCCAATCTCTGTATAGACCAAGACGGCTCGGGATTATCGTTGCTGACACGAGAGCCCGAAGAGCAGCCTGAGAAGATTGCTATTCTATTACCGGTGATGTCCCAACGCAATAATGCCCAGTATAACCCCTGGATAGTGTAGCTCTCGGATTGATATCTATCGGACAGAGTGCGCGGGAGTGTTAAAAAGATGGGATCTCCAGAGAGATGTGAGCTCTGATTACACACATTTTGGATCAGTCCAGGAAAACTGAAATGTCTGTCTGAATTTCTCCTCTCTCTGCCTGAATTTCTCCTCCCTCCAACGAAAGATTATTTAAAAGTTCGTATGGAAGACTCTCCTGGAATAAATGTTTGTAGTTCGTTTTAATTTAAATATAGCAGCCGTTTTCATTCACAAAATTACTCTGTGGGTCATGATCTAAGCTCGTGGTGCGCGAAAGAAAAAAATCTACTTACAGATCTCCGAAACGATTCTATGGTTGCCACTTATTTCAAAGCTACGTACCGATCTAGTAAAATCCATATTTTGTCTTGCCCCACGCTTGCGCACATTTTGTATGCCATAAGGTAATTCCATATCAAGCTCTTCAGTATCGGTGGATAATGCAGAGTTAGCACCCGATATGGTTGGTGGAGAACGACGCTGCATACTCACATGAGCCGAGTTTTTTGAACTGAAATACAAAAGCCGAGTAAAGTCAAAAATTGATTAGTCAACAAAACAAAAAAAAAATATCAAGTTCTTACTTATTTTCCTTTTTAGGATCAACGTTCTCATAGGGGTTCTGCAAGACGGGTTTGACACATGTATGACACTCCTGAAAGTCATCGAAGATTTCATTTAACTCCGAATGCATTCCCTCCGAACCAACATCTAGGTCTCCTCGTTGCAATTTTAGTGCTGATTTACGCTTCGCAATAGCTTTTGATTTTTCATCCAGCATTGCAGGTGGCTCTGGAGCTCTAGCCAGCGCATTTGGTGGTCGCTGTTGTTGTAAGTAGTTTTTGTAGTCTATGTTGTTGTTGTTGTTGTTGTTGTTTTCATTTGAATTATAAGATTTTGTTGCCTTGAAATTTCCATTATAGTTCATTTCCAATCTTTGCCGACCGTTGGACTCTTCACTTTGTAGTTGCTGTTGTTGACTGAGACGTTGCCGTGCGGCGAAGAAAATGTTTTTGTTGTTGGTATGCCTTGCACCTTCATATACACCATCATCAATGTTGCTGGAGATGCATATGGCAGTGGAGGCAATGAGGAGTAAAATCTGCAATCAAAGATAAAAAAATCAATGTCAAGGTGAAAGGAGTTTTTTTGGTCATTTTAAATAATTGTTTTAATCGTAGTTCAATGTTTCGTTCTTATTTATTTTTTTATGATATGACATCATATGATATGACCACACGTGATATGACATTATATGATATGACATCACGTGATATGACATCATATGATATAACATCATATGATATGACATCGTATGATATGACATCATATAATATGACATCATATGATATGACATCATATGATATGACATCATATGATATGACATCATATGATATGACATCGTATGATATGACATCATATGATATGACACCAAAATGATCCCGAAAATGGTCCCGAAAGAAT
>CAXKVI010000004.1:111913279-111915779 GCA_964058755.1 Campiglossa producta | reverse complement strand
TATTTGATACAATAGGCCATTGGAAAGACTGGAAGTACCAAAATTCTTCTGGAGAGCTTTCCTCTCGAATAATCCATATACCATCGAAGCAACCTTTACGTCTCTATTGCCTACTCAATTTAAAGAATAACTCTTTGGCAAGGGTGATTCTCGGCGTTGTAAGCACTTCGCGATGTGACTGCCAAGGTGAAAGACCGACAAGTGCCTTTTTACGGGATATTAGTGATGTACGAGTTTAGAAAAGGCGAATACGCTGTCTTTCAAAGCGAAGAATTCATACTTAGTAACAAAGTAACCGGTACCAAAAAAATATTTTTCTAAAAAGTTATCGGTACCCAAAAAAAAACGAATCGTGTAAAAAAGGTAATGAGTACTAAAAATATAACCATTTCTAAAAAGTAACCGGTACAAAAAGAAAAAAAAAACTAATGGCGGCGATATACCAACAGGTTATCATAACCTCTAACGAGATTTTTAGCCGAGCTTCTCTTCCCAACTTGTGGTGTATTGCTTTTGAGTTTTTCCTACAAGTTGGCGGGACCTACAGTTTTTTACCGACTTCGAACGGCACTTGCAAAGCAAATGATTTTTTTGCTGAGAAGCTTCTCATGGCAGAAATACACCCGGAGAGTTTGCCAAACTACTGCCGAGGGGCGACCCCGTTTAGAAAAATTATTTTCTAAATAATTTTTGATGTTACTTTTGCCGGGCATCGAACCGCCACGACTTGGTGTAGAAGACCGAACACTTAACCGCTACACCACGGCCGCCACAAAAGGATTACAAAAATTGAGCGGTTTTGAAAATAAAACCTTTACCAAAAAGTAACTATGTAGTAAGAAAGAAAACCGTTTCTAAGAAGTAGCCGGTAGGAAAAAAATTGTGTTGATTTGATTTTGTCTTTTTCCGACAGGGTGGATACAAGATGTATATTGGGACTATTTTCCGTCATGCCGCCATCTTCAGTGTTTGATTTCGTTCTCGCCGCGATGAAAGGGGACTTAAATTCCAAGAATTTAACGAGAACGAAATCAAGCACTGAAGTTAGCGGATCACCGAAACCGGTTTGTTACATAACCAAAATTGACAAGTTATGACAGAAAATCGTTCCAATATATATACATCTAAAAAAATTGTGATTTCCAAAGATTATTCAGGACCAGAAGAATTCGTTTCTAAAAAATAACCGGTTCCAAAAAAACCGTTTTTATAAAGTACACGGTACAAAAACATAACTGTTTATAAAAATTAGTTGGTGCCAAAGAATTGTGCTTTGCAAAGATTCTTCAGGACCAGGAGAATCCGTTTCTAAAGAGAAACCGGTTCCAAAAAACCGTTTTTATAAAGTACCCGGTACAAAAACATAACTGTTTATAAAAATTAGTTGGTACCGAAAAAATTACCGTTTTAAAAAATTACACGGTAAAAAAAGGTACACCTACCAAAGAGGATACGGTGCACAAAAAAAAAACCGTTTCTAAAAAGTAACCAGTACCACAAAAACCAAAGTTGTTTGAAAGTAATTGGTACGAAAAAAAACACCAAATATACAGCATAAACTTTAATAAAAAAAAAAAAAAAACGATACCAAAAAGTAGCCCATGTCGAAAACAGCCATTTCCAAAGTTAACAGGTACAAAACTAATAAAAAAAACTTTCTGCCAAGCCCTTTACACAATATTTCTTCTTGTTTCTTGCTGATGTAATTTGTTGAACTCAACCAAAATTATCTTGTTTGCAGCAATCATAAATTCCATAATTTTCCCACCACTCATCTAGACCATAGGCCGGCAATTCCTTTCCTGGGAGGAAAACTCCAATCCTTTAACATGACAAGCGCTCTCTCCGTGCCGACTACTGATCTAGACAAGCTTTAATACGGTGCACCATGTCGTATACGTAACATAAATACAACTTGCGATTGAATGAATTTACTGCCTACATACATACATAAATAAAAGCCAAAACGGCGTAAAGAGAACCACAAGCATGTTTATATGAAAAATGAACAAAGGAAATAAATCAACACATCTCAGTCGTCAAAAATAACAACAATGTATGTATGTCATGCACTAAGTTTAATTTCACTTTGAGCTTTCAAACGTCTACACTAATTCAAGTTCATAGCTGTCTGTACCTACATCAAAAGTGAATTTAAGCGGAAAATATCTTTAATACATATTTGTATTAAAAATTATTTTCTCATCACTCTTATGTATGAATGCGTGCTGCGCGTTATATTCGACCACATGACACTAATGTCACTGAGCTGCTTCATGGGCAACTTTCACGGTTATACACACTCATACATATACAAATATCACACATATACATACAGACATATGCATGCATGCAGTCTATACAACTTTTGCTTTTTGCACTCACATCACTTGACCTCATCATTGATTTATTGCCACATGAATGGCGCCTCAAAGCAGTGTAAACGGGGTAAAATTCAAACCTCAGAGCCAGTAATGTTCATGACTGTATGCTTGTATGT
>CAXKVI010000004.1:111890779-111910779 GCA_964058755.1 Campiglossa producta | reverse complement strand
ACCCCTGTCACAGTAGATGAAATAGTCAAGGG
Organism: Campiglossa producta; assembly: GCA_964058755.1. Taxonomy (NCBI): domain Eukaryota; kingdom Metazoa; phylum Arthropoda; class Insecta; order Diptera; family Tephritidae; genus Campiglossa; species Campiglossa producta. The sequence goes on along the minus strand of CAXKVI010000004.1, from coordinate 111,910,747 downwards.
TATTTATGGCTTGCAATGCTACTCAAAAGATTAGTGGGTTGGAATGACACATAATAGTGGAAAAGGATAATAATTGTTTAAAGTGAAAATTTAAAGTGAATATTAATTTTTCTCTTTTCCTTGAGCTCATTCATAGTTATGAATCTTCGAAAAAAAAAAAAATATTGCAAACTCGCTCAAACCCACAATTGTCTTTCAACCACGAAAATCACGTCAATAAACAGAAGAAACAAACCTTCAACAGCCTTAATGAAATTTATCATATTCGCTTAGTCAGCAGACAGTGTTTCCTTTAGTTACGCATACGCCATGGCATTTCAGCTGTCACTCAAGCGCTGTTGTTGAGTTGAATATATATTGCTATTTTTATTTGCACTACTCACTAAACATATTTACCCAACAAAGCCACAAATATTACAAAAAAAAAAAATGGAAAATTGAAAATCTGCAAAATTGCTCCTTATACCATTTTCTTTTTGCTCCTAATTGCCTATTTTGATAAGATAAGGAACATAGTTCACCCACATGCACACATTTACTATACGTGTCTGTATATGGGTATATGTCCCAGAATGGTTACTTATGTATTTCCATTCTCTCAAATATTTACAACATTTGTTGCGCTGATTTGATTTGCTATGAAAATATTCTTCTTGGAATTTTTTATATTTCTATGACTAGGCAGCTTACACAACGCATCCAATTGCGTGCAGCTGGTACACAGTTAACAAGCTTAGGATATGCGTAAGCACGTCGTACCCAATAAGACCCGGAACCAAAAGGAACTAACTCAAAAATCGCGACTTTTAAAGTTATGCAAGCTAAAGGTTTCTTGAACTTTATACCGATTATGCCGGTTTGGTATTAGCGCCACTACTAATCGTGTTAAGACTGGTTAGGAACTAAATATTCCTTTAGTGAACTTGGGTGGGCCAGTTAGTTTTTCGAGTTTTCTGAACCATGATTTTTTTCAGTTGAGCGCTTTTCAGATCTAGGCGCGTGATATGTTCACATGAAAGTCTGAGTGAATAAGGCAAAATCGCGACTTCTGTTTATACCCAGTTGCACTAATCCACGCCTACATTTTCGAAATCGATAACTTCGAAAAGTTTAAAAGTTTAATTTCCTGATGTATCTAAAAAAGTCGCGCAAGATTGCTATCGAAAATGGGTAAAATCGGACGAAAACCATGCCCATGTTTTCGATATCGAAAATTTCGAAAAGCTTATAACTTGTTGACTTATTCAGCTAAACTGGTCAAAAAGATTGCTTTAGAAAATGAATAAAATAGGAGGGAAACCGCGCCCCAATTTCGAAAATGGGTAAAATATGAGGCCCCATTTTCGACATCGAAGATTACGATTTCGAACAACATAAAACAAGTAGTTAAAATGGTTAAGAAAGGTTGCTATCGAAAATTGATAAAAAGGAGGGAAACCATGCCCCAATTTTCGATATCGAAAATTTCGGAAAGTTGACAAGTGACTTAACTCGTAGACTAATGCAGTTAAAATGGCAAAGGCCGGGCGTCTAAAAAAAAAAAGACATTGTCAGATGATAGCCACGCCTCGTTTTTCGATTTCGAAATTTTCGAAGAACATATATAATAAAATAATTCATTGACTGATGCAGCTTAAATGGTCCAAGAAGGTTGTTAGTGAAAATACTGACTACGCTTTTACATTCGATATCGAAAATTTCGAAGAACTCATATAAAATAGTACTTTCGAAGAACACAAAAAAAGAAATAATTCGTAACCACGCCAGTATTTTCAATATCGAAACTTCTAAAAACATATCTGCTAAAATGGCCCAGAAAGTTTGCGTTTAAAAAATTGTCTGCAAAAAATCACAACTACAGGTGGTTATTTAATGTTCTCTTCCAGCCGTATCTACACCACCTTACTTAAATTTTGATACCTTGTACACGCCTCAGCTAAAAAAAAGGGGTTAATATGTGGAACTTTTGCGCATGAATCCATCTATCCTTGTTAAGTTACGCGTAAAATTTGCAACAACAAAATCACACACAACACACTTACAAGCAATGATACAGGGAGAAATGTGGTAAGGCAACTATTGCTTTTCGCTAACATAACAACAACAAATAAATAAACAAATAAACCAACAGCAGCAGCAAAACATAACGTTAGCAAAAATTGAAAAGAAAATGAACTGTAAACCTTCATCAAGAATATTTCATACACAAATGCTCCTGCACACTACACATGCACACCTATACAAACCCAAGTTGAAGAGAATGTGCAGCGTAGAAAAAAAGGTTAAAGTCACAGACATTTGTCGCTATGCTCACGACGACACTTCGTTGGATTGTGTGACATGTGGCATTTAAATTGTGTTGATAGCAAAAAATGTCCCATAGGGAAATTCTACTAAAATGATTGTACTAAAAGTATGCAAACATTTTTTCATATTTTTTCTTCGAATAGTAATAATGTACGTTTAACTCAAGCAGTCCTCTCGCTAACGTCAGCAACAACCTTTAATTTGTATATATTTGCACTCATCGGAAAACGTTTTAGCATAAGACCTCTCTTTGTCCCGTGGGAGTACATGCAAGTGGTATGAGTGCGCCAAAAAGTATGCAGCGGCGAACTACCGCAAGAAATGTACTGGGATTATATTTGTGTAGCTCAACAATGTGTTACGGTTTAGGTTTCAACGTTTCTTAGGTATTTTCTTTTGCTCACAGGTGTGAAATAAATGTAAATAAAATAAAATAAAATCAAATAAGCAGTTATAATAAAAAATGAGATTTGAAAATTTATTAAAATAAAATAAAATCAAATAAAAAATAATAAAAAAAATTTAATAAAATAAAATAAAGTGAAAATAGGCGAAAAAAATTATTACACAATAAAATAAAATAATTTTATTAAAACGAAATAAAATAAAATAATTTTATTAAAACGAAATAAAATAAAGTAAAAGTAAAATAAACCAAAATAAAATAAAGTAAAATAAAATAAAGTAAAATAAAATAAGATAAAATAAAATAAAATAAAAAAATAAAAAAAAATTAAAATAAAAAAATAAAATAAAATAAAATAAAATAAAATAAAACAAAAAAAAATAAAGTAAAATAAAACAAAATAAAATAAAGTAAAATAAAACAAAATAAAATAAAGTAAAATAAAATAAAATAAATAAAATAAAATAAAATAAAATAAAATAAAATAAAATAAAATAAAATAAAATAAAATAAAATAAAATAAAATAAAATAAAATAAAATAAAATAAAATAAAATAAAATAAAATAAAATGAAATAAAATAAAATAAAATAAAATAAAATAAAATAAAATAAAATAAAATAAAATAAAATAAAATAAAATAAAATAAAATAAAATAAAATAAAATAAAATAAAATAAAATAAAATAAAATAAAATAAAATAAAATAAAATAAAATAAAATAAAATAAAACAAAATAAAATAAAATAAAATAAAATAAAATAAAATAAAATAAAATAAAATAAAATAAAATAAAATAAAATAAAATAAAATAAAATAAAAATAAAATAAAATAAAATAAAATAAAATAAAATAAAATAAAATAAAATAAAATAAAATAAAATAAAATAAAATAAAATAAAATAAAATAAAATAAAATAAAATAAAATAAAATAAAATAAAATAAAATAAAATAAAATAAAATAAAATAAAATAAAATAAAATAAAATAAAATAAAATAAAATAAAATAAAATAAAATAAAATAAAATAAAATAAAATAAAATAAAATAAAATAAAATAAAATAAAATAAAATAAAATAAAATAAAATAAAATAAAATAAAATAAAATAAAATAAAATAAAATAAAATAAAATAAAATAAAATAAAATAAAATAAAATAAAATAAAATAAAATAAAATAAAATAAAATAAAATAAAATAAAATAAAATAAAATAAAATAAAATAAAATAAAATAAAATAAAATAAAATAAAATAAAATAAAATAAAACAAAATAAAATAAAATAAAATAAAATAAAATAAAATAAAATAAAATAAAATAAAATAAAATAAGATAAAATAAAATAAAATTAAAAAAAAAAAATTAATAAAATTAATTAATAAAAAAAAATAAAATAAATTATAGTAAAACCACATAAATAAAATTATAAAAATGAAATTAAAAAAAAAAAGAAATGTTTATAATTAATTTTCGAAAAAATATGCAGATACCCAGATTATAACCACAAAATTGAATAAAATAAAATAAAATAATATAAAATAAAGTTAACTAAAATCAACTAAAGTAATATAAAATTAAATTTAATAAAACAAAACAAAATAAAATTAAATAAAGTAAAACAACATAAAAAAAATAAAATAAAATGAGAAAAAAATAAATAAAAATAAAAGTTAATAACTAATTTTCGAAAAAATTTGCAGATACCAACATTTTAAATTAGGACGGCAGTAATGCGTACACAACTACTCTTTTGCAACGAGTTCAATAAAATAATTCGCCCCTTATTACTGGGCACCTTTTTGTTGTAAGAGTTTTGATTGAGGAAAGGATTACATTAGTGTAAGGTAAATATTGTGGATTACAAAGTCATTGGTGCGTTAAGAAAAAAGGATATGTCATCTACTCAATTCTAATAGCATTGAGTATTTTTATAGCAATTTATTTTATTTTTGCGGTAAATGTGATTTTTGCTTCGTATCAAGCACACAAGAAAGTTTTTGTGTTGTGAAAGGATTGTTCATTGATTTCTATTTAGTACCTGAAGGGCTCTTAAAGTTATTGAAGAAAAGCAATATTTAAGTTGCCTATTTTTAGGCAAAAATAATTATCGATTTAAGAAATGGGAAATAAGTACTTACTTGTAGAAAATGCAGGAATAATAGCAAGTGGATTGGGTAATGTGATTGTTGTGAGGAAGTGCCTTCTAAGAGAAAGGACAAGCCTTCCACAACCACAGTAGCTACATAAATAAACGAGTTGTACCGAGTTATTGGAGGTTAACAATGTGACTTGAGACCTGATAAATCTAATAAGAGTCGTTATAAGACACATGAAAAAAAAAATCGACACTAACCAATACTTTGAGTGTATGAGAGAAGCTTTTTACTGTGAGAAAGGAAGCTGATTTTCTCTACAAAATAAATCAAATGCAGAAAATGTTTATTTTCTTCTAGCCCGTAGGGCTTTTCAAAGTAGTCGCAATTTTAAAATGTTTGCAATTTAAGTTGTCTAACATTTTAGATTCCATGTTTATTTTTATATTTTTTCATTTGCTTTGCTATGTAGAACTTCCTAGTAACAACACCATTATATGTATATGTCTTTGAAATGAGCTTTCTTTGAGATTGTTGCTTGCGTTTTATTTTATCGTCATTTCACTTAATAATAAGTGGCCACTTGGTTATTTCGCATATATCAAATTTACATGCTATTCTAGTCTGTGTAAAAAGTTTAGATTACATAACCATTTGAAATTGGTATTGCAATTTCAATTCGAAAGCACTGAACTTATGTTATTGTACTCAACGTTTTGAGAGAGATATAAGTCAATATTGATAAACTGATAACAAGAGATCGTATTTACATATCGTCGCTCCCAACGTAGACTAATACAGTTCAGTTAGCGTGGAAGACTAACACAGTTCGCTCTCTGCGTCGAAGACTAACACACTTCGTTCTCTGCGTGGAAGACTAACACACTTCAGCTTTCTGCGTCGAAAACTAACACAGTTCGCATAGAACTGAACTGAAACTGAAGTGTGTTATTCTTCGACGCAGAAAGCTGAAGTGTGTTAGTCTTCCACGCAGAAAACTGAATTGTATTAGTCTTCGACGCAGAAAACTGAAATGTGTTAGTCTTCCACGCAGAAAACTCAACCGTGTTAGTCTTCGTTGGGAGCGACGATATATAAAAAATAAACGCCTAAAATTATGCACTACAATTTTTATAGGTAAAGTCAGTTCAGGCGCTTGGATTAAAAAATAACATGAAATAAAAAAATAATAAAAAAAAATAAAAAAGAAAAAAAAATTCAATGAAAAAAAATTAAAAAGTAAAAAAATAAACTATAAAAAAAAATGAAAAAAAAAATTTTAAAAGTAAAAAAAATAAGCTATAATAGAACAAAATTAGAAAAGAAAAATAAACAGTATAAAATAAAAAAAAGAAAAAAATATAAAAAATTGAATAGATAAACAAAAAAAAAAAAATAAAGTGAATAAAAAAAATAAATAAAAATTAAAAAAATAATGTAAGTGAATATTGATCATCTGATAACTAGATATCGAATGACATATATGAAAAAAGGTAAAGTCACTTCAGGCGATTGGATTAACAAAATAAAATAAAATAAAATACAGTAAAATAACATAAAATATAAACAATAAAGAAAAAATAAATAAAAAGTAAAAAAATTAGCTTTCATAGAACAAAATGGAAAAAGAAATATAAAGGGTATAAAATAAAAAAATAAATAAAAATAAAATAAAGAGTATAAAATAAAAAAAATGAAAAAAAAAAAAATAAAAAAAAAAAAAATAAAAAAAATGAAAAAAAAAAAAAATAATAATTTAAATAAAACAAAACAGAATAATAGAAATAAAAATTTAAATAAAAAATAAAACAAAAACAAATAAAATAAAAAAATAAAACAACAAAAATAATAAAAAAATAAAATAAAAAATAAAATTAAAAAATAATAAAAAAAAAAATTTAATAAAAAAATTAAGAAAAAAAAAAAAAAAAATTAAAAAAAAAGTAAAACAAAAAAAATATAATTTAGTTATTGTTATTATTGATCATTTTATTTACGAACATTGAAATTTTGGTGGAATTTTTTTGTTTTTTGAAAATTTTGTGGACTTTTGACCAGTCGAATAATTTTTATCAAATTATTATTTTTTAAGTTTTGGCGAAAACAAGTTGAAAAATGCTACAAACAATACCAACTACGGTGATTGCAATTTCGATCTTGTTGAAGGATCTTGTCAAACTGCTTTGTATTGTTGCTTAGAAATTTTTTATCACCTTTACTGGTCATCGAACCCAGAAGAGGGGATTGGGAATTTCGATGGCCAGTAAATGTGATGAAAAATTTTTAAGCAAAAATACAAACCGGTTTGACAAGATCCCTGCGGGTTAGGGGTTTAGAATATGCCCGAGGTAGGCATACCTGTCGTAAGAGGCGACTAATATGAACATGGGTAATGATCTACGATATGAATCCTTTCACCTCTCATTACCCATCTTCTCCTTCCCCATGGCTGGAGGGATGTAATGACCTAGAAGGTTCCACTGGTCATACCAGATCGCTACCACGAAAGTCGGGCAGTACCGCAGCGTACCGGGTTCATATCCGGCCAAGGACTGTCAATTTCGGCATCACTCGCCAAAACCTTCGGGGAGTGTTTTTGCTGTTAAAACAACAACAACAACAACAACAACAACAACAACAACAACAACAACAACAACAAGATCCTTCAACAAGATCGAAATTGCAATCATCGTAGGTGGTATTGTTTTTAGCATTTTTCAACTTGTTTTCGCCAAAACTTAAAAAAGAATAATTTGATAAAAATTATTCGGCTGGTCAAAAGTCCACAATATTTTCAAAAAACAAAAAAAAAAATAAAATAATAAAAAAAATAAAATAAAAAAAAACAAAAAAAGTTAAATAATAAAAAAAAAGAAATAAAAAAAAATGAAAAAAAGAAATAAAAAATACAATAAAACACAATAAAAAAAAATTAAAAAAAAAATAAAATAAAATAAAATAAAACAAAATAAAATACTTCCGGTAGTATTGAAAGGAACCATTGCAAAGCGACCCTTAACTTCTTTTTATCCGAAAAAAAGATCAAAACCAAAATTTTTAAAAACTCTTTAAGCCATTCTTGAAAACAATGCTCTCTGTGCTATAACACACTTACTCAAATGTACAAATTAGCACAAATTGTTGCTGCTTACTGTGAGTGCAACAGGCATATGGCTCATACACACACACCCGAACATACACGAACAAATCGAGTACATGGCCATTCAAGTGCTTTGCAATCATTGTCTGCATAGTTAGAAGTTTGCAACATTGTTACATTGCTTTTGTTGTCACTTTTTCTATGTATATCGTTCGTTGTTATCCTTTATCGTACTTTTATTTTACTTCTGCTTTTCTATTGCAATATTTGTTTCATTGACCATTATTGTGTTTATTATATGGTCTAACAATGTTCGAATGCAATGTCGTACAATAAAACTCCAGCCGTTCATTGTTAGAAGTCATTGTCTTTGAGCGGATACAGTTTTTCTATAGTTTCAGATGGCTGGCTTTGTTGAGTACAACAGCTCATTTGAAGTTTTGTTTTGGTTTGTTTGACAATGAAATTAAAGTGGATTTTAGTGCGATTGTTTTTGCCTAGTTGAGCAAGAGAGACATTTTAGGGGAAATTCGCAACCATGCAAGGATAGCTCTAGGTGTTACACAAATGTGTACGAAGTACCGAAGATGGGTGTGAATCGTCCGATCTTCAGCTCGAACATATTTAAATCCGAAGTATGCGAAATGAGTGTGTATACCGATCTTAACCTGCAACGTCAATCTTCACTGCGAAGCCTTGAAGGTAAACTCCTCTCCACTTCACTCTAAATTTGCGACAGCTCCTACGCGCTTACTTTCCAAAAGAACAGCCTTCACTATTTATTACTGAGATTGAGTTGAAAATTAACCAACCGCATAATGTATGCCAATAAATCGAGTCGGAGGAAAATGCAATTTCGAATGTCATAACGGCGATAATTGATTGATGAATGTTGATGATCTTTTAATTTTTTACACCTTATGAACACAGAATATATCATCCACCAGCCCGTGAATGTAATGAAAGCAGAGTCGACATCTGCAAGCAGTGCCTGATTATTTGCCATCATCAGCTCTACCGTCGCCAGTGAAATCTGCACCGAATAAGCTGGCACGTAATTTTGCATCGATAAATAAATATCAGGCGCATGGTGTAAATATTATAAAAGCGAAAAAAAAATTATAACAACAGTGCAAAATCAGAAAACAGGAGAATTCAGCAGGATGCTTGCCAAAATGAAAAGGAAAAAAGAGAGAAAAGTTTGTGAAATACAAATAAAAAAATAAAAATAGTGTTCACAACAGATTGTACAGAAAACTTTACAGGATGGGAACGAGGATGCATGCATGGACTCAGTTGACACACTCACACTTGTATGCACACCATAGTTGGGTTTAGAGAGGGGCGGGGTTCAAACTCCTTTTAGATTAGTGGGAAAATCAGTTTTTCATTCAAGAGAACTGTTTGTTTTATTTAATTTAATTTAATTTTATTTTATCTTTTTTTTATTTCAATATATTTTATTTTATTTTATTTTATTTTATTTTTATTCGTTTTTAATTTTATTTCATTTAATTGAATTGAATTTAAGTGAATTAATTTTTTTTATTTTATCTTATTAATTTTACTTTATTTTATTTTATTTTTTTTTTTTTAATTTAATTTAATTTAATTTAATCTAATTTAATTTTATTTTATTTTATTTTATTTTATTTTATTTTATTTTATTTTATTTTATTTTATTTTATTTTATTTTATTTTATTTTATTTTATTTTATTTTATTTTATTTTATTTTATTTTATTTTATTTTATTTTATTTTATTTTATTTTATTTTATTTTATTTTATTTTATTTTATTTTATTTAATTAAATTAATTTAATTTAATTTAATTTAATTTAATTTAATTTAGTTTAATTTAGTTTAATTTAGAAACGCATCGCTCTACAAAATATCTAGGGGTGAAATTGGACAACAAGCTGACCTTCTCGGCATCGCAAGTCTGAGTCGGCTAATGGCTAACACAGGTGGACCAAAGGCATGCATAAGAAAGTTGCTGGCGTCCGCCTCATATTCTATACTGTTGTACGGTGCAGAAGTCTGGGCGGATGCAATGAAATTTCAGAAGTACCAAGCAGCTGTTACCGCGGTAATACCGATATATCTCCTAGATGAGGAAACAAAAATTATGTACGACACTCGTGCAGAGGTACGTAGAGACGTTGCTGCAACGCAGGCGCGAGGTAAATCGATCCGGCGGTGGCAACTACAATGGAGCAACAGTACTGCTGGAAGGTGGACCAGGGTTTTAATCCCCGAAGTGGAACCGTGAGTACCTGCACAGAATGGGCAAGGTTCAAACCCCGAACTGCACCTACTGTGGAGCCATAGACGATGTACGCCACACCTTTTTCGAATGCGAGCAAGCCGCTGAAGAAAGAAGGCGGGTGGAAGAGACAATTGGCGAGCTTTCCCCAGACAGTGTCATTTGAAAGATGACCTCTGAAAATGCAAGATGGGATATAGTCAGGCGATACGCGAGGAACGTCCTTCATGCGAAACGGGAAGACGGTTGTCTAGCCAGTTAGCGTGAAGTAGCCTTACCTGAAGTAATGCTAAGCGCGGTCCCAGGTAAGGAAGAATGCGCGGGCCGTGGGAAGTTAGGTTATAGTGCGGTATACGTCAAGATAAGAAGGAGGTCCCACACTCGGTGAGTCCCGATGCTAGAGCATCTAGTAACGAGGGCTTAAACCCGGTTAGTGCATAAAGCATTTCCTCCTCCCGCTTATACAAAAAAAAAATTATAATTTAATTTAATTTAGTTTAATTTAATTTAATTTAATTTAATTTAATTTTATTTTATTTTATATTATTTTATTTTATTTTATTTTATTTCACATCCGAACCAAATCGCATCCCACTACAGTAAAATTCTAAATGCGCCCCTGTGCAACCGACACATACCCACTCCCACACTTACTCATCAATGCAATAAATTGAGTGTGGGCAATTGAAGAGGTTAAAGAGTACCAAAGGTGGTGACGCTCATTGCTTGCAGTGAGCGTTCTAGGAAAAAGGGCCACTCCTCTTCATGAGCAATTTTCGAAAAGTACTAAAGCATGAAATTAATTTAAATGTCGCACAGCGTACGAAACAGCACAAGAGAAAAATTACAATATACGCACAAAACAAAGTAAAATATAACAAAAAAAGTAAATAAAAACAAAATGGAGAACATAGGAAAGTGGTGGGAGTAAATCACGCTCAGGCATGCAGTGAATTTTAAAGCGAAAAGTTGTATTTCGCATATGTATTTAAGCGCTTGTTGACAAATAAAGCTACACAGTGAGAGGTAATATAGGAACAACAAGCACGGAAAATGAAAAAATAATAAAAGGGATGACTTATATTACTTTATACTTTTATTAAATTGTATGATATATAAAACTGCATACCCAAAAAAAAAGAAACTAAAAAAAAATGTTTACTAATAGTCAAGAATTTCTTCTAACATTTTTTTTTAACTTTTTCACAGTTTTCAAATTTCAATATTTTTCGTTTTATATTAGTCTAATCTTCATTTTGAAATAGTTTTTTTTTTAAATAAACGTTGCTAACTGAAGTAGCATAATATTCTATTTTCAAAATATGCGTTTTCCCGCACTTTGAGAAAATGTAAACAGACTAAAATTGAAAAATCGGCACCCAAAAGCTCTAGGAACCGTTGAGAAACCCTCTGGGATTTTTTGGCTGTTGTACAGTGTAATTAAGCAAGTTTTATTTTCATATTTTCAAAATGCGCCCTTTGTGTACAGTAGGGGTACACCATGTCGTATACGTGACAAATTTTGCTAATTTTCACAACAACAGAAAAGTAAACGAACCAGTAAAGATATCTAGAAGAAATCTTAGCTGAGAGAAAAAAACTTGTAGCTAAAAAGAATTTTGCTCACATAGCGGTGGGTGGATACAGATAAATCGATCGAGCATCGTTATCATTCACTAGCGCTAAGTGAGGACAAGTCATCTAAAAGCTTTGCATTCTGAGCAGGCTATAGGTTACAGCTTATCAACATTTGGTAAACAATACTAACGCGAGCTTCACACAGCAGTGTGTTCAAATTGTGTAAAATTTCTACCGGAAACTGCTCTTAAGCCGTCAAAAAATATGCTTCGGTTCGAATCTCTGTGCCTGGCTCTACACGAGGCTATCATCGTGATCTGTTCGATGGTAGGCTCACCAAGGCTGAAGACGCCATTGCAATTAACCAATGCATTGGTTAAAAAGTCGTACAAAAACTATAAGTGCAAGATTTCGCAGCAAATGGCAACTATTGTCAATTCGCACTACAATTTCCTGCTAAATGTAGTATCAAGCATTCCAATGAAGAACGTGAACATGAATTTTCCTTTTCACATTTGACACAAATATGAATTCTTTTTATAACTAAATAAAGCTGATTTTATCTGCACATTTAGTGCAATAATAATACAGCCACAAATAATTTCAGACACATCATAACTACGCATAATATTTGTAAACAATTTTTTTCCTCATTTTTTCGTCATAACTTATCGGTATGCGGTAAATATATTTTAAAAATTCCAGCGATGTGTAGATAAATGTGGCGCATTTTAATTTAACTGCGCAGAACCAAAAAAAAAGATTTAATGAAAGCTATTGTAAAAATATGAATAATTCGATTTGGGTTTATTTTAAAATCATTTAAGCCGGAAAAAGTGCTAATTTTTTTATTCGTTGGAAAAAGGAGTTGTGATGGCAGTTTTATACAGTGCTCACAATTTGAAATCAATGCATCCTTGTGACATATTTTTTTGTTTAATAATGCTGTGTTTCTTTTACAGGCAAATATAAATTCAATAAGTTTTTTTGTGAGTTTTATGTGTAAATAATGGGGTTTGTGCTGTATTTTTTTAGTAACTTAGTATGGCGAATTTTTCATGTGTAAACATCTTTGCGTTGGGGATGATAGAAGAAGAGAGGAATGGAAGGGAAGGAAATGGAAGGAAGAAGAAAAGAAGGGTGGGGAAGGGAAGGGAAGGGAAGGGAAGGGAAGGGAAGGGAAGGGAAGGGAAGGGAAGGGAAGGGAAGGGAAGGGAAGGGAAGGGAAGGGAAGGGAAGGGAAGGGAAGGGAAGGGAAGGGAAGGGAAGGGAAGGGAAGGGAAGGGAAGGGAAGGGAAGGGAAGGGAAGGGAAGGGAAGGGAAGGGAAGGGAAGGGAAGGGAAGGAAGGGAAGGGAAGGGAAGGGAAGGGAAGGGAAGGGAAGGGAAGGAAGGGAAGGGAAGGGAAGGGAAGGGAAGGGAAGGGAAGGGAAGGGAAGGGAAGGGAAGGGGAAGGAAAGGAAAGGAAAGGAAAGGAAAGGAAAGGAAAGGAAAGGAAAGGAAAGGAAAGGAAAGGAAAGGAAAGGAAAGGAAAGGAAAGGAAAGGAAAGGAAAGGAAAGGAAAGGAAAGGAAAGGAAAGGAAAGGAAAGGAAAGGAAAGGAAAGGAAAGGAAAGGAAAGGAAAGGAAAGGAAAGGAAAGGAAAGGAAAGGAAAGGAAAGGAAAGGAAAGGAAAGGAAAGGAAAGGAAAGGAAAGGAAAGGAAAGGAAAGGAAAGGAAAGGAAAGGAAAGGAAAGGAAAGGAAAGGAAAGGAAAGGAAAGGAAAGGAAAGGAAAGGAAAGGAAAGGAAAGGAAAGGAAAGGAAAGGAAAGGAAAGGAAAGGAAAGGAAAGGAAAGGAAAGGAAAGGAAAGGAAAGGAAAGGAAAGAAGAGAGAAGGAAAGGAAAGAAAAGGAACGAAAAGGGAAAGAGGGGAAAGAAAGGAAAAGACAGAAAAGGATATAAAATAAAAGGCAACGGAAGGAAGAGCAAAATAAAGGAAAGGAAAGGGGAAACAAGGACAGGAAAGAAAATTAAGTGATGTATGACCGACTCTTATGGGACTAACATTTCACTCTTAGGTGAGCCATATACGACCCTTACATGAGACATTTATGACTCGCCCATTAGTGATTTATGACTTGCCTGTGAGCTACTTATGACTCACCCATGAGTCATTTATGACTCGTATATTAGTTATTTGTGACTCGTCTTTGAGTCACATACTACGGTTCTATGAGGCATATTGTGGCTCAAGCTCAGCCACTTGGTGAACAATAGTTTTTATTAAATTTATGTGCAGAATATACAAGTAATTTTTTTTACTTAAATTAAAAAATACTGAAAAAAAAAAAAAATAACAAGGTCTTTCCATGTTAAATCATTAGTTAGAATCGGCTCTTCATATAGTCATACTGAAAAACCAACAGAGACCCCATTAAGATGCCTTAAAAAAAACAAACAGCTTGATTTCGATAAATTTCGCCAATATTTACTTAGGTTGTTTGCTTTACAGTTTACTTTGTATATATATTTACACAGCATTTGTGTATAGCTTTTTTTATATAACCTTTGCAGTTTATTAATTTGCCTTTCCATTGGTATCTATTAAATAGCCATATCAGTAGAGTATACAGTTGACTAAGTACGAGAATTAATGCAAATATGTAGATGAGCGAAAATTAAAAAAAAAATTTTAGCTTGCATGTGCACCTGCGGCAGGATCAACAAATGAATGGGAGCCACAAATAACGTTTTAAACTGTTACTTTTTTGGAATTATGCCCATATATTTCTCAAACACAAAATAACCAAAAACAATATAATTTTGACAAGGGTTCCTTCCTCACACTTCTTCATTTTAGCTTATTAGCCGATGAATCTGAACCCAGATGAGTTATCTAGTCAAGAAAGTCATTTAGTTAAGAAATATGAAAATAGGGTGCAGTGCTTACCCTAAAAAGTGAAAGGGTCAAGGCATAACAGCCACTGAAAATATTTTTTGGAAAATAGTTAAAAAAAATCTTAGTCGAAAATAAATCTGTACTTCAGTAAGCCGAAACCATTTATAAGACTAGAGAGCCTCCGGCGCATTCCAGCTTGTACAACATAGAAGTTGGTAGTATCCCATAAAACACAGTATCTACACACAGAAAAATTTTCATGTAAAATCAACACTTTATCATGTTGTAATTTTTCAACACTATCGCTCATGTTATTTAATCATGAAGCTCATGTTGAATAATATTAAATTAACATGACCTCCTATTAAAACAACATGATTTCCTGTTAAAACAACATCTGGCTCGTTACCTTATGTTAATTTAAAAGGATCTTTCTTGTTATTTTAACATGATTAATGTTGAAAAACAAAAGCGTTAAAAAATTTTGATTGCCACATTGGGTAACTAGCGTTACTCTTGAGTCGAGAAAGATATAAACTTTGAATTTTAAAGTTTTAATTTTCAAACCAAAAAGTTTTAATTTTAAACCGAAAAGCTTTAAGAATAAAATAAATTTAAAACAAGTAAGGAAGTCTAAGTTCGGGTAAACCGAACATAAAATACCCAGCGGTAGTTTTCATATGATTTTCGAAATTTTCCATTTCGGAAGTGGGCGTGGTTGGGAAGCGATTTCGTCCAATTACATCAGGAATACTCCCTATTATGCTAGTATACCTTGTACCAAATTTCATCGTTCTACCGTAATCAGTTTAAAAGTTATGACCCGTGAAATTTTCAAATATGCCTCCCTGAAAAGTGGGCGGTGCCACGCCTACTTTAAAAAATTTATCACAAAATCATAATAGAATGACTAGGGGGTTTCATCCTACCAAACTATACCATTTTTGCCATTTCCGTTACCGAATTATGCCAATTTAGGTGATTTTCGAAGTTTTCGATATCAAAAGTGGGCGTGGTTGGATGTCGATTTTATACAATTTCATCAGGTATACACCCAACGATACTACTTAGTATGCTTTGTGCCACATTTCATCGTTCTATTGGAATCAGTTTAAAAGTTACGACCAGTCGAATTTTAAAAAAATGCCTTCCTTAAAAGTGGGAGGTACCACGCCCACTATAAAAAATTTATGGCAAAATCATAAGAGAATGACCAGGGGGCTTCACCTATACAGTTATATCATTTTAGCCATTTCAGCTACCCAGATATGTCAATTTAGGTGATTTTCGAAATTTTCGATATCGAAAAAGGGGGCGTGGTCATCATCCGATTTCGCCCATTTTCAATAGCAACCTACCTTGGCCAGAAAGTAACCTGTATACATGTATTTCATGCAAATATCTCAATTTTTACTTAAGTTATCGTGTACACAGACGGACGGACGGGCAGACGGACGGACAGACGGACGGAATGCCTTGATGAACTCCTCTTTTCAACTTAAGAACTTTCATATTTGGAACTCTATGTATCTATCTCGATTATTTTGTGCCGTTACGTAGTACAGTTATGTAGACCAAATTATAATACCCTTGTACTAGTAGGTACTAGAACGCTGGGTATAATTACAAAAATTAAAAATCCTGCGGCCAGAGTATATGTAATTTCAGCTTTGGCTTATCTCACCCTCTCAAAAATTTGGAATGGAGATATACATACGATGTCAATACCATACTTATGAAAATAAAACAGTAGTTAGACATATATAAAAGTTTACACTTGCAAAAATAATTTTTCAAAACAATCTTTAATTTCTGCAAATCAACCGAACTTTCGTTCGTCTCCTAAAGATATTTAAGGTTAACGCTCGCATACCTGTTGAGTGCTTATGTTTGCCTAGCGCGGTAGATATTAAAAGCGGATTTTAATTAATTATACCAATTTCAATTCACATTTATTCTGATTTCTATGATACCACTTTTGCTCTACGCGGGCTACAATCAACCATAACCATTACAGGTCAGCGCATATTGTGTCCGCTGGCTATACATGTACATACATTTATGTAGATAGACATATGAAACCGTTTGCAATGTTCATTCAAGCGTACGTTTGTTCGCTCGGCCCATTACACTGTGACACAAATTGAGGGGTCATCTCTCCGTAATTGATGAAACCAATTTGTGATGAAACTTTAGCCCTCCCATATCAAAACCTCATACTGGACTTTTGGCCTAGAGGTCTGTGCTCTTTGTTATTTTTATTCAAAACTGGTAACCCTGTGTATTAGAAAAGTTGATTAAAACTTGATCAAATGAAGCAATTTTAGATGGGTTTTCTTGTGTATCGCTATTTTTTGGATCGAGGAACTCATTTTCGACATTAATTTTTACCTAAGTCTTACGATAGGTGGCGCTTCATTTGATCAAGTTTTAATCAACTTTTCTAATACACAGGGTTACCAACTTTGAATAAAAATAACAAAGAACCCAGACCTATAGGCCAAAAACCGAGTATGAGGTTTTGATATGGGACGGCTAAAGTTTCATTTCCAAATGGTTTCATCAATTACGTAGAATCT
This sequence comes from Campiglossa producta, assembly GCA_964058755.1. Taxonomy (NCBI): domain Eukaryota; kingdom Metazoa; phylum Arthropoda; class Insecta; order Diptera; family Tephritidae; genus Campiglossa; species Campiglossa producta. Next base: position 111,893,545 of record CAXKVI010000004.1, on the reverse strand, counting down.
TGTTGCACAGTGTTATCAATTGTTGCTATTATAACGTAGTAATTTAATTAACTTTTGGTGCTTATATGTTAATTAAAAATATGCGCAATAAATAGATATTTGCTACCGTTTGCTGTAAGTGTATGTGTGTGTGTGTTATTCTGTGTATCCTTACAACCGAAAACAAACCCGCGCTCGTCCTTGCTCTTTCACACCGCGCTGTGCACACTTAACGCCCTTGTTCGTGTCTTTTCTTTAATTCACCGTTATTTTTGTACCCAATCAAAGGCAGACAATTGAATAAGTGTCACGACACTTTTATTAACATTTAACTGACATATTGTTTGCTGTGGATTTAAAATTGGCTGTTAAAATTCCGTTGTCAATATTTGTGCGTGAATAATTTTTTTATGGAAATTTTTTACTTTTTGATATTGAAATAATTTCTAGGGTTTTTATGTTCACAATTAATTAATTTATTTTTTTTTTTATAACTTTTTAAACAATTGAATATTTATTAATGAGTAGTGTAGAGAGTATTAAAGGGCTGTCATTGATGTGATTAAAGTTAAATGATGAGTGGCGGTAAAATAACAGAAGGAATTATGCAATTTGAAATGGCATGATATAATAAGGGAATAGTGATAAAGAATATTGAATTAAGCGATATGAAAAAAATTACGTTTAAAAAGTTTCTTTAGGGGCGAAAGTTTCACAGCCTCGCAATTTGATAAAGGTATGAGAATAAGTAACTGGGTGACTGAGCTTGCTCGGTGCTATCAATTTAGCGCTAAATTTACTTACCCAAAATAATCCCAAAATGACTTAAAATGACCTAAAATTATCCCAAAAAGACCCTTAAATGTTCCCAAAATGATACGAAATTGAACCCAAAACGACCCAAAAATGGTCCGAACATGATCCCAAAATGACCCTAAAAAGATCGAAAAATGATTGCCAAATGTCCCCAAAAACACCCTTAAATGTACCCGAAAATGTTCCAAAAATTATCCAAAAACGTTCCAAGAATAATCCTAAAATAATCCCAAAACGACGCCAAAAAGACCCTCAAATGCTCGCAAAATGACCCAAAAATTAAATATAAAAATTATCCCAAAATGATAAAAAATGATCCCACAACTACTCCAAAATTATCCGAAAATTACCCCAAAATTGTCCTAAATTAATCCAAAATTTAACCCAAAATGACCTCAAAATAGCCCCCAAAATTATTCCTAAGTGAACCCTAAATGATCTCTAAATGATCCGAAAATAATCCAAATATGATCCCAAAAATATACATTACAAATAAAATACGGTAAAATGGTAACCCTGGGCGGCTAGGGTAGCTGGAAAATATTTTAGTTGTTATCTCAGCGAAAATACCTCTCATTTGATACCCATATTGGCATATCTAGCTCCACAATTGAATTTTTTTACATAAGTGGCAACCCTGTAACACACCCCAAGTAGCAACCCCCAAGTGGATAGTCTTAGAATCAAACATACTATCTCAATGCCAATTTCCACCCGAATCGGTGAAGTGGTTCCCAAGATAGTCTGGATATACAAATATACATAAGGTAAAATAAATAAAACGCGGCTGGTGGCAACTCTAGGGGTTACCCTGTTTGAAATTGTCATATTTGGAAAACGGTTGAAAATACCTCTCAATTGATACCCATATCGGCATATGTTGCTCCATAATTTAAAAAAATTTAGATAGGTGGCAACCCTGCAACCCACCCCAAGTGGCAGCCCCCAAGTGGATGTCTTAGAATTAACCATACTATCTACATATATTCAAAATTTCATCCAAATCGGTCAAGTGGTTCCCAAGATAGTCTGGATATACAAATATACAAATGTACAAATATACAAATATACAAGTTTAGCCTGTTTAAGGTTATAAGATATGGTAATGGTATGGATCGCTTCCTTCGATTTTCACCAATTTTCTAACTATCCAACTCACGACCACACCAACAAATAATCACATATCCCACGTCCTTTCATTTTAGGATATGTGCGTTCAATTACCAAGTTTGAATGGCAATCAGAAATCTGTGAAATTTTTTAATTAAAATAAACCATACTAATCTGTGTTTTATGACAGCCGCAAACTCGACTCCATACAAAATCTGATATATCCTAACACAAGCTCATTAACGAGCAGAAAAAAAGGATCACAGAAACCATCAAAAATCTGTGAACAATTCATTCGTGTGTGAAATTACTCAACACATTTTAAGTGGTTTCGAAAATTAAATGAACGCCAAAATGCATTTTCGTAATTAAAATGGGACATACAGAAGCATAAGCAACTTGAATATGAACCCGAATCACAAGTGAAAAGTGTCAAATGTGACACACAAACAAAGCCAGCGACAAATTGTGGAATAAATTATTAAACATGAAGTCGGATATGTGTGCATGTGCGTTCCTTTTGTTTTTATTCACACATACATACATATATTAGCTAACCGAATCGTATTATCAAATTTTCATGTTTATAAGTGTGTTTTTGTGTATCTATGCATGTGTGCACATTTGTGAAATGGCACTGTCTATCAATGGTACGACATGGCGTATGCGCAATCTTAATTTGATATAGCCACTTTGGCACATACAACAACAATTAAAATGACATAAAATTTCGAAACAAGTCAAAAAGGCAACCAACAAGCAAGACAAAAAAGTCAAATACAAGCGTGAAAACGTGAAGGAGCAAAGAGGATGTGTTCACAGTAGACTGGTTCGAATTTATAATAAAATAAAATAAAATAA
>CAXKVI010000004.1:111885779-111888279 GCA_964058755.1 Campiglossa producta | reverse complement strand
TAAAAAAATTAAAAAATATAAACTAAAATAAAAAAAATTTTGGCAAACTTTAATTTTTAAAATTTTTTTGGGTGAAAATTGTTTTTTGATGAACGGAAACTCCCTACCGAAATTATATTTAAATCGGAAGTATTCGATTCCAACTACATATCTTCAAATATCTCATGAAAAAGCACAGTGTGAGACAATTTTTTTTTTGAAAGAGTCTAATGAATCAAAGAATTTGGGTTGCTATTTCTCTTGTTTTAACTACAAAAACAAAAAAAAAAAAATTGAAATTTTTTGTGAAATATTCACAAAAACACACACTGAAAGAAACACATCTGCACGCTTTTTGCACATCATCGCCATTGTAACTATGAATGTTTTAGAGCCAATTTCAGATTGGACTTTTAACGAGAAACATCAACCATTGCAAAAGAATTACAGCTGGGAAGCAAACAACTGACAAGCCGCGACGGTTGTGTCAATCTTAACTCGATACAAAACATTTTGAATGCCACAACTGAATGAAAGTGAGTGCAGAGAGAAGACGAAACTGAGTAGGGGGCTGGTGCTAGTGAGTGAGTAACGCTTGTTAAAAGTCGAAAGTGGACACTGTGTTGATGACTCTTGATGATTGCCTGAATGAGTGGACTGTTGCCAACACAAGAGTGTGATGAATGATAGACGTGGTAAGTGTTGTTGTGGCTTTTGTTGATATGTATTTTGTTGTTAAGGCTTATAGAAAACGCATACAAGTACACACACACAATTGCACACACGCAAACACTTTGATGAATAACTCATAGTCACGCTTAACCGGGCAGCAAATTTCAAATTTTCGGCTGACTGCGCTTACAAGTTTACCACACCGACACTTTAGCTGGTATATGGACAGGCAGATGGACGTATGAACAGAGAGACAGGTCATGGCAGCACAGGCTTTTCGGATGGACGGCTTGTTTGCATATTGTGCTACTGTGGCATGTTTATTGGCTTCTCTACCCTGCCTATTGGCCTATGTTTTCGTACGTAGCTGTCTGAATGTCAATTTCTTTGTTGTTTTTGATCAGTTGTCTGCTCACATGTCCGTTATGTTCAGCAAACGCAACTTAAGTGATGAAGTTTTTTACCACTGATCCTTTTAATGAAGTGTGTATGTTAGCAACATACATTGGTACATATATGCCCCACAGGCTGAAATTTAAATTCGGAAGATATTTCTGCTTAAAATAAGTATGTATATTAGGGCGGGTCGATTTTTTAACCGATATCGCGCCATCGATTTTTCATTAGGTTTTGGGTTCAGGAAAAAAAAGTTCCACTACGCATACCCCAAAAAATAATTTTCGAGCCTGCGAAATTTCATTTTTTTGAATTTTCTTCGACTTTGCTTTTTAAGGTTTTTTCATGACCTACTAAACAAACGTTCATTTGATTTTAGAATTTTCATGTATACCCTGTCCGACTCCAAAATGTCCGCTAAAAACTTTGACGATAACAGTTTTTTGAAAAAAAAAACAATATTTTTTGGTAAAAAAATCGACCCTTTCGCTTCTTATTTTTTAAGGGTTTTTTCAGCATATATGCAAATATGTTTTTGATGAAAACGTATTTGTCGCATATATCTTGTCTTACTCAAAATTATGCGCTAAAAACGTTGGCGATAACAGTTTTTGAAAAAAAAAAAAAAAAAAATTGTTTTCGGGTTTTGGGACTTGTTTTGCTCGAAAAAACTAATTTTTCGATTTTTTATGCATTTCTTTTTCATTTTCAAGCCTCCAAATAATTTTGTATGTATTTTTTTCGTTGTCAATTGGCGTAGTCCCAAGAGTATTCATGCGCTAAAGGCGGTGGTTAATTCCGTATTTTGAAAAAATTTATTTAATGGAGTTTTAGAAGAATTTTGGTCGAAAAAACAATTTTTTTAGATTTTTCATTAGCTAAATTTTATAGGCGGAGAGGTGGCAACATAAAAAATTGGGTCACTCGAACCAAGGTCAATTTCCACATTTACGGACTCGTTTGTTACCGATTTGACGTAAGCCCGGCGGGCAGAACTCCTACTGGAAGGCAAAGACGTGTTAGGCGGAGTGCGCTCCCCTCTTAAAAAAACTGTAAGTGAACATACCAGATCTTCTGAGTATGAGGGTTCTTAGAGGTTCTTTCATAGAATCTTTAACTATCCTTAGAATTTTTATATTGAGCTTAGCTCTCCCACAGCCCGCGCTTAAAGCTCAAAAGACCTATTTGTTTGGATGTCTGCAACTCTGTAATTAGAAGCAATATTTGGATCAAGGTACTTGATTCTGAAAGCCTGAACGTTTCTCTTTATCATACAATAGCGCTTTACTATCGCTGATTCATAGTAGACAAGCACGAGCAGATTTTATTGCACACCACCTTTTGAATAATTCGACTTTTTGCTCAATGAACAAAAATTCGAACTCTTCAAAAGTTGTGCAATAAAATCTTCTCGTTCTTGACTGCTATGAATCGGAGATAGTAAAACGCTATT
>CAXKVI010000004.1:111819947-111885579 GCA_964058755.1 Campiglossa producta | reverse complement strand
CTCATATTTACTTTTATATTTATACAGTTGGGCACACAAATGGCTCGATTTTTTACAAAAAGATTTTTTTAAAAAGTGGTTTATTCTTACGATATTAAAGCAAAGATTTTTATTTATCAGACGTCACTTAATCCACCTGTTATTTAGCTTGAGTATTTATATTGTCAGTACCTTTATATTGGGTTACATTTCCATTACCATTACCATACCATTACCATACCAGATTACAATACCATTACCATACCATTACCATACCATTACCATACCATTACCATACCATTACCATACCATTACCATACCATTACCATACCATTACCATACCATTACCATACCATTACCATACCATTACCATACCATTACCATACCATTACCATACCATTACCATACCATTACCATACCATTACCATACCATTACCATACCATTACCATACCATTACCATACCATTACCATACCATTACCATACCATTACCATACCATTACCATACCATTACCATACCATTACCATACCATTACCATACCATTACCATACCATTACCATACCATTACCATACCATTACCATACCATTACCATACCATTACCATACCATTACCATACCATTACCATACCATTACCATACCATTACCATACCATTACCATACCATTACCATACCATTACCATACCATTACCATACCATTACCATACCATTACCATACCATTACCATACCATTACCATACCATTACCATACCATTACCATACCATTACCATACCATTACCATACCATTACCATACCATTACCATACCATTACCATACCATTACCATACCATTACCATACCATTACCATACCATACCATACCATTACCATACCATTACCATACCATTACCATACCATTACCATACCATTACCATACCATTACCATACCATTACCATACCATTACCATACCATTACCATACCATTACCATACCATTACCATACCATTACCATACCATTACCATACCATTACCATACCATTACCATACCATTACCATACCATTACCATACCATTACCATACCATTACCATACCATTACCATACCATTACCATACCATTACCATACCATTACCATACCATTACCATACCATTACCATACCATTACCATACCATTACCATACCATTACCATACCATTACCATACCATTACCATACCATTACCATACCATTACCATACCATTACCATACCATTACCATACCATTACCATACCATTACCATACCATTACCATACCATTACCATACCATTACCATACCATTACCATACCATTACCATACCATTACCATACCATTACCATACCATTACCATACCATTACCATACCATTACCATACCATTACCATACCATTACCATACCATTACCATACCATTACCATACCATTACCATACCATTACCATACCATTACCATACCATTACCATACCATTACCATACCATTACCATACCATTACCATACCATTACCATACCATTACCATACCATTACCATACCATTACCATACCATTACCATACCATTACCATACCATTACCATACCATTACCATACCATTACCATACCATTACCATACCATTACCATACCATTACCATACCATTACCATACCATTACCATACCATTACCATACCATTACCATACCATTACCATACCATTACCATACCATTACCATACCATTACCATACCATTACCATACCATTACCATACCATTACCATACCATTACCATACCATTACCATACCATTACCATACCATTACCATACCATTACCATACCATTACCATACCATTACCATACCATTACCATACCATTACCATACCATTACCCAGGGGTGTACCATAACCATTACCATACATTACCATACCATTACCACCATTACCATACCATTACCATACCATTACCATACCATTACCATACCATTACCATACCATTACCATACCATTACCTACATTACCATACCATTACCATACCATTACCATACCATTACCATACCATTACCATACCATTACCATACCATTACCATACCATTACCAATACCATACCATTACTAACCATTACCATACCATTACCATACCATTACCATACCATTACCATACCATTACCATACCATTACCATACCATTACCATACCATTACCATACCATTACCATACCATTACCATACCATTACCAACCATTACCATACCATTACCATACCATTACCATACCATTACCATACCATTACCATACCATTACCATACCATTACCATACCATACCATACCATTACCATACCATTACCATACCATTACCATACCATTACCATACCATTACCATACCATTACCATACCATTACCATACCATTACCATACCATTACCATACCATTACCATACCATTACCATACCATTACCATACCATTACCATACCATTACCATACCATTACCATACCATTACCATACCATTACCATACCATTACCATACCATTACCATACCATTACCATACCATTACCATACCATTACCATACCATTACCATACCATTACCATACCATTACCATACCATTACCATACCATTACCATACCATTACCATACCATTACCATACCATTACCATACCATTACCATACCATTACCATACCATTACCATACCATTACCATACCATTACCATACCATTACCATACCATTACCATACCATTACCATACCATTACCATACCATTACCATACCATTACCATACCATTACCATACCATTACCATACCATTACCATACCATTACCATACCATTACCATACCATTACCATACCATTACCATACCATTACCATACCATTACCATACCATTACCATACCATTACCATACCATTACCATACCATTACCATACCATTACCATACCATTACCATACCATTACCATACCATTACCATACCATTACCATACCATTACCATACCATTACCATACCATTACCATACCATTACCATACCATTACCATACCATTACCATACCATTACCATACCATTACCATTCCATTACCATACCATTACCATACCATTACCATACCATTACCATACCATTACCATACCATTACCATACCATTACCATACCATTACCATACCATTACCATACCATTACCAAGCCAGTTTGAGCAATACTCAACCACAACTTTATGCCGCTGTTTCATACAACAAATTCTGTGTTTTGCTTTCGGCTTTATAAACACCGAATTTTTTTAAACAAACTCGGTGATTTTTTTATGCTTTTGCTACCATAGAAATTCTACCATAGAAAATCCATTGTGGCAGCCACTATTTTGCTATGTGTGTAAATGTATTTTCAGTTGTGATTAGCTAGAAAGCTACCCTGCAGCGAAAGCAACTAGTTGCAAACTACTTTACAACTAGTTGGTGCACCGGGCCCAACCAGTCAGTGTTCTGTCTTTTTTCCATATAAGCAACTGGTATTTTTTACGTGTTGATGTCCTACGAGATGTCAATTGTCAGATTTCGACCAGAATATACCAGTTATCTACTAGTCAGGAAATACCAGTTCCATACTAGTTGTAAAATACCAGTTCCATACTAGTTCAACCTGGACTAGTATAATTCTCAAAAAGGACTAGTATAAAATATACCAGTCCCATACTAGTCAAAAATCAGTCAACCTATACTAGTGTGATTTCAACCAGAATTTTCCTGGCTTACCCTTTATTTTATCCATTGACTTTATTTTCATGTTTATTCTTAAGAAAGGGGCGGCTATTTGTATTTACCCTATCAGGAAAAAGCATCTATGAATTATAAGAGAAACCGAAACGAATGAATTTTGTATTTTTCAACTGGTATAATTTCACCCAGAAAAATCTAGTTGTATACTAGTATTTTTCTGACTAGTTTGAGGTTTCGCTGCAGGGTAATGATTTAATGCAACTAATTAGTACCGAAATACCGAAAGTTAAGCTCTTTTTCTGTTGGCGTATTGTCACACATTGTTTAATTTTAGTTTGTAAAGTTTTGTATTAATTGCAAAATTTTCGACTAAATGAGTAGCTGCAATAGTTCAAAGTTGAGATACAAATCAGATATAAACTCGATTTCAATGAAATGGGTCTAAATTTAGTTGACATACAGCGAGGCGTTGATTTGTTGTGATGACATAAGCTGAAGCAGGCGGTGCAATAAGCGCTAAATTTTAAAAGTAGATTTCAGTCGTTATTTGTGTTGGCTTTAATGAGGCAAGCTATAATGTTCACATTCACGCTAAGCCCTATATAACAAAAAATTTATTTTATCTACTCATCTTTTACCTATTTTCACAAGAAGTTTAGAAAAAAAAAACCAGCAATACTTGTAAGTACAATATAATGAGTCATACACAGAAGAGTTAGATTTATTTACTAAAAATCATTTTCAACAAAAGAGTTTTCTCATCATTTGCATACAATTTAAATCTCACAATTATCACAATTTATGAATCAGCATTTTGCCACCGTAACTAAAGAAGACGTCATTTAAAATAGTCAACCTTGGGCTGAACAGTAAATTGTTTTGAAAATATAATAACTTTATATAATTCTAGGTATTTATGTATAGCTCCACTTTTACTTTGAATAGGTGGGAGTACAGAAATAAAGGCTTACAGTGCAAGTGGGAAACAAATGGCTTAACAATTTTTACGTTTTTACGCTGAAATCCTTTCAACAGCGTGGGTAAGGAAAGGCTATAATATGAATATTACCTGTGATTCGCTATAAATAGCAAATATATTTTTGTAGCTTAAAGTAGTATACAACCAAAGTTGCACTCACATTATTATATAGATATGTACATATGGCTATAATAGAATATAATAGCCCTGTAGCGAAAGCAACTATTTGAAAACTACTTTACAACTAGTTCTTGCACCAGACCCAACTTGTCAGTGTTCTTTCTTTTTTCCATATAAGCAACTGGTATTTTTTACGTGTTGTTGTTCTACGAAATGTCAATTGTCAGAATCCAACCAGAACATACCAGTTTTCTACTAGTCATGTTATACTGGAGTTATACCAGTTGTAAAATACCAGTCCCATACTAGTTCAACCTGAACTAGTATGATGTCCATAAAATGAACTAGTCCCCATACTAATCCAAAAAGGACTATATACTATTCCCAACACAGTCCAAAAAGTATTGACCGTATGATTTCAACAAGAATTTTCCTGACTTACCATTTATTTTATCATTTGCAGCGCCTATTTGTATATATCTATCACGAAAAAGCATCTATGAATTATAAGAGAAACAAGTAAGGAAAAAAGGTCATATACCTTTCATGAATAAGCGTCACGATTTTCACTGTTCGATTCCCAGTACAGCCTGTTTCAATTTAACTCAAGCTCATACCGAAATTATCGAAACTATCGATTATATGGGGGCGATATGCTATATTGGTCCAATCTCATTGATTTTTAACATCGACATTCCGCATTCTAAAAGAGCAATTGTTAAGAAATTTCCCTTTTCCTACCTATATAATTACAGGAGTTATCTACCAAAATCCGTTAATCCTAAGAATCGATTGTTTGGCGGCTATGTGAAATATTTATCCCATCTCAATGATTTTCTACATCGATATTTCTTATATAAAATAAGCAATTCTTACAAAATTTCACGTTCCTAGCTCGTTAATTACAGGAGTTATAGCCCAAAATCCGTTTATCGGAACAATCGGTTGTATGCGAGCTATATGTAATATCGGTCTGATCTTGCTGGTTCCGACAAATGATTCCTATATTAGAAAATAGTGGCCGCATACAAAACGGACAGATGGACAGACGGACAGACGGACGGAATATAACATACGGAATTATATTATTGGTGGAGATTTATATGTGTTTTCGAAATATCTTTGGATAATTATAAAATTTGAAGCTGGCAACACTGCTTTCAATTTGCTTACATCGCAAACACCCACATTTAATAATTCGCAGTAACTAAAACAGTTAGGTCATAAACAGTTTAAAAGCACTTTAACTGGAAAATCTTTAACCCTAACGTTAATGATCGAAAAATATATATGAGTGTCAATGACCAGAAACCCGCGTAGCGAGTGTTTGCGAAAAAAAAGAGTTAAACTCATTAATAACAGTAACGAAATGAGACGATTTACAGAAGTCACTTTCAAATTATATAGACAAAGTGTCGCATTGATTTACATAACTTGTCTCTTAAGGTAAAAAAAAGGTACCCAGCACCCAAATAATTTAACCTAGGGTTAAATACATTAGTGATTACGTGCGCTCATAGATTTATTACGCTCGTAAATATTTAGCCTGGCTATTAACATGTATGTAAATGTGTGAGTTAGAGTACGTGAGACACACATTGACCAAAGCTAGTATGAAATATGTATTCGCGTTAGAAGGTCACGTAAGTAGCTTAACTACCCACAAAGCATGTACTACAATTCAAATCATAAAAATTTAATTAAATTATCATTTCACTTACGTGTGCCATCAAAGCGGGTTGCGATCGTATCCAGAAATGTATTTTGGGGCGCAAGCAGCCCCTTTCGGGCTGGCATTTGATTGTAGGGTCTTTTGTATAACTTCTTTTCACGTAGAAAATCTGCAAAATAAACAAGTAGTTAAATTTCAAGTTCGTTGAATATTTTTTCTCATTCAGAAGCAAATGCGAGAAAGGGTAAGTTCAGTGCCCTATTAGGCAGAAGACACATAACACTTTGCGAAAGACTTTGATTTTGACAAATAACCGCGTTGAAATAAAGAATGCAGTAAACGTGTCACAATCATTGTTTGCCTACTCAAAATCGAAAATGGTCTCATCCATTTTGCTTTAAGTTTGTTTAGTCTATTTTTATTATTTACTTGACTTCAAATTATTTACTCAAATCAAAATAAAGTACTTTACTTAACCAAAATAATACTAAAATAATCTTAAAGTGGTCCCAAAACGACCACAAAAAGATTCTTAAATGTTCCTAAAATGATCCGAAATTGAAGCCAAAAATACCCGAAAATGATCCCAAAATGACCACAAAATGATTCCAAAATGATCCAAAAATGATTCCAAAATGATCCAAAAATGATCCCAAAATGACCCCAAAATGATTCCAAAATGATCCAAAAATGATCCCAAAATGATTCCAAAATGATTCCAAAATGACCCCAAAAAGACCCTTAAATGTATCCAAAATGATCCGAAAATGACCCCCAAAATTATCCCATAATGACCCTAAAATAATCCCAAAAGAATACCAAAATAATCCAAAAATGATTCCAAAACGACCCCAAAAAGACCCATGAATGTTCCCAAAATGATCCAAAATTGAACCCAAAATGATCCCAAAAATAATCCCAAAATTATCCTAAAATGAACTCGAAATGATCCCAAAATGACCCCAAAATGACCCTAAAATAATCACAAAATGATCCCAAAAGGATCTTAAAATAATCCAAATATGATCCCAAAACGTCCCCAGAATATACAAATACAATACGGTAAAATGGTAACCCTGGGCGACAACCTTACTCGAAAATATTTTAGTTGGTTTAGTTGTAGAATCATGGTATGAAACCGATTAAAATAACGTTCCGGTTTCGGTTTCGGTTTTGTAACACGATTCGGTTTCGGTTCCGGCTTCGTTCTTTAAAATTTATTTCGGTTTCGGTTACGGTTTCGTTCCGGGTTCGATTTCCAAATAAAAACACGAAGGCAAAAAAATTTCACAAAACTTAAGTATGTAGCTGCAAAATAGGTCTAAATTTTTATAACATTTTTCCAATATAATACACTCAGAAAAAAGTTTCCTTATTTTGGCTCCAAAGACATGGCTTCCTCAAACTTTTCCCCAATTTAAAGACTTTTTTCCTTAAATTGAGAAAAAAAGTCTTTAAATTGGGGAAAAGTTTGAGGAAGCCATGTCTTTGGAGCCAAAATAAGGAAACTTTTTTCTGAGTGTATTATATTGGAAGCCATTTCTTTGGAGCCAAATGGAGGGAAAGTTTTCCTTGAAATAAGGAAACTCTTTTTTGAGTATACCATGACAAAATCCACTTTTTTCTGAATATTGGACTAAATCAAATTTTTTTAAGAGACAAGTATTTTTACTTAATGTCGTTCCCTGAATGTCGAAGTTAGCCTCCAAGCTTTAGTTACGGGCTTTCGAACTTCGAAGTTGGACCCTTCCAAGATTTGATTTTATAATTGTTTGTGAAAAAAAATTGAAAAAGGTTACATGTGGGCGTGGCCTTCTTGTTCCTCTTACTTGATTGGTGCACTTTCTTTTTATTTGAAAGTGTATTTTTTTAATTTATTAAACAAAACAATTAGAAACCCAAATTTTCGAAGGGTCCAACTTCGAATTTCGAAAGCCCGTAATGCTATGGATACACACCCGGAGATTAACTCCAATAAATCTTCTTTAACACATTGACTGCCAAGGCACTTTCAGCAAATAGTTCGCTGGGGGCCACAGCATTTTTTTTTTAAATCTCATCAGAGACGTCAAAATTGGAACTTAGGATAGTGCTGGAAATATTTTATGCTCAGAAACAGGCAGTTTTTAACTAATTAATATGTCACACACATATGTTCGACGTGGCGCCTAACGACTTTTTTTTAATTCAGGGCCATGGCGGACATATATGAACGACAAAAACATTGGCAAGTCTGAGCATGTAATAAGAAAAAATAAAGAGCGAACCCAAATTGTTGCACTTGCTTTTTCAAAAAATAACGGATTCAAACATCAAAATTCATCGTCGTCATACAAGCTCTACTTTGTTTTGCAAAAACAAAACAATTGGGAGTATTTTTTGCAAAGAAAAACGAAACAACGTTGCATGACGACAATGTATTTTGATGTTTGAATTCGTTATTTTTTGAAAAAGCAAGTGCAACAATTTGGGTTCGCTCTTTACTTTCTCTTATTACATGCTCAGTAAATGAATGAATTAAATTTTCTTTTTCAAAACCGATTTTTTCCAATTGTTTTTCGAGCTGGGCCGAGGCCATTTTAACAGAAATATCGTGGGAGGCCATATATTTGATTGCTGCAATAAAATCACATATATCGTCAATCGTCGCTGTGTGACATGGCGAGAGAGAGAAATAGTCGTGTCGGACATATGTGTCCGACGCGGCGTAAACGGAACAGTACAGTGTCAGTCATATATGTCTGACGTGGCAGTCAATGTGTTAATCAGATCCAAATTTTACGCTGATACACACTAAATTGAAGATTAAAAATCAGCGCACTAGATTTGGTTGTAGTACTTGCGGTTTAAAATTAGATGTCACTCTTTTTTGGTGACATCTGGTGTCCAGTAGCGGCAAACTCGTAATTTTGGTAATGGTCGTTGCGATGTTTGTTTATTTATCGATGACAATAGTGGTCAAATAGTTATGATATCTGCTCAAATCTTCTTAATTTTTGGGAGATTATAATGAAGATTATGCTCAAGTTAACTCCCGAAAGCGGAGATAATTCGGAATTTGCGCTAATGTATCAGCCGATAACTTCGAAAAACTTTGAAAAGTTGGTTTGGTCGTTTAAAGTTTTAAGATATCAAGGTCAAAGCGAACAGAATGTTAATATTCTGTCTGGAGCCGGAGCTCAATTTTTCATTCACATCAGCAGAGCTTTTAAGCTTTAATTTTAGATTTTGCGGAATAAACATTTCCGAATTTCGCAGCTAAGCGATGTGGAAACGCACATAATATTATATGTACTTTTGTGTGTACGTATGTGCAAATTTAAATCATATTCAGTGTTTTAAATTACGCAAGCACATAAATAATATCATTTTTATATTATGTACGAACATTTAACATTTAATGACGCAAAATTAATTTTGTAATTTTCATATTTATTTTAGTATCTGCCTGAAAGCATGACAAATTGTATCGATGAATACTAAACAGTTATTAAAGGGCTTATTGCATTCATTCACGCAGTAATTTTTTAACATAGGCTATCATACTCATATGTACATATGTATATTTGTAATATCTTTAAACGGCTCTTTATGTGATATTTATCAAATATCCGCTGTTGTGGCCATATCACATTTTCGTTAACGACAACTTTGACAGTTTCACTTCTAATTGACAGTATTATTGCATTTTTATAATATTGAAAATCTTATTGGAGTGATTATAAGAGGGAGCGAGGAGGAGGAGGAGAGAGCTGGGACGATGAAGAGTGAGAATGACACTCAAAGTAAAAGTGGGTGTGAGAGTGGGAGTATTTTCAGACTTGTCCACCTTTTTCGTCTTCACATTGTTGTTGTTGTTGTTGTTGTAACGAGGTGGAGCCCTGCCCAAATGTCAGACAGGGTCACCCCGCGTATATTGCTCTTGGCTAGGTCGATTTAAAAAAAAACGGCCCGGGTCGTTTCGGTACGATGGGTACAGCACAAGTACTACTGGTACCGTTCTCGTAGAACCGGCAATACGCGAAACTAGCCGTGTAGGCCATGTAGATCATTTAGCATTACCCAGGGTGCACCAACGGGGAGGCGACCTACACTTACACCACATTCATTACATTTGCTTTACTCACTGCAAACATACTCACGGTGCAAATCGCACAATCTCGGAAAGGGCACTTTGGTCAAAATAGAGATTTGTTTAACAGGGCTTCTGGCTACCCGTTCACATTCATTAGCAAAAAAAATAGAGTTTTGTGCTATAGAATTTCGAAAAACGACATCTGAACTTTGGAGCATAAATATTGGTTTGAAACGAGTTGCCTTGGGGGAAACGTAATACGATAATTTGGAGTCTCAAAAACTAAACATTATTGTTTTTATCTAATACTTAAGTACCTAACATCGAAAATATTGTAGTCGAAAAACTTACACGGTCTCTCCGATCGGAACCAAATTTGATATGATAAGCGCTATAGAGTAGGTAAAAATATTATGAAGAGTAGGGTGGTTGAAGATGTCATGCTTTAAGTTCAACCTTAACGTCAAGCGCAGCAATTGACAATTGCAGTGCAGTGAAACAAAATTTCTAAAAGCACCTTCTTCGAATTATATAATTCATTATTCATTTTTATGCGCCGTTGCAATAGAAAGGGGAAAAAATGTCCGAGATGCATATATCAAAGCGCAGACAAAAGCCATAAGCATTATTAATACAAAAAAAAGGATGAAGGAGATGAAAGATGAGTGTAAAAATGTTAAAGCGCAGAGTATAAGTACATCAGTCCTCGAGGAGTTTTAAAGTGCACAATTGTAAAAGTTATGCAATGCAATTGGATGCAAAAAATTGTCAGAGAATCAGATACTAAACGAATAAAATATACGACTACAAAGAGTCAGCTCTTTTTCAAGCTGGAGGAAGCTTTACTGCTAGCACCCTGAAGACAGCATGGGGGTGAGTGCCCCTAAGTCACCAGTGAACTATTGTATGGCACTGTCAACGAGACTACTCTTTGACATTGCCCATCGTGGATCCACAGGAGTCATAGAGACACTGGTGAATTCCTGGTCCCCAAGTGGGTCTACTGGAACTATACAGACAGTTGGTGAGTTCCCGGTTCCAAAGTTTCTAAGTGGGTCCACGGGAACCATACAGAAAGTGTGGAGTTCCGGATTCCAAAGCCTTTATTCGAGGGGCTTCCACAAGAACCATGTAGACCCTACATAATCTGTAAATCTAACGAGACTGGTGAACTTTTAATAACAAGCACAGATCAAATTTCTACAGAAAATTGCATTGCTTGGGATATAATCGATCAGTAGATCTGCTGACATGATCAGCTGAGAATCTTTACTGATTCGCAGTTGACATTTCCTACTGGGAAGCAATAGTTTTGAAACTTAAGGAGCTTCCTAGTTGATAAAACCGATAATTTTATTGAACTAGAAATCCTACGAAAGAATTACTCTAAATAAAAGAGCTTCAAAAACAACAATCAAAGTTAAACAAAAAGAAAATTTTCAATAATCTTGAAGCTTACCGACTCTGCCGCACCCTAGACGCTGTTGTGGCGTTTTGCGATTGCATCAGCAAAGTGAAGCTTCTAAGAAAAATAAGAATATTAAAAAAAAAAAAACACAAACGAGTTTGTTGAATGAAATCAACGTACAAAACTGCTCAAAGCAAATTCTCTCTAAGGCACCGTAAGAAATCAAAGAATTGAGATTGCATGTATTGTGGTTTCATCGTAAAATGTGTTCAGGCGTAGGCGATTTTCACCACGATATTTGTTTTTAAATTGTAATAGTTATGCCGAGCAGAATTCTTGGGTGTTGCCACTAAGGGCATTTTACAGGGTTGCCACCTATCCCATTTTTTTTATATAGATATGCCAATATGGGTATCAAATGAAAGGTTTTTTCGACCGTATTTCAAATATGACAATTTCACGCAAGGCTGCCACTTCGGGTTGCCATCTAACCGCAATTTGTTTATTTTTTCGTATATCTCGGGAACTGCTTGACCAATTTGGATAAAATTTGGCATCTCGACAATGTGATTCATTCTAAGATTATATACATGGGTGTTGCTACTTAGGGCGGTTTACAGGGTTGCCACCTATCCCAATTTTTTTAAATATAGAGCTATAAATGCCAAAATGGAATCAAATGAAAAGTATTTTTGACCGTATTCCAAATAAGATAATTTCTAGCAGGGTTGCCACTTCGGTTTGCCAGCTAACCGCAATTTATTTATATTTTCGTATATCTCGGGAATTGCTTGACTGATTTGGATAAAATTTGGCATATATATACATGGGTGTTGCCACTTAGAGCGGTTTAAAGGTTTGCAC
This sequence comes from Campiglossa producta, assembly GCA_964058755.1. Classification (NCBI taxonomy): domain Eukaryota; kingdom Metazoa; phylum Arthropoda; class Insecta; order Diptera; family Tephritidae; genus Campiglossa; species Campiglossa producta. The sequence continues at coordinate 111,872,830 of CAXKVI010000004.1, read as the reverse complement.
CCTATCCCAAATTTTTTTTAAATATAGATCTAGATATTCCTATATGGGAATCAGGTATTTTCGAGCGTATTCCATTGTACATATGTACATAAGTTTTCTGTTTGTACTGCGCAATAAAAGATTTAATCTTAATGCGCTAATGTATATCAATTAATAATAATGATAATAATTTCAAGCAGGGTTGCCACCCCTTTTTCTCTTCATTCCCCTGTTTCCTTCTACAATGCCCCCTCTGTATTCCTTTCATATTGGCCCCTGTTAATTTAGACCTAATTTTACCCACGTACCGAATTTGAAGGAAAACGCACCATTTATAAGATATTTTCGAATTGATCGGTTCCCTGGTCCACTTGCCGGAAGTAAGAAATTGTGAATCTAAACCATTCTCGAATACACCTAATTCATATTTCGTTATTTCTGAGTTTAAGTCCTTTCACGTGTACTGACAACACGCGTTTTTTTTTTGCTCACTTTTTTATGTTAAACGATGTATTTATAACTGTACTATCATTTTGTATTAAAATCTCATGTTTCCAAAAAAAATGGACTTAGAACATTCGCTCACGAAGCCAGCGATACTTTTTTTTTCACATTTTTTTTTTCAAATATTTTGCTGTCATATAGTACAAACACAAAAAATGCAAAACAAAAACACCTGGCATATTCACCGCCAAAAGAACCTTCACTAAACTGAATGCAGCTGTGCGTGAATGGCGTTGGTAACAAAATATACAAACGAATATCTTTTCTTTTATTAAAAAAAAAGCCAATATAAAAAAGTAGCGAAATCGAATATGCAACGTGTTTACATGGCAAACGGGCTAAAACTGGCGTTGAACGTTATGTTGAATATGAATTACCTTGGCGCGAAGTGGCGCGAGATAAACGTAAAACGTGAAATGCACAACAATTGCCAGTAACGCTTATGGCTGTGGGTTAAAGAAAATAAACAGGAAATCGAGTGTATGCACTCCCCCTATCAACAACGCGGTTATATTATTCCACCAGCAATAGATAAGTATATGCATATTGAAAGAGTTCGGGTTTCAGTTTATACCCTGCAGGAGCACAGCGACTACTTAGTTTGTGAGCTTTTTGACTAAAACTTATTTTTAAACCAATGCAGTGATGTACTTGCCATTTTTTCCAAAACATTTCGATCGCCATATTTCGGTTAGTGGTTCAAAAAAGCCTTAATCTCAGATCTGTTTCAAAGAAATGGAATTTCTACAAATCCATGTTTCTGGCGCAACAAAAATGTTTAAAAACTGAATTTTTAAATTTTTTAAAATTTTCGTTTTGCTAGAAACATGAACTTGTTTTTGAGAGCAACCCATTCATGTTTCTGGTAAAACTAACATTTAAAAAAAATCAGCTTCTAAACATTTTCGTTCCGCCAGAAACATGAATGTCCTACCCAATCATGTTTCTGGCACAACAAAGATTTTAAAAAATTTTCATTGGAAATTTTTAAAAGATGAATCTGCCGAATCTCGCGGAATGAAAGGAACATTAATGTAAAAAGTATATAAGTGGAAAGAATATAACCTGCAAATATTGCGAGAGGAATAAACTTTCAAAACGATTTCTTAAAATTTGAATTTTGGCACATTCATGCCTCTGGCAAGCGAGCGACGACATAGATTGTATATACAATTTTAGGTGGTTTTTGTGTGACAAATCGACTAAAAACGTATTAAATATATTTTTGTCAAACTTTGAAAATCTTTATTTAAAAATGTATACAGAATTTTTCCGACTCTGAGCGGCATCTAATGAAGCAGATGAGTTTTTGCTGAGAAGCCTTCCACGGCAAGAAATCAGTCGGAGAGTTTATCAAACCAATGCCGAGGGACGAAAAACTCGTAACCTTCCGTGTGATAGTCTCAACACAATACCTCTGCAGCACAGCATCCGCCACCCATCGACATACCTAAAATAATGGTAAGCCTTAACGAAGATGCATTGAAGGAAGAAGAGTTTTTCCCTGCGGGGTATATTCCCTCGGACTACAGTTTTAGAATGAAAACACGTACGGTAGATACCTATGCCTCCAAAGAGGTGAGGCTAGCTAGTACATACATATATGACTTTTGGTATATACTCACCCACCAAAAAAGTTGTTACCTGTTAAACCTATATCTGAAGACATGTAAATTGATGCGTGTGACTAAGATCTCTGCCTTTCGCAGAGACGAGATAGCTTACTTACTTAAAGTAGCCTTTAACCGGCCAGGTGATTTTGGCTGTCCAGCATGTTTCACCAGTCGGTTAGTTGTTGACCCAACTGGCGTCAATTGGAGACAACTCGTGTTCGTAGATCTGCCTCCACCTGGTCCTTCCATCTGAGTGGCGGTCTCGCTCGTCCGAGACTAGATAAGATCATTTAAAATAAAAAAATAAAAAATTTAACGATGAGCTGTACGAACTTTACGCAGACCTGACCATAGTTCAGCGGATTAAAGCCCAAAAGCTCCGCTGGTTGGGTAGTGTTATGTGAATGGACAAAGAAGCTTTTCCTATCGACACCCAAATTCGCCAGCAGAGGAAGACGGAGGCCTCGACTGATATGGAAACAACAAGTAGAGGATGACTTGAACTCCCTTGGGGGTTTTCATTTAGCGTCAGTTATCGCTAAAAAGGAATGACTGGCGTGCTTTGATACGAAACGGCCAAAATCACCTAGGCGGTTAAGCGTCAATAAATGACGCAAGCCAAGATTATATTTATAAGTACTCACAACTGTTTTTGTTTGCAAATAGATGCATGCATTGTGTACATAAGCATAAATAGAGCATAAATAATACTGTTAATATGAAAATAATAGATGTTGAAAGGTTAGGAACGATTAGAGATGTCAGATACGGTACGATGTAAATAGTAAAGGATATTTTTTTTTTTTTTGGCCTTTTGAAACCTAGTATGGGTTTAATGTTATTACGGAACCATATTTTATTAAAACAAAATATTTAAAACTTGGTGGAAACTTGTACCAAAATTCTTGCAAATTCGAAGGGCCGATTCCAACATTTTGTTGCTGGCGAGAACAAAAGCCCAGTTTGACCGATTATTTTTTCCATAAATAACTTTTTTTTCTTTGGGCCTTTGTGGTAAAATGAATGAAAATCCCGATCACACCGATTTTTTCTACCTTGGCTATTTTGTAAATAGTTTGTATCATCTTTAGCTAGTTCTTTTCGTTAACTGTTAGATAACGAAAGAGTATTTAATTTGAGTTTAGCTTATGTTGTGATGGTGAGTGGTGATTGCATTATAACGGTTCTGCTCTGGATTTATTAAAAAATCAACGACCGTGCTTTGCAATATATATTATACGTATATGTACCTGCTTATGAATAAATGTAGTTATAAGGATACATACTTACAAACTTTTTAAGATAAGGGTATATTTGTTTATTAACCCCTAAAGGCCATTCGGGTCATATCTGACCCGAATCTCGGGAACCGCCTGACCGATCTGGTTGAAATTTTGAATGTAGATAGTAGGATTGATTCTAAGACTATTCACTTGGGGGTTGCCACCTGGGGCGACATGCCAACTAAAATATTTTTAAGTAGGGTCGCCACCTAGGGTTTCCAACTTACCGCAGGTATATTTGTATATCCGGACTATTTCGGGAACCGCTTGACCGATTTGGATGAAATTTGGAATATATATATGTAGTATGATTGATTCGTAGACTATGATAATATGATTGTTTCTAACATTATGGGGGTCGCCACTTGGGGGGTGTACAGGGTTGCCACCTATCTCAATTTATTTTTAAATTATGGTGTTAAATAAGCCAATATGGGTATCAAATGAGAGGTATTTTCGCCGACATAGCAACTAAAATATTTTCAAGCAGGGTAACCGCCTAGGGTTACCATTTTACCGTATTATATTTGTATTGTATAATTTTGGGATCATATTTGGATTATTTTAGGATCATTTTGAGATCATTTATGGGTCACTTTGGAATTATTTTGGGGCTTATTTGAGATCATTTTGGGTTCAAATTTGGATTAATTTGGGACAATTTGGAGATCATTTTGGGATCATTTTTGGATCACTTAGGGATAATTTTTGGGTCATTTTGGGAACATTTGAGGGTTTTTATGGGTTCATTTTGGGATTATTTTAGGATTATTTTGGGAACATTTTTGGATAATTTTAGGATCATTTTATGGTACATTTAAGGGTGTTTTCGGGATCATTTGGGAATCATTTTGGGATAATTTTAGGGTCATTTTGGGATCAAATTGGGTTAAATTTCGTATCTTTTTGGGATCATTTAAAGGTCTTTTTGGGATCATTTTAGGATTATTTTGGGACTATTTTTGGGTAATTTTGGGATCATTTTGGGTAAGTAAAGTTAGTGGTACATTGATAGCACCGAGCAACATCGGTCACCCAGGTACCTTGTTTATTAACCTTCATATGCCCTTCGGCTTAAATCTGACCCATTTGAGAAAGAAAATCGTTTTTCTGGAAAAAGTTTTTATTTTATTACTTTTTAGTACTAATCGACATGCCATACGAAAACTAACACTAAAATTTTGCGTCTGAAGAAAACTAACACTTTTATTTTGTGTCTGACGAAAACCAGCACCTAAAATAAACGACCCCAAAAATACCCTTAAATGTTTCCAAAAAGATCCGAAATTGAACCCAAAACGACCCAAAAATGATTCCAAACTGATAATGATTCCAAAATGGCCCAAAAATTACCTCAAAAAGGCCCTTAAATTTACCCAAAATGATCCGAAAATGACCCCAAAATTATCCAAAAAAGATACCAAAATGGCGCTACAATAATCCCAAAATAATCCTAAAATAAGTTCAAAACTACCTCAAAAGAACCCTCAAATGTTCCCAGAATGATCCAAAATTGAACCCAAAATGATCCCAATATGATCCCAAAACGACATCAAAATGGTCGCAAATTAATCTAAAAATGAACCCAAAATGATCTCAAACTAGCCCAAAAGTTGTCCCAAAGTGACCCCTAAATGATCCCAAAATGATCCCAAAATAATCCCAAAATGATCCTAAAATAATCCAAATATGATCCCAAAAATATACAATACAAATACAATACGGTAATATGGTTACGCTGAGCGGCAATTTTATTTCAAGACACTTTAGTTGGTATGTCGGCGAAAATACCTTTCATTTGAAAATATTTTAGTTGGTATGTCGCCTAAAATATCTTTCATTTGATACATAGGTAGTAACCCTAGTGTAAACCTCCTAAGTGGCAACCCCCGGCCTGTTGAACTGTTTTCTCAGAATCCTTGAAAAGTATCGAGTTTTGGGCAATTCCGTTTGTTCTTAGCACACTCTTTTACTGAACAGTTTCGTGTTTATGAACAACTTTCCTTTTCAGCTCCTACCTCACAGACTTGTATACCTACTATCTTCATGACAGCGCTGATATATTCCTCCCAGTATTTTTATTTATGTGTCAACCACATCAACATTATCACCAACATCACAAAATATTATTGTTATTAACTTGAGTAAAATTGCAATATTTGCTTCCCTTGTGTAGCTTTGCTACTTCTTCTATTTTTAGTACCGTTTATGCATTTTTCCCCCATATTGCTTGCATACTTCATTGCTCACCGTCAATGTTCTTATCTGTGCGCTGCAATATTGCTCATATCATCAGTGCTTTAGCAAAAGCAACCATTGGCGACCAGTTGCAAAACCGTTTAACTATAAAACACAGCAGACGTTAAATTGGCCAAGGATAAGCTGGGAACAACCGAAAGCGTTCGTAAGTTTTAGTAAGCAAAAAAAGTGAAAGCATTTTTATGGTCTCAATGCAAACATTCGGCAATAATATTCATATTTTCCTTGCTATGTCATTGTATATGTAGTCAATTTTGCAATTGTTCGATAGAAGGTTTTATTTAAACATCAACGATATCTATTTGCATTTTACAGTTTATGAAGTTACGGTCCGTAATGTACCTCGAGCTAGCGCAACACGTTGTAACTTTCCTGTCGCATCAATAAATCTGCTTTATATAATAAATTGTAAAAAGCAAACATTTACTTGTAAGCACTTTAGGGTCACGCTATCCCTAAGTAGCACACAAATAAGTACCCACGTGCCCATAGATAAAAGATATTTACATATCGTCGCTTGCTTGTCAGAAGCATGAATGTGCTAAAATTAAAATTTTGAGAAATAGTTTTTGCAGCTTATATTCCCATTATACTCTTTCCACTGATATAGTTTTTACGTTAATATTCCTTCAATTCCTCGAAATTCGGCACATTCGTATATTAAAAATTTCCAAAGAAAATTTTTTAAAATTTTCGTTGTTCCAGAAACATGGATGGGTACGTAGCACATTCATGTTTCTGGCGCAACGAAAAAGTTTAAAAACCTGAATTTTTATATTTTTTTTTTTAAATTTTGTTCTGCCAGAAACATGAATATGCTGTACTCAGCGACAGACACCATGGCGTATACGTAACAATTTTGCTAAGCATTCAAGTTTGACGTCGAGAAGCTGCGCACGACGCAGACAGCTGACAATTTCTCCACTCGACTCTCACACCTGCTATCGGAGAGCAATCCTCGACCTAACGATGCAACCGAGCAATGGAAGCATATCTCTCACTCATTACGTACCGCCGCTGAGGCCACTATAGGGTTCCAGCGAGCCAGCAAAAACAACTGGAATGCAGCACTGCCTCGGACAAAAAGGACGCTGCCTATAGGGAGACGTTGCGAACGGGCGCAACCCGCAGTGTATGGCAACGCTATCGTGAGGCAAAGAAGGAAGAGAGACGCCTTTTCAGAAAAAAGAAACGTGAGGCCGAAAGGCGTGAGTGTGAGGAGCTTGAGATGCTGGCTGACAGGAATGATGCCCGAAAATTCTATGAAAAGATCCGGCGGATGACGGAAGGTTTTAAGACCGGGGCAAGTTCCTGTAAGGACAATAATGGCGACCTGGTAACCGACGTACAGAGTGTACTTAAATTATGGAGGGAGCACTTCTCCTCACTGCTAAATTGCGAGGGAGACGTCGAACCCGATACCCCAATCCCTGACGATGGAAAAGTCGTCCCACCACCTGACTATGATGAAGTGAGGATAGCTATATCCCGGCTCAAAAACAACAAAGCGCCTGGAAAAGACGGACTACCCGCCGAGCTGTTCAAACACGGAGGCGAAGAGCTGGTAAAAAGCATGCATCAGCTCTTGTGCAGAATATGGTCAGACGAGTGCATGCCTCCAGATTGGAATTTAAGTGTGCTCTGCCCAATCCACAAGAAAGGCGATCCCGCTAACCGCACCAACTACCGCGGAATCAGCCTTCTTAATATCGCATATAAGGTTCTTTCTAGCGTATTGTGTGAAAGACTGAAGCCCATCGTAGACAAGCTGATTGGACCTTATCAGTGTGGCTTTAGACCTGGTAAGTCTACCATCGACCAGATTTTCACGATACGCCAAATCCTGGAGAAGACCCATGATAAAAGAATCGACACACACCATCTCTTTGTCGATTTCAAAGCCGCTTTTGACAGCGCAAAAAGGAGTTGCCTGTATGCCGCCATGTCTGAATTTGACTTCCCTGCAAAGCTTATACGGCTTTGCCAAATGACGTTGAGCAATACTAACAGCTCCGTCAGAGTCGGGAAGGACCTCTCTGAGCCATTTGAAACCAAACGAGGCTTCAGACAGGGCGACTCCCTTTCGTGCGATTTCTTCAACCTGATGCTGGAGAAGATAATTCGAGCAGCAGAGCTAAACCGCAATGGTACAATCTTTTACAAGAGCGTGCAATTGCTGGCGTATGCCGATGATATTGATATCATTGGCCTTAACAACCGCGCCGTAAGCGGATAAAGAAGCGAAAAAAGTGGGTCTTGCGGTCAACGAGGACAAGACGAAGTATTTGCTGTCATCAAAGAAAGAATCGGCGCACCTGCGCCTTGGCAGCCACGTCACTGTTGATAGTTACAAATTTGAAACTGTGAGGGACTTCGTCTATTTGGGAACCAGCATTAACACCGAAAATAATATCAGTCTAGAAATCCAACGGAGAATCACTCTTGCGAACAAGTGCTACTTTGGACTGAGTAGGCAATTGAGAAGTAAAGTCCTCTCTCGAAGAACAAAGATCGCGCTCTATAAGTCTCTCATCATACCTGTCCTGATGTATGGCTCAGATTCATGGACAATGTCAAGAGAAGATGAGATGGCCCTTGGAGTATTTGAGAGAAAAGTTCTCCGGAAGATTTATGGTCCTTCCCGTGATGCCGACGGCGAGTATCGAAGGAGATTTAACGATGAGCTGTACGAGCTTTACGCAGATCTGACCTTAGTCCAGCGAATTAAAGCCCAAAGACTCCGCTGGCTGGGTCACGTCATGCGAATGGACAAAGAAGCTCCAGCCCAGAAGGTTTTCCAATCGTCACCCGAATTCGGCAGCAGAGGAAGGGGGAGGCCTCGACTGAGATGGAAACAACAGGTGGAGGATGACTTGATCTCCCTTGGGGTTTCCAATTGGCGTCAGTTATCGCTAAAAAGGAATGACTGGCGTGCTTTGATAGGCGACGGCCAAAATCGCTTAGGCGGTTAAGCGCCAATAAATGATGATGAATGATTCATGTTTCTGGCAAAACGAAAATTTTAAAAAAATTAAAAATTCAGTTTTTAAACATTTTTGTTGCGCCAGAAACATGAATGAATTGGAAGCCCAGGACTTTCTTTAAATCGTAGAGAAACGTGAGCCTATTAACTCAAATCTGGCGAGCGACAATATAATTTTTTCAGAAAGGATTTGGATTCTGTAGGTGGCTCTGCTCAATCCACTAAAATCGAGCTACGAACCAAAAAGTATATTGGGTCCAAGCCTTCAATTGAATGGCAATAATATGTATGTGTGTCTTAATCTGGGAGAACAGAAGATTTATTATTTACAATTGATTAAGTTTGCTTTCACTTTAAATATTTAGCTTTATAGCCGTTTAATTCTCACCTTCACAAAAATTTTATTTTGTTACTCATAAGGAAATTTTTCCGTGGGTACGACATAGTATCTAATAAGAGAATTTGTTCAATTTGTTTAATCACTAAATCACTGTAATTTTTATACCCAGCGTAGTAGAACTAGTACAAGAGTATTATAATTTTGCCCACATAACGGTCTACCTAACGGCACAAAATAATCGACATTGATATAGAGTTCCATATATGAAAGTTCATAGGGTGGAAAAAAAGTGTATGTCCGTCCGTCTGCCCATCCGTCCGTCCGTTTGTCCGTGTACACGATAAATTGGGTAAAAATTGAGATATTTGCATGAAATTTTGTATACAAGTTACTTTCTGGCCAAGGTAGATTGCTATTGAAAATGGCCGAAATCGGATGATAACCACGCCCCCTTTTTCGATATCGAAAATTTCAAAAATCACATAAATTGGCATGTCTCGGTAACTGAAATGGCTAAAATGATATAATTTTACAGGTTAATCCCCCTGGTCATTCTCTGATGAAATTGGATCAAATCGCCCTCCAACCATGCCCACTTTCGATATCGAAACTTTCGAAAATCACATATTGACATTATTCGGTAACGGAAATGGCTAAAATGATATAATTTTATAGGCGACTCCCCATAGTCATTATATAATGATTTTTTGATCAATTTTTTAAGTGGGCGTGGCACCTCCCACGTATAAGGGCGGCATTTCTGAAAATTTGACTGATTACGATAGAACGATGAAATTTGGCACAAAGCATACTAGTTACGCTGGGAGTATACCTGATGAAAAATCGCCCTCCAACCACGCTCACTTTCGATATCGAAAATTTCGAAAATCACCTAAATTGACATAATTCGGTAACGGAAATGGCTAAATGATATAATTTGGTAGGATGAACCCCCTAGTCTTTCTAATATGATTTTTTGATACATTTTTAAAAGTAGGCGTGGCACCGCCCACTTTTCAGGGAGGCATATTTGAAAATTTCAGGGGTTATAACTTTTAAACTGATTACGGTAGAACGATGAAATTGGTATAATAGGGGGTATACTCCCTGTTGTAATTAACGAAATCGCTTCCCAACCACGCCTACTTCCGAAATGGAAAATTTCGAAAACCGAAATCATATGAAAACTACCACTGGGTACTTAATGTTCGGTTAGTAAAAAAAAGTTGCTTATTAAAGTTAGCCAAATTTATAACAGAAAAGCAATTAATATTTTCCCATAAACAAAATCAAATAAATTTCAATTATGAAACATTTACATTAATAAAAAGCAGCTCTGAAAAGTTCACTGCTACTCATTAATAATAAAAAATGTGTACGAAAGCCACTGCTTTAATAGAATTTCAACGACCAAACGCACATGTGCTAATTTCTATGTAAACATCAGTGTAGTCCTTCTCTTAGCCCATGGGCGTACCTTTCAAACGCATTTACAGCACATATATATGTTCATTAGATAAAAAGAAGAACTTGTGGCGCCCATATACCTACAGATTATCATTAGAATCTCCAAAGAGATTTTGTGCCGACTTTGAGTTTGCCTAACCACTACCCAGTAGACTTGTCTAGTTCACGAACTAATTATATAGTCCCGGAAGTGATCGCGGGAACTAGTTCCAAATATCAAATGAACTGCTTGAACTATGTAAATTTTTCGTCAAATTTAGATATGTAGATATTGTTGTCAATGAGAAAATACCGAGAAACCAAAACGCGTGCTAACGTAAAGTCCCTGCCAACCAGGGCTAGCCATGGTGAAAGCAAAATCACAAATTACTGCTGTGCAAAACCAAAAATGACTGTGGGTAAAGGTATGCATCGAAATAACAACGCATAATTCGATAATTATCGACACGAATTAGCAACTCTAACATAGGTAGAAAAAGATCCTCGCTGAACAAAATGTCCCAATTTTTTATCCCCTTTTTTTGGTAAGCGCGACCCATTAATTCCCCAAGATTTTATCCGCTGCTGGTTAGCAGGATTTGTACTAACGTACAAAAGGTGGTATTTGTTTCCTTTAAGAGTCAACTGCAAAAACAAGTTGAAAAGTGTAGATGGAGCTATCTGGTTTATTGAGGTCGAAAAGCATCATTTGATAGCCTTTCCAACATTTTTGCACGTGTTTTAGCATTTTTTTCCTAAGAGAAACAAATAAAAATAATTGAACTAAATGAACAAAACATGAACTATATGAAATAGTTCATTTTCGTGAGCTAGTTTTTTTCTTTTGGAAAAAAATGCTTGAAACTACGCAGACAATCAAAATTGATATTTGCATATGTTATCTTTTTTTTTTTTTTGGCCCATACAAATCGATCCGCCCTAATGTATATATATTAGAAAAATTCAAACCACAATATTAATAATATGTATTTGTAGTTCAGTGTACGTCGTCGTTTTATATTTGAAAGATAGATGACATTATTAAAGTTTGAAGTACTAGTCTTCACAGTTTTATTGTCATTTTCCACTTCAATTGCATAGCTACTGCCTTTTTACTTTTTATAGCCAAAAAATACTAGGGGGACTCACAATCTCTTGCAAAAGGTATCAAGTTCGTTTAACAAAAATTTACTCCATTAAATTCTGTGAGTCTATTCAACGAGGAATTGTTTCTCATAATTTTTCGATAAACATATGTAGGGTGCTCTCGTTCTATTCAATTTAGGTCTTCTATTTTGTACACAGAGCCAAAAAACGAAGATATTTCCATAGAGATTTCTTCTTAAGTTTATTTAAAAGTATACCTTCATCATATATGTAGTTCGACGCTACAAAGCACAAGTATACGATAGCATCATGGTAGATTCTCAGTAGTTAATAATTCTTAGTTCGATTCGCGGTGAGGGCAATATGACAAGTGCACTTGTACAATACAATAATATGTGATATCTCTTTGAAAACATTAGAGATTTTCTCTACAAATATATGCAGCCCATCCTCTTAAAGAATAACTATAGAGATATCTTCTTACTTTTGTTCTATTTTATTAGGTGGTTCTCGCTCTGTGTACGAAGTACCTATTTTAATATATTGAGCGCCGATACTGCTTCTTAATATATCGTCGCTCGCTTGCTTGCCAGAGGCATGAATGTACCAATTTTCATGAATGTGTACTTCAATATCTAAAAATTGTGCCAGGGAAACGAATGTGCTATATACATTCATGTTTCTGGTGCAACAAAAATGGTTAGAAACTGAATTTTTAAATTTTTTAAAATTTCCAATTTGCCAGAAACATGAATGTGTAGCAAAATTGTTACGTATACGCCATGGTGTCTGTCGTTGAGTGCAATATATTCATGTTTCTGGCAAAAAAAAAATTTAAAAATTATATTTTTAAACATTTTTGTTGTGCCAGAAACATGAATGAATGTGTAGCGCAACGAAAATTTTCAAAAATTTTCTTTGGAAATTTTGAAAAGATGAATGAGCGCAACATCGAGGAATTTAAGGAATATTAACGTGAAAACTATATCAGTGGAAAGTGTATAATAATAAAGCGACCGACATTCATAAATACTTTCTTATGTATGTATGTAATTTCTTTGGATATGAGTACTTTCATATCACAACCCGAAAAAAATAAAACAAATTCAAGGGAGTGAGAATACATAGTTTTTGTTAACCTTACAAACAAAAATGTTTGCTGCAGCCACACTTTTGCGGTTTTCGTTGCTTTTGATAAGTTTTGCATTACAATTACACATGGACATGCAAAAACTTTTAAATGCAATTGTATATACTATTTGATATAAAAAAAAATAGCAGCTACAAAAGCACTTGAGGCAGCATATGGTCAACAAATTTTAAGTTTTACTTTTCAAACTTTGTTATAAATTTATAATTCCATATGAGAACAATTAACTTTGTACAAGTAAATACAAAAGACGCAAACTTTTATTAACCATTTACCGCACCTACGCGTGTAGAACTTAAATGGAATAAATAGTTGCTAATGTTGTTAATTAAATTACATTTAACATTTTTAATTTACAATTGGTTCAGATTTAAATATTTTTTTATTTTTAAAATAAATTATTACATATTTTTCAAAATTTTAGTATAATACATTTTCTTACAATTTTTTTTTTAATTTGTTCATGGAATACATTTATTGCATACATTTAATTTTAAAAAAAACTTCATAACATTGTATATATTTCTGTATATCATTTTATTTTATCTAGCTTGCATCACTGCAGCAAATCAAATTGTAAATTATGTGAACCGCAATCACTGTTTATTATTTCCTCTTTTAGTTGCATCCGCACAAAAATTGATTTTGAATTTGTACTCAATTTATGTATAGATTCAGCGGTACACGTATTTCAATGACATGCGATTTAAGGGTTTAAGTCGACATAAGTAAAAACAATTTGAGTTATGTATATAAATTCTCTTGCCTTTGTTTAGTTGATTTATTTCTTGTAAAATTAGCTTAGTCTATTACAATTTTTTTTTTTGAATAGAAGGAAAGGCCAAAGGAATAAATAGAAGACTTGAAGTCGAGATAAATAAATTATTTTTTTTTCTATTTTTTTTTTAATTGTCTTTTATTTCACTTTGTTATATATTATTTTATTTTATTTTTTTCATTTTATTTTTTTTAATTTTATTTTTTTTTTTTTCATTTTACTTTTTTTTTATTTTATTTTATTTTTTTTTTTTATTTATTTTTTTTTATTTTTTTTTATTTTTTTTTTTTTTTATTTTATTTTATTTTATTTTATTTTATTTTATTTTATTTTATTTTATTTTATTTTATTTTATTTTATTTTATTTTATTTTATTTTATTTTATTTTATTTTATTTTAATTTATTTTATTTTATTTTATTTTATTTTATTTTATTTTAATTTATTTTATTTTATTTTATTTTATTTTATTTTATTTTATTTTATTTTATTTTCTTTGAAACTTTGGTGGACTTTTGACCGTTTTGGGAATAATTTTTCTTAAATTATTCTATGTTTTTATTATTAGTAAACAAGATGGAAAAGTAACAACAATTACAAGCTACCATGATTACGTAATTTCGGCCTTGCTCAAGGGCACTTATCAAATGGCTTTGTGTTTAGAAATTTTTCATCACCTTTTGTTGGTCATCGAACCAAGAACCAAGGGGATTAGGAATTTCTAAGCCCGCAGTGTGTACCTCTCACACCAAGCTGCGTTGAAATTATTGCCAGCTTATATCCATCATGTTCACTTAGTATGTATTCATTTTATTTGTTTTTTGTTTTTTATACTACCTTATCGACAACTAGAGCGACATCAATCGGCCGCCATTTATACTAGCAGTGTCAAGGATTTTAGTGCACCCCGTGATCATTTTTACTGACAGCTGCAGCTTATTTTCACAGGGTGGCTTTTTTCGCTGTGCCCTGCGATTAATATGTATGTATGTTATGAGTTTGTGGTCATTAATTTGAGAATCTTTGAAACTTTGGTGGACTTTTGACCGTTTTGGGAATAATTTTTCTTAAATTATTCTATGTTTTTATTATTAGTAAACAAGATGGAAAAGTAACAACAATTACAAGCTACCATGATTACGTAATTTCGGCCTTGCTCAAGGGCACTTATCAAATGGCTTTGTGTTTAGAAATTTTTCATCACCTTTTGTTGGTCATCGAACCAAGAACCAAGGGGATTAGGAATTTCTAAGCCCGCAGTGTGTACCTCTTACACCAAGCTGCGTTGAAATTATTGCCAGCTTATATCCATCATGTTCACTTAGTATGTATTCATTTTATTTGTTTTTTGTTTTTTATACTACCTTATCGACAACTAGAGCGACATCAATCGGCCGCCATTTATACTAGCAGTGTCAAGGATTTTAGTGCACCCCGTGATCATTTTTACTGACAGCTGCAGCTTATTTTCACAGGGTGGCTTTTTTCGCTGTGCCCTGCGATTAATATGTATGTATGTTATGAGTTTGTGGTCATTAATTTGAGAATCTTTGAAACTTTGGTGGACTTTTGACCGTTTTGGGAATAATTTTTCTTATATTATTCTATGTTTTTATTATTAGTAAACAAGATGGAAAAGTAACAACAATTACAAGCTACCATGATTACGTAATTTCGGCCTTGCTCAAGGGCACTTATCAAATGGCTTTGTGTTTAGAAATTTTTCATCACCTTTTGTTGGTCATCGAACCAAGAACCAAGGGGATTAGGAATTTCTAAGCCCGCAGTGTGTACCTCTTACACCAAGCTGCGTTGAAATTATTGCCAGCTTATATCCATCATGTTCACTTAGTATGTATTCATTTTATTTGTTTTTTGTTTTTTATACTACCTTATCGACAACTAGAGCGACATCAATCGGCCGCCATTTATACTAGCAGTGTCAAGGATTTTAGTGCACCCCGTGATCATTTTTACTGACAGCTGCAGCTTATTTTCACAGGGTGGCTTTTTTCGCTGTGCCCTGCGATTAATATGTATGTATGTTATGAGTTTGTGGTCATTAATTTGAGAATCTTTGAAACTTTGGTGGACTTTTGACCGTTTTGGGAATAATTTTTCTTAAATTATTCTATGTAATTACGTAATCATGGTAGCTTGTAATTGTTGTTACTTTTCCATCTTGTTTACTAATAATAAAAACATAGAATAATTTAAGAAAAATTATTCCCAAAACGGTCAAAAGTCCACCAAAGTTTCAAAGATTCTCAAATTAATGACCACAAACTCATAACATACATACTTATTTTATTTTATTTTATTTTATTTTATTTTATTTTATTTTATTTTATTTTATTTTATTTTATTTTATTTTATTTTATTTTATTTTATTTTATTTTATTTTATTTTATTTTATTTTATTTTATTTTATTTTATTTTCTTTTCTTTTATTTTATTTTATTTTATTTTATTTTATTTTATTTTATTTTATTTTATTTTATTTTATTTTATTTTATTTTATTTTATTTTATTTTATTTTATTTTATTTTATTTTATTTTATTTTATTTTATTTTATTTTATTTTATTTTATTTTATTTTATTTTATTTTATTTTATTTTATTTTATTTTATTTTATTTTATTTTATTTTATTTTATTTTATTTTATTTTATTTTATTTTATTTTATTTTATTTTATTTTATTTTATTTTATTTTATTTTATTTTATTTTATTTTATTTTATTTTATTTTATTTTATTTTATTTTATTTTATTTTATTTTATTTTATTTTATTTTATTTTATTTTATTTTATTTTATTTTATTTTATTTTATTTTATTTTATTTTATTTTATTTTATTTTATTTTATTTTATTTTATTTTATTTTATTTTATTTTATTTTATTTTATTTTATTTTATTTTATTTTATTTTATTTTATTTTATTTTATTTTATTTTATTTTATTTTATTTTATTTTATTTTATTTTATTTTATTTTATTTTATTTTATTTTATTTTATTTTATTTTATTTTATTTTATTTTATTTTATTTTATTTTATTTTATTTTATTTTATTTTATTTTATTTTATTTTATTTTATTTTATTTTATTTTATTTTATTTTATTTTATTTTATTTTATTTTATTTTATTTTATTTTATTTTATTTTATTTTATTTTATTTTATTTTATTTTATTTTATTTTATTTTATTTTATTTTATTTTATTTTATTTTATTTTATTTTATTTTATTTTATTTTATTTTATTTTATTTTATTTTATTTTATTTTATTTTATTTTATTTTATTTTATTTTATTTTATTTTATTTTATTTTATTTTATTTTATTTTATTTTATTTTATTTTATTTTATTTTATTTTATTTTATTTTATTTTATTTTATTTTATTTTATTTTATTTTATTTTATTTTATTTTATTTTATTTTATTTTATTTTATTTTATTTTATTTTATTTTATTTTATTTTATTATTTTATTTTATTTCATTTTATTTATTTTTTTATATTATTTTATTTTAATATTTTTTTTATTTTAGTTTTAAATTTTTCTTATTTTTTTTTTCTTTTATTAAGTTCTATTTTATTAAAATAATTTTTTTTCACAAGAAAATCTTAATTTTTTATCTATCCCAATCTATGTGTCTTGCATGACTACAATATTAAGCAATTTCCTGTGTTAATTCTAAATTATATCTTTGAAACATGCACTTTTAGATACAGCTGTCTATAAAATCAATTTATGCTCACCGTCAGGGAACATTTAACATTATTAGCAAGACATTTATTGTATTTTTCTTATAGTACGCTTGGGAGACCATTTCATGACTGCTTGAAGCCAACATTTTTTTGTTTTTTTCGTTTCCACCATTGGAGTTAGCTCTAATACCGCATGTTTTCATTTACCACCTGTTTTTTTTTTTTTTTTCGCGGCAGCATTTGAGTTGCAAAAGCGTATAGCTTGCCCATAGTCATAACATCACTAAATAAAGCCGACGAGTACGTATGACGCAGGAGATTCCATCAGTAGCATAAAGGAAATTGGAAAAACGCAAATATAAACGCCTGTGAACATGCAACTAAAAGTATGGACGTATGTACGTGCTCGCCTTCACCAGTTCGTTTGCTTTTTTGGTTCGTAGTTAGTTGTTTAAAGTCATTTTATTGCCAATGGAGGCAATTTGCTTTTATGATGACAAGCGATGAAGCGTTAAGAACAACTGTAGTGTATGCAGCGTAGTGGATTTCAAATTTACTGTCTCTTGGGTTATGAAAATTTGTTTGATTTTTTTGTGGGTTTGCTCATGCTATATAAAGTAGACAGTTCAATTTAATTGTGCTGGTAATGAAATAGATTTTGTTGTTTTCTAGGTACTTTTCAAATCCGAAGTGGTCGATTCCAACATTTTGACAATTCAAAAAAAGAAGCAGGAGGCAACGCTGGCTTGCATACTTTCATTAAAAGGTTTTCCAAATTCTCTGTCATTCGATACAAAATTTATTTAATTCATAAAAAGTGGTTGATTGGTTATTCTAAAAAGACTTTCATTCTGAACACAAAAAATTTCATTTGTTAAGAAATAAAAAAAAAAAAAATAGATGGCAACCTTGGTTTAAATATTTTTAGTCTGAAAGTTGTTTCAATACATGAAAGTATTCGCCCACTTATCTCCGTTCATACCGACACAACCAGCCACTGCTCAACGAAATTATTATACCGTGTGTTCAAAGCACAACCACTCAGTTGCAACAAACTTCAATCAAACCAAAAATACCACCACGGCGTATACGCAACATTCCTTCCAAAAAAAAAACTTTTTTGACAAATTCGCACTAAATTTACTTTCATTAACGCACATTCATCTTCCCCTCTGCTATCTTCAATTTAAGCCCTAGATGTCACAATTACCTACTTCAACGAATGAACGTGCATGGCATCAAAAATAGGCTTGCAAATGTGTTAGAAATAGGATACCTAAACATATATAATTCTATGTAATAAAATTAAGCAAATAATCAAATTGGCACACAAATAACTGGCATTAAGACGCGTAATCCAAACTATGGCTAAGATTTGAAACGTGATTGTGGTACTTTCATCTCTGCATGTTATAAAAAAAACATTTTTAGAGAGCCATTTGGGATGGCCTTTATTCTGCTACTTTCAACTTTGAACTGCCCTACATCAAAGGAGAGCTTTGTGTATGTGAGTAATTTAGAAACATATGCAACAGTAAATCGGTATTGAACAACTCTTACAATTATTTCTCACATATGTTTTTAACCGCTCTTTTGTTAGTGCGTACGTGCCATCGACAAATATGTGTGCCCTTTTCGCTCTTTGTGGCAAGCAGCTTATTGATTTTAATAATGGCACCATTTCTAGACATTTATTATTGAGTCAACTTTGTTGCTTTTGGTTGATGTCGTGTGGTGTGCGCAAAACTAGTTGAACATCGAAATTCAATTTGCAAACAAATAACTTTTGTGCAATTTTATTGTTTTCTTTATATTTTATGGAGCGCTCGAATGCCCTGTAGTACAGCTGGCAGAATAAAATTGAATTTTTATACCTTTCATGAACATGAAATGGTATTATAACTTTGGTCCGATGTTTGTAAATATGAGAAGAAGAAGAGATGGACCCATCAATAAGTATACCGAAATGATCAGGATGACGAGCTGAGTTGATTTAGCCATGTCCGTCTGTCCGTCTGTCTGTTTGAACGCAAACTAGTCCCTCAATTTTTGAGATATCTGGCTGAAATTTTGTATGTGGCCACCATTTTGTAATATAGGAATCATTTGTCGGAACTGACAAGATCGGACCAGTATAACATATAGCCCCCATACAACCGATTGTTCAGATATAAGGTTTTTTGGCCAAAACTTCTGCAATTAAAAAGTTAGGAACGTAAAATTTTGCAACTCGAGTACTTTCTATTTACGTAGTATATATAGTGAAAATCAACAAGATCGGGCAAATGTAACATATAGCCCCCATACAACCGATTGTTCAGATATAAGGTTTTTTGGCCAAAACTTCTGCAATTAAAAAGTTAGGAACGTAAAATTTTGCAACTCGAGTACTTTATATTTATGTAGTGTATATAGAGAAAATCAAAAAGATCGGGCAAATGTAACATATAGCCCCCATACAACCGATTGTTCAGATATAAGGTTTTTTGGCCAAAACTTCTGCAATTAAAAAGTTAGGAACGTAAAATTTTGCAACTCGAGTACTTTCTATTTACGTAGTATATATAGTGAAAATCAACAAGATCGGGCAAATGTAACATATAGCCCCCATACAACCGATTGTTCAGATATAAGGTTTTTTGGCCAAAACTTCTGCAATTAAAAAGTTAGGAACGTAAAATTTTGCAACTCGAGTACTTTATATTTATGTAGTGTATATAGAGAAAATCAAAAAGATCGGGCAAATGTAACATATAGCCCCCATACAACCGATTGTTCAGATATAAGGTTTTTTGGCCAAAACTTCTGCAATTAAAAAGTTAGGAACGTAAAATTTTGCAACTCGAGTACTTTCTATTTACGTAGTAGATATAGTGCAAATCAACAAGATCGGGCAAATGTAACATATAGCCCCCATACAACCGATTGTTCAGATATAAGGTTTTTTGGCCAAAACTTCTGCAATTAAAAAGTTAGGAACGTAAAATTTTGCAACTCGAGTACTTTCTATTTACGTAGTATATATAGTGAAAATCAACAAGATCGGGCAAATGTAACATATAGCCCCCATACAACCGATTGTTCAGATATAAGGTTTTTTGGCCAAAACTTCTGCAATTAAAAAGTTAGGAACGTAAAATTTTGCAACTCGAGTACTTTATATTTATGTAGTGTATATAGAGAAAATCAAAAAGATCGGGCAAATGTAACATATAGCCCCATACAACCGATTGTTCAGATATAAGGTTTTTTGGCCAAAACTTCTGCAATTAAAAAGTTAGGAACGTAAAATTTTGCAACTCGAGTACTTTCTATTTACGTAGTATATATAGTGAAAATCAACAAGATCGGGCAAATGTAACATATAGCCCCCATACAACCGATTGTTCAGATATAAGGTTTTTTGGCCAAAACTTCTGCAATTAAAAAGTTAGGAACGTAAAATTTTGCAACTCGAGTACTTTATATTTATGTAGTGTATATAGAGAAAATCAAAAAGATCGGGCAAATGTAACATATAGCCCCCATACAACCGATTGTTCAGATATAAGGTTTTTTGGCCAAAACTTCTGCAATTAAAAAGTTAGGAACGTAAAATTTTGCAACTCGAGTACTTTCTATTTACGTAGTATATATAGTGAAAATCAACAAGATCGGGCAAATGTAACATATAGCCCCCATACAACCGATTGTTCAGATATAAGGTTTTTTGGCCAAAACTTCTGCAATTAAAAAGTTAGGAACGTAAAATTTTGCAACTCGAGTACTTTATATTTATGTAGTGTATATAGAGAAAATCAAAAAGATCGGGCAAATGTAACATATAGCCCCCATACAACCGATTGTTCAGATATAAGGTTTTTTGGCCAAAACTTCTGCAATTAAAAAGTTAGGAACGTAAAATTTTGCAACTCGAGTACTTTATATTTATGTAGTGTATATAGTAAAAATCAACAAGATCGGGCAAATGTAACATATAGCCCCCATACAACCGATTGTTCAGATATAAGGTTTTTTGACCAAAACTTCTGCAATTAAAAAGTTAGGAACGTAAAATTTTGCAACTCGAGTACTTTATATTTATGTAGTGTATATAGAGAAAATCAAAAAGATCGGGCAAATGTAACATATAGCCCCCATACAACCGATTGTTCAGATATAAGGTTTTTTGACCAAAACTTCTGCAATTAAAAAGTTAGGAACATAAAATTTTGCAACTTGAGTACTTTCAATGTATGTAGTGTGTAGAGGAAAATCAAGAAGATCGGGTAAATATAACATATAGCCCCATACAACCGGTTGTTCCGATATAAGGTTTTTTGGCCAATACTTCCGCGTTTAAAAAGTTAGGAACGTAAAATATTGCACCTTTAGTACTTTCTACATATGTAATGTGTATAGTGTAAGTCAGTACAATTGAACACGTATAATATATAGCCTCCATACAATCGATTGTTCCGATAACTCGGATCCTATTATTTTGTAAGTTTTTTTAAATTATAACAAAGATGTGTAATGAGTATAGTAAATATAGTTAAATTGAAACAGGCTGTACTGGGGATCGAACAGTGAAAATCGTGACGCTTATTCATGAAAGGTATATAGCCTTCGGCACAGCCGAAGACAGCTTTCCTTACTTGTTTTTAAATAAAATCGATTTCGATTTGCCTGAAATATATTGGATTTTTACCACTAAATCAATTATTTACTTAAAACGTGCAATGTACTTGCAGATTCTCTAGACAGCCTCCTTAAGTATAACTGCGCCTCGTGCACAGCTTAGTTCCACCCAGATATTGGTCTCAATGAGCGCCCTTCGTTTCCTTTCCTTGTCGTTATTTTGCTTCACCTTGCGTGCGATACCTTTCTTTTTTTTTTTTTTTACTTAATCTATTTTTTTTTTACTTTAATTTCATTTTAAAGCCTTTATATTAAGTCGCTTTCTTGTTTGCACCACCTTTTCCATACGAAATTTCGTAATCTTCCGTGACAATGCAATGTGAATGAAAAAAGTATCCGCTATGTGGCGCACGGATCAAAAAATACGGTAAATTCATTTAAAAATTGAAAATTTTGGACGGATATTTGAGGAAGCTTACCGGTAAGCTAGATTATTGAAAATTTGCATACATATGAACAATTGAAGACAATACAACTTGTTATACAGGAAATTCCGCTAGATGTCGCACTAATCGAGAACATTCAAAATTCTTGAAAAACAGGGGGGAATCTCGCGATCGATTTTTGTGTTCCTTCAAGGTTAGTTAGAGACTTGAATTTCGACACATTTTTCACAACCCGATAACAATACAATCCCTCATCAAACAAATTCCGGTAGGTGGCGCACGGATCGTGATATTTCGAAAACTAGTTTGAAGTTAGGAATTTTGCGATTGCATTTTGACTAACTTACTGGTAGCCTAGGAACTTGAAACTTGGCATTAAATTGGGAACGGCGACACTAGAAATAGTAAAAGTCAAAATTCCGATAGATGTCGCACTGGTCGAGATAATAACAAATCTTAAAAAAAAATTAAAAGAATCCTGGAATTTTTCGATCGATTTTTGTGTAACTTGAAGGTTAGTTAAAGACTGGAAACTTGACACATTTGTCACAACCCGATGACAATGCAATCCCTCATCAAAACAATTCCGGTAGGTGGCGCACGGATCGAGATATTTCGAAAACTAATTTGAAGTTAGGAATTTCGTTACCGAGGATCTTGAAACTTGGCATGAAATTGAGGGAACGGCGGCACTACAAATAGTAAAAATCAAAATTCCCATAGATATCGCACTGGTCAAGATAATTGCAAATCTTTAAAAAAAAATTAAAGGCACCTGGAATTTTGCGATCGATTTTTAGTAACTTCCAAGTTAGTTAGAGACTTGAAACTTGACACATTTTTCACAACCCGATAACAATACAATCCCTCATCAAACAAATTCCGGTAGGTGGCGCACGAATCGAGATATTTCGAAAACTAATTTGAAGTTGGGAATTTTGCGATCGACTTTTGACCACCTTCCAGGTAACTTAGGAACTTGAAAATTAGAAATTAGTTGAGGGAACGGTGCTATCATTATAGCACGGCTGCTACTGTTCTTGCATAAGTTCGTGCATAAGTTAAAAACCTGACCAGAGTAAATGAAGAATTTAGAGAATGTTAAAATGTATGTACGATAGTGCGTGATATTCTGGACTGGGTATGTACTAGGGATGCTACGAAAGTGACCTTATCTTGGACGTATATTATAAGAACCAAATAGTTAGAAGGTAACTTATCTAGGCCTTACTTGGATTTGAAACCGGATAAATCAAATTAGATGTATCGGAAACGGTAGCCATATTGAACTGCACACGAAACAAATTTAACCTTTATGTATACACCCGTGGTACCCGGATAACCAAATGGGTTTATTTTACGTTTTTCAGATATAAAACACTGGAAGACAAACTTTATATTCATAATATGCCTTAAGCTGGGTTTTGATTGTTAATTGGCACAATTGTTACAATTTGAAACGGTTACAGTATGGGCATAGCTGTCAATAATCGAATACTAACGATTAAATCGGGTTCCCAGTTTTTACCCGGGTTAGGTTAGGTTAGGTTCAATTGGCTGCCGCAGAGGCACACATAGGCCAGTATTAAAAGGCCCGTTGTGATACCACCAACACTAGGAAAGTGAGTTCCGGGACCCTGCCATATGGAAAATCCCGATATTATCGGAATTCTCCACATAGCAGAATCCCGGGACTGGCGTTCCTATACCGTTACTCCTCCTCGAACCATTTAGATGACTTGATGAAGGCCATCAGGTCATTTATGTCCAGCTCCGTGACCTGGCGTAGGCTAACCAGGAACGGAACTCCCAAAAAGCGCATTCTCGCGCCACTTAAAGCCGGGCAGTTGCAGATGAGGTGCTCCACCGTTTCCTCCTCCTCATCATCCTTACAACTCCTACAGCATCGTCGGTAGGGCACACCTAGTCTTTCTGCGTGCCTACCAATGAGGCAGTGCCCAGTTAATACGCCTATTAATATGGAGATTTCTCTTCTCCTTAGGGCATAAATTTTCCTTGATCTTTTATGATCCCATTTCGGCCAGGTTTCTTGGGATATCCGGCATCCTGGAGATTGCAGCCATCTTTTTGGCTTGGTGGATTGTGTACTCCTTCAGCATAAGCTTGTATGTGGCAAACGGCATACCCGTTTATCCCGAAGAACCTGCTTGGTCGTGCCCTGCCTCGCAAGTTCGTCTGCCCTACAATTTCCCTCAATGTCCCTATGCCCCGGGACCCATGTGAGGTTCACGAGATTCTGTTGGGCCATCTCTTGTAGAGATCGACGACAGCTGAGCGTCAGTTCAGAGTTGAACGAGTAAGAGCCAAGGGATTTGATGGCCGCCTGGCTGTCTCTGAATATAAAAATGTCCTGTCTGATAGTGTGTTGGCCTATCCAAGCCGCGGCGTCCATGATTGCTGAAACTTCAGCCTGGAAGACACAGCAGTGATCAGGTAGTCTGGAGGAGAGCTCAAGGTTCAGATCCTTTGAATAAACCCCTCCTCCAACTCTGCCGTCTAACTTCGAGCTATCCCTGCTGGGAATGTTGATTTTAAAACCGCTATCTCCGACTGTTGTGGTCGCACAACGATCTGTGCTCAGCGGAAGAAAGCTATAGGAAGTCAAAATACTGGCGTGTCCAGTAGTGCTTGCGCCCCAGCCGGACGTTTCGCTTAGACGCAGAGCCGATGCTGCTGCTACCCGGTGCCCTTCCAGATCGAGTGGCACAATTCCAAGAATGGCCTGGAGTGCTTCATTGGGCGTTGTTCATAACGCACCGCTTATACACTATATATGTTTTTTAATTCAAGTCGATATGTACCGAGGTACCCGGGTACCACGGGTGTACACTAGTGTAAGTTTTTTTCTGTGAACACACAACGGTTAAAAAGACATTTCTCTCATGAAAAAAAAAAACCTAATTGAATATTTGTTATCTATGAATCGTTCTTATAAAGAATATGACCTACTTTTTTTGCTGTTTGTGTACTTACTGAAGCTGCCAGAGCTTCTTCTTCAGAACTTCTTCTTTTTTATGGTATATACTACGAAACTAGTTAGAAAATAGGTACAAAAAATGAACTTTGAAAAAAAGTTATTAAAAAATTGGATCGTTTGACCCATCGTAATCGCAACCAAAGCTCCGTAACATCACTGTAGTTTGAATTCTTTGTGGGAATTGTGCAAAAAATTTTAATAACGCAACAATGTTGATACCATCATAAAGTATAGCATCAATGTTTACAATACATACTTTATATATTTTAAAATATATATTAAAATTTTTTGTTAGTAAATATTTCCATATTTTTCAGGTATTTTCCATGAGAGTATTAAACAGTAAAATATTGCTGCAATTTATTTAAGAGCTCTCTTTCGGTTCACAATAAAAAGCGCTAGATGACTCTGCATAGTTTTACATGCTTTTACGAGTAGAAACCTACACAGAACCACACATACAAGTGGCTTTCCGTGTTTGTCTGTCCGTATGTTTGTTCAGGCATCACTCAAAAACTTACACATAGAATCAAATAAACTGTGCACTGATATTACCTAGAAAGTTAAGGAAAATATTTTGTTTTCGCTGTATACAATAGAACTAGGATAAAACTTTTTTTTCATGCAGCTACATTTTAACAGGAAACTAGCTGTAAAATAACACTTGCTGTTAAGGAGGCAATCAGAGCCTATGTCGGGAATACCAAAATTTAAATTAGAAATGATCTCGTTTTTACTCAAAAACTGTCAGACTGCCATTAAATAAAGGTAGGCATATACATAATTTGGCCAGCCTGACGAAAAATTTCGCTCAGTACTTTTTGGATAATTCAATATCTACAATACTATACGCAACTCAATTGTTTTATTTCAATGGATATGCATGCACATTAGAGCGTATCGCCAAAAAAAAAATGTTTAAAATGTTCCCCCCTGGTTCGAATGTTTAATTGTTAGTGATTTCAAAAAGGGGAAAAAAGGACGTGTGGCTCTCGGGGACTGCCCTTTACCGCGGCATATTACTTTTTATCAACTTATGCAATTATAATATTTATGAAAACTCAATGAGCATATTTATGACTTTAGAGCAGTACAGCCTTAACCTGTTAACAGTATAGCCTATACAGCTCCAATGCTTATGTACAACGTCACACTGTTAGTAGTATAGCCTAAATGTAGGCAACGCTTACAGATCCAATTTTAATGTAATGTAATGTACAGCTCCAATTTTATCTAATGGGCCTGTTGTGAGGGGTATATGAACCAGGTGAAAATATGCTGGGTTGGCGAACACCCAAACTACCCACATGACATATGTACATACATATCTATGGAAATAGCAGGCGAGAGCGTACCAACAAAGACATGATCGGCGATCATAAAGAGTATTAAGCGCGCGACCAGGCAACTGATGGAGCGGTAGGACAAAGTCACACATAGCGGTTGGCAACCAACCTTTTATCTTATACCTTTCATGAATGTGAAATATCAAAGGAACCATGATCCGATATTTCATATAGACCCATATCCCTTTTATAGGAATGATGCGTCGAAACCGAACTAACAAGCTTTGCCGATGACGAAGCTAATTCTTGTTTGACGCCCACTAGTTTGTGTGCTCTGAGATACATTACGTAGCTTCAACACAAAGGTCAGATAAAATAACTGGGTTGGTGTATGAACAGCAGCCGAAGTCTTCTAAATAGCTTACATGGTTGGCAGATACACAGATATGATTCGATGAAGATGGTCTATACGGGGCAACATGATAAGAACAAAAGGCATCAAGGGTATATGTCCGCAAGCAGACCTTGTCAACCTTAGTTGGGTTGTTTTTCATTCTCCACCTTTAGAAATCGAATGAATATAAGTATGTGTATATGTATATGCGGCGGTGAGCGTACAGATCCGTTTAGATTTTTTTTGTCTGGAGATCGCTAAATCGGATGATTATACCGTTTTTCCTCTAAAGTTGTCAACCACTTTTAAGAGGATATAAAAGGGACAAAACTGGAGGATGAGAGTTAGTTAATAGAATGGAGCTGACCGGTGTGCATCGAAATAAAAATTTATTAAACAAATAAAAGCAGTATAAAGAAAGTACAGTCAGCGGACTTAAAAAAAAAAAAAAAAAAAAAAAAATATTAAAGCCGCGTGCACTCGGTTCCGGAAAAAGTGGAAGTGTGTTGGCAGCCAGAATGAAGTGTTGTGATTAACCAAGGGCCATAATAAGGTACCGCCACAATTAACTCGCTTATAACTTGCGATCGTTTAAAAGATCAGAGAAACATAAAAGCAAAAAAAAAAAAAAAGAAAGAAAAAAAAAAAAAAAAAATTTTTTTTAAAAATAAAAATAAGCACCTGAAGTAGTGCTCGCCTCAATACCCTAGTGCGAGAAAAAGAAATTTAAAGAACACACAAAATAAAATTGGGAAAGCGTGGTTTTTGCAGCCACAACCACTACGTGCCTACAAAATCAAAGTCAATATTAACTACTGGTCACCCTGGATAATGCGACCATAACCATCATGTACCTCATCATCAAAGACGAAACGCGCACGGCGACTGAAGCAGCATCATCTTAATTATAACTAAGCTTTTTCAAAGTTAATAGCATTCTCTGTGTTAATTCATTAATCTTTGCCGTTTTTTAATTTAAATTTTTTTTAAATAATCTAATAGTTTTGCGAATTTGGATTAGCTAAGATTTTCCGAGGTTTCTTTCTTCTAGTTACTTGAAAATCAATTTATTCTAGATTTACCTAAGTAAATGATTTTTTTTTTTTATAATGCATATATCGTCATTATAGAATTAATATTTTTCGCCTACTCAAAATTTTATTTGGTAACTGAGATTTTTTTTTGCGTGAAAACACATAGTGATTAATTGCTATTGTTGTGTATTGCATACATCTAGGCGTCGGACCGCTGACTTGTGAGTGAGTGTATATATATCTATGTGCATGTGAACATAAAAATTAAGCCAATCCCGACGAATTAGCCTAACGAGCGAAACTTTTGTTTGCTAGCTCGACAGCACTAACGAACCCCTTTAGAACGTCGAACCTGTTCGACGTCACATCAGCAACATCGTCAACGTTGGGCCCACCGCAGACGCTGAAGGTATGTGGGTGAGTAAAATATAAAATCTTTTCTCGATCACTTGCTTTATTTATGTATGTACATAGGTATACTCAGGCCAACACAGCGTTTTGTGGGTGAGCAACTCACACGCCTGCTTACATATTTACATACATATGTGAGCAAATATATAAATTACCCTGTTTAATTTTTATATACAAAACGAGGGCTGGTGAAGTCCGTACGTTTTCCGTTTTATGGTTGATTCGTCTTGGCCTAATTTCTAAAAACCACATTTACATTCGAATTTTCTTTGAAATTAATACTATTTTCTTTTGTAA
This sequence comes from Campiglossa producta, assembly GCA_964058755.1. Classification (NCBI taxonomy): domain Eukaryota; kingdom Metazoa; phylum Arthropoda; class Insecta; order Diptera; family Tephritidae; genus Campiglossa; species Campiglossa producta. The sequence continues at coordinate 111,844,195 of CAXKVI010000004.1, read as the reverse complement.
TTAAAGACATGTAATACGCTCAGATATTCCTATGGGTTTTCGCGCGTTTAAGAATTAATAAAGGAATGATTAGACTTAATTAATAATGTAAATGAAAAATTTTAAATTGTGAAGAAATTTGTAATTCATGCATTTATCATATAATAACGTAAACGCTAGACCTTCTTAAGAATGTAAATGTAAGAATTGAGTTTTCGAAGAATTAAACTTATCATACACGCGTTCGTCATCATTGAAGATTAGTCTTTAGAATTAAAGAATATTGAAATTGAAGAATTAATAAATTAAAGAATATTGTTATTTGGAATATGGTAATATAATGTGGTAGAAGTTATTTCTCTTGATGGTGAAATGTAGAATTATGCGATGGTAAGTATGTAAAAGATTAAAAATTGGGTTAATGGAAAACAAATGCGAACCATTAACAGGTAGGGTGGGTTAAGAGCGAGGGAGAACTAACATCGTATAATTCCCTCAAACACAAAATGTTGTTGGCTTCGAGATTCGAAAATTCGCCTTTCAATCTCTAAAGAAGATGACCGAATAACATCTTTAGCTCCATTTCTGAGCTTCACTTTTTGGCTGCCTTTTGGTCTAGTCGCTGGACAATTTCTTTCGAACATTCTGCATACTTTTATATTTTTTGTACGACTTTCGCTGTGTGCATCGAAGCAAGCCCACGCCCATTTTCCCTGAGCCACGCTGAAGCAGAGCTAGGTATGCAGACCCGCTTTGATTGCATGCACCTACCTTTACTTTCCCTTTCTTGATTTAGCAGCCACTTAGGAGAGAGTCGTTACACTGTTGCTAATATTAGTACAACGTCATACGCCGTTGCTCCCAACGAAGACTAACATGGTTCAGTTTTCTGCGTCGAAGACTAACACAGTTCGCATAGAACTGAACTTTCTTAGTTTTCAGGAAATATTTTTTTTTTTCAAATACAGGGTGTTGGTTTTAGTAATGATAGAATAAAATCTGAACTTGGCATGATGGGCTAAAAGTTTTTATAGATGAAATATTGCCTTAGTATACCTTTCTAAAAATTTATCACTTTTGAAAATCGAACTTAAAATATAGAAATTATAGAAAAAAAACTAATTTCGCTGTTTTTACAGGGTGACAATAAAATTTTAAAAAACTGATGTCGCTCTCGTTGTCGATAAGGTAGTATAAAAACAAAAAACTAATAAAAATGATTACAAACTAAGTGAACATGATGGATATAAGCTGACAATAATTTCAACGCAGCTTGGTGTAAGAGGTACACACTGCGGGCTTAGAAATTCCTAATCCCCTTGGTTCTTGGTGCGATAATTTTTTTTCCTCGTTACAACGTGATACGCTCTAATGCACATGTTTTTTTTTTTTTAATGATATTGTTTACTACCCAAGCGAACTATTAAAACAAATTAAAATGCAATTAAAAAATTCGAATGACAACTTTAATAAAAACTGGCAGTCAAATTATTCAAACCAAATATTAAACATTCACTCAGTAATTGAAAATTGAAGATGAAGTATTCGAAATATTTCCAAAATATATTCGCATATCTTTTAATACTACTACAACTTAATTTGAAAAATGTGTACTCCAAGGTGCGTTTGCTTTTAATTAATAACATAAATTTGACTTGTATTTCATCTAGTGCATCTCTCCAAAAAAACTTTACAGAGCAATCTTGAACTCATCTATAAAAAATTTGAGTGTACTAAACAAGATCCAAACGGCTTGGTAGACAAAATAAATTGTTCTGTTTCAAAGAACTCACAACTAACTATGCTTAATTTTGAAATACAATTCAGAAAGGATTTGAAAAGATTTAAGGGAAATTTATTACTTACAGTACCACGAGGTGCAGCCAATTTTGTAGTTCTCAACTTAACTAACATTAATGGATGTGAAATGGTAGCCAATAAGAATCAAGGTCCTCTGCTTACTCATGTGATCAGCACAATTAGTCACTATGGAAATATATTACAAAAATGTCCCTACAAACGTGGCATTCCATATTATGTTCATGGTCTTCGTATAGATTTGAGTTTCTTGCCGGCATTCACATTTGAAACTGATGTGACTGGTGTATTTGATTTTTTACGTCAAGGTGCTAAAATTATTACGGGTATGGTAGAGGCTCGCATACAGTTACGGCGCAAAAATTAGTTGGATTAACAAAAGGTGGTGAATGGAGATTCTCCATGGGAGTTGATGGAGACGATCATGATGTTTTGTATGTACCTATGTACGAAATTGGAATTGTGTGGAATACAAAAACTATTTATAATAAATATTTATAAGCACTTAGCTTTTTCTCTGGTTTACCAAAAGTTTTTAAATGCAAAATACGACACCAAAAGATTCCATTCACACAATTTTTACATGGCTTTATGTTATGAGACATTTTATTTATTTCAAAAAAATTTTTATAAACAGCTTTTAAAAAAATTTAATTTTTACATGATTTTCAAATTAAATTTTTTAAATTTTTACATGGTTTTATGAATCGCGGAGTACTGCTTTGAGATTATTGGATTACTCCCTATACTTCTTTGTTCATTTACTAAATAATGAGGACCATTTCATTTTTTCATTAATATTTAAACTAACAAATCTCCTACTCCAGATCAAGTCGAAAGTGTTTTATTTTATAACAGAATTTTAAAAGTACTGGTTTTCTTAGTTTTCGTATGACACTTTGTTATGAGCTTTTGTACATACCCATCACGGAGGAAAAGGTTAGGTGGGCGGTTAAAAGCTTCGAACCGTTCAAGTCTACCGGGCCAGACGGGATTATTCCCGCACAACTCATAAACACGCTGGAGACATCAGCCAAATGGCTGGTATTTCTCTATACAGCCTGCCTGGCTCTTAGCTACATTCCGTGCTCCTGGAAAAGTGCCACGGTAGTGTTTATTCCTAAAAAAATAATCCTAAAATGGTCCCAAAAAGACCCTCAAATGTTCCCAAATTGACAAAAAAAGTTATCCCAAAATGATCAAAAAATTATCCTAAAATGATCCCAAAATGACTCCAGAATGATCCGAAAATGACCCCAAAAATTCAACCCTAAATTATTTCAAAATAGTCCCAATATATTCCCAAAGTACCCCTAACTGATCTCAAAATGATCCTAAAATAATCCAAATATGATGCCAAAAATACCCAATACAAATACAATACGGTAAAATGGTAACCATGAGCGGCAACCCTACTTGAAAATATTTTAGTTGGATCCCGGATCGGTCCCCATACAAAAAAAAAGTTTTTCCAGTCCACCGCCACAATTCTTACCCTAATCATTTTTTACTCCGAGTTCAAATTCTAGTAGTGACTGACATCATATGATGTGATGTGATGATGTGAAAAGAGATACCGACAGTCACTACTAGAATTTGAACTCGGAGTAAAAAATTATTAAGAGAAGAATTGTGGCGGCGCTCAAGCCATGAACAACGGTGTACGGCTCATTAAAATCGCCCATCGGGGGGGCGTGGCAAAAAAAAGAAAAAATTTTTTGGGATCGCCTTCAAAATATCTTTAATCCTAGGAGTGGACTGGAAAAACTTTTTCTGTCGATCTACCCTAATGTACACCCCCCTAGTGGAAAAACCCCATGAGCATAGTCTTAGAATCAATCATACTATCAAAATTGTATCCAAACCGGTTCCGAGATAGTCCGGATATACAAATATACTGCGGTAAGGTGGCAACCCTTTCATTTGATACCCATATTGGCATATTTTTCTACAAAATTAAAAAATTTAGATAGGTGGCAAACCGCACCAAGTGGTAAATCAGCAAGTGGATAATCTTAGAATCAATCATACTATTTATATTCAAAATTGTATTCAAATCGGTCAAGCGGTTCCCGAGATAGTTCGGATATACAAATATACATACAAGTTTAGCTCGTTCAAAGTTATAAGATGATGGTTATATAGCATTGATTCCCACAGAGACAAATTTTGGCAGCTTTTTTGTCGAAAACGGTAAGGTTTTAAACAAAAAAAATTACCTAAGACCTAGTTGTAGAAAAAGTTGTACAAAATATCAGTATAGAGTGGAGAAGTTTTTTCTATAGATGAGAGCATAGAGTGAAAACATCTACCCTGTCGCTCTTAAATTATGTTATAGGGAGTGCGCTCATGCATGCTAAGCTCAACTAGGTATAAGAACATATTTTCCACACCTAATTAGTGGCTGACAAATTATTTACACATTACTGTAAATTTTTCCAATTGTTTTAACATTTATACATATATTTGAGCTGCTAATTGCGAACTAACAATGCCTAAACAATTAGCTTGGGGTGCATACATACCTACTTTTTTGGTTAATTACCTCAGCCAAAATTTGAAAAAAGTTTAGACTAAATGGAATCGTAGTTGATACATTTATGTTCTAGATTCAGCTTGATCTAAAATATGTGCGATCTTTATTTATTCATCGGTAGCTGAAATGGCTAAAATGATATAATTTTTATAGGTCATTCTATTATGATTTTCCCATAAATTTTTTAGGCGTGGCACCGTCCACTTTTCAGGGAGGCATATTTGAAAATTTCACTGGTCATAACTTTTAAACTGATTACGGTAGAACGATGAAATTGGTGCAATCTATACTAGCATAATAGGGAGTATAACTGATGTAATTGGAGGAAATCGCTTCCCAACCACGCCCACTTCCGAAATGGAATAATACGAAAATCATATGTAAACTACCGCTGGATGTTTCATGTTTACCCCAACTTAGACTTCTTTACTTGTTTTTAGTTTCATTTTTTTTTTTTTATTTTGCAGTGAAATTTTTACTAGCTGAGCTATCAATGTCGGGGTTTTTTGATTTCCTCTTGTACCTCCAGCTCCTGCATTAAAATCTCCATCATAGAACCTGGCTGTCCCCTGATCTTGTTAATGCATTTACTTTTTACTAATATCGCTTGTGACAATAAAATCTGGTGGTGGTGACGGGAGGGGGCCGTGGGGTCGCTAGTCTTGTACCCCCATCCTTAAACTTCGGTTAAGTTGGTTAAGTTAAGAAGTACGATGAGCTGATTCCATTTAGCCATGTCCGTCTGTCCGTCCGTCCGTCTGTTTGTATGAAGGTGTTAATTTATATGAGAACAATCTTTTGTCGGAACCAGAAAAATCGGACCAAAACTCCCCATAGCTCCCATAAAATCGATAGTTCCGATAAACGGATTTTGCTTCTGTAATAAAATATTTAGGAACGTCAAATTTTGTAACTATCGCTCTTTTTGCATGAACAATACCGATGTTGAAAATCATTGAGACTCGATAATATTTCTCTTAGCCTCCATACAATCGATAGTTCCGATAAACGGATTTTGGGCTATAGCTCTTGTTAATCAAAAGGTAGAAACGTAACTGTCGCTCTTTTGTGCATGTGCAATGTCGACAGTAGGATTGATTGCGTATTTTATATAACAGCGTAAGAGCGTCACTCCTTTATAGTGTGTTCATGTTTCAAATAACGTGACTCATACTCATGAAAAGTATAAAGCTTTCGGCACAGCAGAAGACAGCATTTTCCTTACTTGTTTTACGTTCTCTTCGGTTCTCTCCTATGCAAATATCTAGAATTTCATTATTTGGAAAATAACATGCCAATGTTTGAGCCTAGAATAGAGAACGGCTAGTCTGAGAAAATTTCAGTCTAGGCAGCTTTTGTAGGGAATTCAATTTCCTACAAAAATTTGTTCAGATAAATGGTGTTTTTCAACAATGATTTGTCGTTTTTATACCAAATTGGAGGTTAAGTCTATAAAATCTAAACTAGCGATGATAGATTATTATTTAAAAATCTGAAAAAATTACAATAATTTTTTTCAACTTTCTTAAAAAGAAAAAAAAATTTTTTTTGGCCTAGTCTAATGCACATGGTTTTAGTGATATTTTTTACTACCCAAGCGAACTATTAAAACAAATTAAAATGCAATTAAAAAGTTCGAATATCAACTTTAAAAACTGGCAGTCAAATTATTCAAACCAAATATTAAACATTCACTCTCTCATTGAAAATTGAAGATGAAGTATTCGAAATATTTCCAAAATATATTCGCATATCTTTTAATACTACTACAACTTAATATGAAAAATGTGTACTCCAAGGTGCGTTTGCTTTTAATTAATAACATAAATTTGACTTGTATTTCATCTAGTGCATCTCTCCAAAAAAACTTTACAGAGCAATTTTGAAGTCATCTATAAAAAATTTGAGTGTACTAAACCAGATCCAAACGGCTTTGTAGACCAAATAAATTGTTCAGTTTCAAAGAACTCACAACTAACTATGCTTAATTTTGAAATACAATTCAAAAAGGATTTGAAAAGATTTAAGGGAAATTTTTTACTTACAGTACCACGAGGTGCAGCCAATTTTGTAGTTCTCAACTTAACTAACATTAATGGATGTGAAATGGTAGCCAATAAGAATCAAGGTCCTCTGCTTACTCATGTGATCAGCACAATTAGTCACTATGGAAATATATTACAAAAATGTCCCTACAAACGTGGCATTCCATATTATTTTCGTCGTCTTCGTGTAGATTTGAGTTTCTTGCCGGCATTCACATTTGAAACTGATGTGACTGCTGTATTTGATTTTTTACGTCAAGGTGCTAAACTTATTACGGGTGTCGTAGAAGCACGCATACAGTTACGGCGTAAAAATTAGTTGGATTAGCAAAAGGTGGTGAATAGAGATTCTCCATTGGAGTTGATGGAGACGATCATGATGTTTTGTATGTACCTATGTACGAAATTGGAATTGTGTGGAATACAAAAACTATTTATAATAAAGTATTTATATGCCCTTATATTATCCAATTTTATCAGGTATACTCCCATCGATACTAGTATGCTTTGTGCCAAATTCCGACGTTCCATCATAATCAGTTTAAAAGTTACGACCAGTCAAATTTTCAAAAATGCCTCCCTCAAATTATATTATTTTAGTCATTTCAGTTACCGAGATATGTCAATTAATGTGATTTTCGAAATTTTCGATTTCGCTCATTTTCAATGGCAACCTACCTTAGTAACCTTAACACAAAATTTCATGCAAATATCTCAAATTTTACTCAAGTTATCGTATACGCGGACAGATGGACGGACATGCCTTAATGCACTTCTCTTTTCAATTTTAAAACTTTCATAGATGGAACTCTATATCTATCTCGATTAGTTTGTGCCGTTACATAGTAACGTTATGTGGACAAAATTATAGAACCCTTGTACTAGTACAAGTACGCTTTGTATAATAAAGTAAAAGAAAGTAAAAAAGTAGTTACAATAGCTCCAACTTTGTGTGTTTTGAATTTATTTCTTGAAATCTTACCTCTTTAGGCTTTGCTTATGTCTTATGTGGACATTGGTGAGCCCACAGAAGTGCTCCGGACCAAAAAATGTAGTGACTGTGTAGTAGAATTATCAAATTTCCTTCTAGTTAAGAAAAAAAAACTCCTGAGAAGGGTGGACACCTTGCCGCGGTACGAGGGCTTAATTCGATAGCCACAGGGCTACGCTACCCTTGTGATCATAGATCCGCATGACACTACATCACGAGAGCAGCCTAGCCTCTCTGGCGCGACGACAAAGATCTTCCCCCTCCCATTCCAGGGTGTTATGCGATACCGTGCCCATTGGACTTTGGCAGCCGGGAGGCAAATCGTGGCTATAGTCGAACGGAGCCTCTCTGATACCGGGCCGCCTCAGAGAGTATCTATGGTCTTACCGCGGTATGGGGCTATGCCGCGGCGGACGACACACTTTCCCCTCACTCTTTCCTTGATCCTAAGCTGGCCTTGTCCGGCGATGGGTCTTACGAACAAGATGAGAAACACAAAACAAAACAATAAACAATCAACAACTTCGTTCACTCCTCAGCAGAGGAGAGCTATGCTGGATCAAGCGAAAGCACAGCGTCCGGGGACAACCTCCACTTGAAAACCTACCGGGGGACCGACAGCGATGGCAACTACGGGTCGGTCAACCTATAAATCTCTATCAAGTCAGCGCGGCTGACTACACAGCTAAGCGGACAATGACGCATGCTGAACTTCCATCAATCGCTGGTATGAAAACCAGTCTCTCAACGCCTGTGGCAATGGTCTCACAACTTGGCCTCAGAGATCCAAAGGAAAGAGAATCAGTAAATGGGCTGTCAGCAAAAGGAGCGACCAAGAAAAACGCTATGGGTCCGGACTCCCAAGAGACATCTCCCCGCCGCTCTGCGTACCTGGAAAAACGATTGGCAGCTACGATCCTGAAAAAATATGAGGGAGTTCCGCAGGAAACGCTGTCGCTGAGTTCCAAGAAATTAAGAAATTTGTGGAGTTAGCACAATCTCTGATATCGGATTTCCAAAGCAGTTATGTGCCAAAGAGGGTAAAGGAAACCCTTCAAACGCCAGAGATCTGACGTGGAGTTAAAATCCCATCACAAGCGGCATCAAAACACCCACGGAGTGGGCAAACCAAGCTTTGCTGATGTAACCAAGGGCATGACCCTTATAGGCATTCTTGACCGAGGAAACGACCGTTTGCCCAAGGACCAGTGGCGGCACGTCCGGAACGCTCTCATCGACCTTTACTTGGAGTCGCGTGCGACGACGCAAGAACTGTTACACTGTAAAAGGCAGCGGCTGCAAGACTGGGTGAAGTGTACGAAGGTGCAAAAATCGAGGTCGTCGACTGGCTCCTGCTACGCCAAATCGCGCAGTTGCTCTGAACTCGTCGTTGAGAGACAGCCTTCGGGACAGGGCAGACCTCGACGATATGGGGACGGCAGGGAAGTCTGGTCGCTCTCATTTTGGTGGTGCTTCAGATAAACCTGCACAAATCTAAAGTAGCCTCGGCTGCTTTAAGTAGTCGTCTTTCTAAAGGTGACGTGGATGTGGTCCTCATCCAAGAACCCTGGGTCAAAAGCTCGAGGATTTGCGGATTGGGGACTAAGGGTTTCTAGCTTATTCGAGCCAGCAAGGAGGGCGAAGTCAGAACCTGTATTTTGGTTAAGTCTGACCTCAACACCTTTCTTCTACCTAACTATACCAATGGTGACATTAACGCTGCCACTTTAACAGTCGGCAGCACCAGCCTGAAGATGGCGTCGGTCTATATGCCCTACAACGCCGAAGAACTTCCACCACAAACGGAGGTGATTGGTTTACGAAGGCGTATAAATATATGATGAGCTTAGTTGTGTGTGCTTCAATTTAAATTTTACTTAACAAAATCTCATCCCCCCTTAGAAAAATCCTTGCCACGCGACTGCCGATCCCTATATCTATTTTAATCCGTATCCCTATATCCTTCGTATAAGAGGAACCCCGCCCCCTTTTTCGTTATCCCCACTTTTTTTGGAGGTGGTAGGGTTCGATCTCATACATCCTCTCACTAAATTTCAGTGGTCTAACATAAACAATTCCAGAGATACGGACAACGAAAAATTCCATTTATATGGGAGGTGCCACGCCCCCCATTATATATGAAAGTATTTTTTAGCCTGTGACCATCCCTGGAAGATATCCAGTGCGTGTGTAAAATTTGGTTTGGTTTGATCGGCTTATTCGTTTAGAAGCCAAGTTCGTCCATAGGTACGTAATTTGAATTTTATATAGTTATATAGGCAACCACCGGGAATGGGTTAAGGACAGCAACGCAATCATTAAGAAGTTTCAAAATTGTAGTGTGAGACTGCATGGCACGTAGGACGGCCTCACTGTCCGCCATAATGTAGATTCGCCAAGAGGATAGTTTCCTTCGAGGGCATTCCCTGCCACCGATTTCTGTGGATTGCATGGATTTCGGCTTTCGGGTGTACTTCGGTCCGTAGATAACAGCTCCTGTTTTCCAGCTTCGATCCATACGTATAGCAATTCTCCGAATTGGATCCAGCATATGGGTTTCCTGTTTCCCGGAGCACTCGATTCACGATTGAAACATTAAAGTTTCGCATGATCCTGATCGTAGGAGTTATGGCATCTCCTACTTGCAATATAGGCCTATATTTGTGGGATCCTTCTCTATCAGAATAGGGAAGGGAGGCGTATCCACAAGGGCACTTAAAGCATTAGCAGGGCACGTTGCCATCGCACCTGTTATACCGTCACAGACCAACCAATGTTGCTTACCTACTTAATTTATTTGCCGTTGTTCTTTTAGCAGTCTTAGGCCACCAGACTCAGGAAACTTTGGTGAATATTGGCTCCATAACTGTTTTAAAGGACCATTATGTCTTTTTGGGAGACAGACCCATGTTATAGTTATGGTAGCCTCTAAACGTGCCAGCCTCCTAGGGCTGGCTCTAACATGGACAGCTTTCTTCGCTCATCATCTTGATGAGCAGGGCTTGATGCATGCATAACTGTTACGTCAAAGCCATTGCCCTTCAAAAGGTGAAGAATCTCCTCTGTAACTAGGTTCTTGACTAAATCGATTTCAATAATAAATCAGTCAATCTCTATGCAGCCATTTTTAAACTCAACCAAGATCAAAGCTCAAGCCATATTTGTATTCATAAATTTTTCCTACACCAGTTTTTATTTTGAAATCCCAGTGCAGTCATCTTTCGAGTGAATAGTTGCATAAAAAGCACTCTACAGCTAAAGATACTTAACGAATGTCAATGTTTTTTTTTTTTTTTTGTGTAAGTCCAAGCAAAATTTAACAAATGACGCACGAAAATATACGCACGTACGCACACTGTCAAGTACGAAAAAGTATGCAAAGGAATTTTAAAGATTTTTACTACCTCGCTCTTTTTTGTAGTATCGTTTTCGTTTTGGCTTTCTCGTAAACTATTATACTTTGTTAGTGGTATAGTAGCAATAAAGTTACGTGAAATATGACCAGACGTAAAAATAAACGAAAAAAAGCAACTCAGATTCTACCACTTGACGCAAACAAACTTGTTTGGTTAAAAGCAAAGTCGCAATTCAGGGAATATCAGCTGCTTAGTTAGTTAAAAGCTATGTACGTAGGTAGAAGAGGCATAGTTGCGAAGGTGTGGAATAAGAAAATGTGAAAGTGAAGAAAGCAGTAATAGTTGAGTAGGGCCATAACTCAGTCCAGGCAATGCCATTGTTTATTTTAATCATTAGCATTTGTCGCTTCGTGTGTGCGTCAGGCAGTAAACAATGCGCTTCCTTTTTGCCTCATTGCAAACATTGTTGTAATCATCGTCATTAACACTTTCCCAAGTATATTGTCATTAATCGCATTTTCTTTAAGGTGAGATATTATGCTGTGAGCCGCTGTGAGATATCTTGTTTGTAATACAGCCCATCATGAATCGCTCACTTTATGTACCTACATTTTTATATCGCTTCATTTCATTTAACAGTTTGATGAGTTCGCAGTATGAAACACGGTAATTTGCGAGTTTTTATCTTAGTATTAAACTTTTTGATCTGTAAATAAGATAAACACTTAACGATGGAGGTGGCAAATAAGCCGTGTCAATTCGTCAGATAGTTGAAATCAAGGTCTTCCAATTTTTAATAATTTTTGTGGCGAGTTTCCTTTTATCACAAAAGAAATTTCGACCAAAAAAAACTCAAAAAACCCCAGATATTGTCCGATATACAAACGAAGGAATAAATAAAATGCCATTAGGTGACAATACTGACTGAAAATATCTTTTTGGTATATGACAAAATATACGTACCCCTCATTCGAAGTTGTCACCAAATCTTACCTACCAACATTATAAGCTTTCCAAAAGAGATTTTCAAAAAAATAGGTGGCAACTCCGTAACACACCGCAATTGGCAACACCCATTTATATAAACTAAAATGAATCATACTATCTTTATGCCAAATTTTATACACATCGGTCAAGCGGTTCTCGAGATATAAGAAAAATAAATTAAATGCGGCCAGGTGGCAGCCCTAGGTAGCAACCCTGCTTGAAATTGTCATATTTGCAATACGGTCGAAAATACCTTTCTTTTGATACCCATATAGGGATATCTTGTTCAATATTTTAACAAAATTGAGATAGGTGGCAACCCTGTGAACCGCACCAAGTGGCAACATCAATGTATATAATTTTAGAACGAATCAAATTGTCTATAGATATGTCAAAATTTATCGAAATCGATCAAGCAGTTCCCGAAATATACGAAAAAAATAAATAAAATGCGGTTAGGTGGCAACCTTGCTTGAAATTGTCATATTTAGTATCCTTTCTTTTGATACCCATATTGACATATCTAATTCTATATTCAAAAAAAAAAAAAAACAACCGGCAACACCAAAGTAGTAAGCCTTAGAACGAAGCATACTATAAATGTGAAAAATTTGATCCAAATTGATTCACCCGTTTCCGAAATATTGGTCGATATGAAAAAGAATAAAAAAGGGGTTAGATGGCAACCCTACCTGAGTGTATCTTCGTTGACATATGTCGCAAAAACCTTTTTTACACCCATAATAGCATATATCTATATTTATACAAAAATAGATAGTGGCAACACCCATACAAAAAATCTTTGAATGAGAAATTTGATCTGAATTTCTTCGCTCGTTCCCGAAATATTGCTCGATATACGAAGGAATAAATAAAATGGGGTTAGATGGCAACCCTGCCTGAATATTTAAGCCTTAACCATAGAATTAAATATACTATCTACAAAAAAAACTACAAGTTTACAAAGTTTTTATTTCCTAAGAAGTTAGATACTTTGAAAATTAAGATTTAATTTTTTTTTTAATTTGAATTTTTTAAAATCGTAAAAATTTTAAATATAACCCTTTTCCAACATTTTTGTTAAATAAATTAAAATGAAAGTTTTCGAAAATAAAAATTAAAATTTATGCACTAATAAAAAATTAAAAAAAAAACCTTTTGAAAATTTTTTTTTTTTTTCAAGTATTTTTTGTATATTTCGCAAATTTTAAAAAAATTAACTTAACTAAACTGAAAAAAAAAATTTGGCAAGGTTGAAGGTTAATCACGTCAAAGTCGCCTGAAGTCGAAGTTTTCTTTGAGAAAACTATTTTGCCACTTAAGAAAATTTTATTATCATTGAGAGAATAACCTTAACGTAGGTCCACCCACCTTTAGATCTGTTTTCGCAGGCCATGTCACACTCATATTTACTTTCATGTAAGCAGTAGTGGCAGTAAACTTGTGTGGGTAAGTTTACGAAACTGCCAACCACACTCTTGAGAAAACGTTATTATACAACGACGTTGCTCTGCATGCACTGAAAATTATTTGGTCATGACAGTTTTAACAATAATTACAACAATTTTCACGCTGTCACATAGCAAGACAGAAACAATTAATTTTGCATTATGATTGAGCAATAGGTATTGGATTGCAGGCGTTGCCAACAAGATACAAGATAATGAGCTGAATCCGTAGTGTGGCAGGAATCCAGGGAATTCTATTGCGTACAAACGAACATTATTGCGAACACAATAAGAGTGTAATGTCATCTCTGTGTGTATGCTCTGTTTTTATAGAGCTCTTAAGGGTGTGAGTATGTGAGTTCATACATTTGTGTTTGAAGCCACCTATTAAGCTGTAAATACATTTTTTTCTCGACAATAGCGCCACCTAACGAGTAAAAAATAAAGCACCTCGAATTGCAACAAAATTATACTCATTACCGCATACAGTTTAATTGGGTATCTCTGAAGATTTTTTGTGTTATTACTGGATAATTTGCGATTTACTGAGCTGATTTGATTTAAGTTTTCGAGACCATGTAGGGATTTCTTAGATATTTAAGATAATTTTCAATGGATTTTGATGATCTATAGCTTAAAAAAAAGGTGAAGAAAGCCTTCCAAAATGCTAAAATTCAGTGCTCTAGCTGCTTTCGTTTAGAAGTTATAGCGAAAATAAGAAAAGTTAAACATTTTTGGGTTATTTCAGGAGTGTTTTCGTGTTCACTTTCGTGGGTTTGCGGGACTGTTTTTTGTCTGGGACTGTTCAGTGTCGTGTTTGTGCCTTTTTCGTAAAATTTCGTAAGTCATCTCCAAACCAATCGCGAAATAACCTAGAAAAGTGCCTATATCAGCAATGATCCAAAAAGTCACAAAATGATCCCGAAGCTATACCGAAATGATGACTAGATTTATACAGAAGTATAGAAGAAGTCAATACCAAATATTCCAGAAAAAGGCCTATTTACCCTATAAAAATAAACTCAAATTTGTTTAAATTATGAAGAAAAATTTATTTTTGGAATATTTTTTTATTCAAAGTGGCCCAACCCTGATTAAAACGTACAAAAATTGCTCAAAATTAAAAAAAACGCGTGACAGAAGTTAACTTCTTAAATTCAGAAATAATGAAATATGAAGTAGGTGTATCCGAGAATGGTATGGAATTATGCCTAAATTAACAGGCATATTGAAATATCTAGGTCTATATTTAAAAAAAAATTGGGATAAGTGGCAACTCTGTAAACCGTCCTATGTAGCAACACCCATATGCCAAATTTTATCCAAATCGGTCAAGAAGTTCCCGAGATATACGAAAAAAGAAATAAATTGCGGTTAGGTGGCAACCATAAGTGGCAAGTCTGCTTGAAATTATCTTATTTGGAATACGGTCGAAAATATCTTTCATTTGATACCCATATTGTCATATCAATTTCAATATTTAAAAAAAATTGGGATAGGTGGCAACCCTGTAAACCGCCCTAAGTGACAATACCCATATATATAATATAAGAATGAGTCAAGTTGTCTTTATGCTAAATTTTATCCAAAGCGGTCAAGCTGTTCCCGAGATATACGAAAAAGTAAATAAGTTGCGGATAGGTGGAAACCCTAAGTGGCAATCCTACCTTAAATTATCTCTTTTTAGAATACCGTCGAAAATACCTTTCATTTGATACCCATATTGGCATATCTAGCTCTATATTTAAAAAAAAAAAATGGGATAAGTGGCAACCCTGTAAAAGGCCCTAACTATTATAATTTGTGCAATGTTAGCTAGATCCTAGAATTTCACCTTTTATTTAATTTGCACAGCTAAACATCGTAGTGAAAATAGCCTACGCCTGAAAGTCGGCTACAATTTCTATTTCCGTTGCATAATTTCCGTTGCATCATCAGCCATTTTCTCAAATTTTACTTTCAATCAAAACTTCATATCGCCGCCTAAGAGTTAACTTAAAAAATTTAACTCGCCCTAATGTTCAAACCGTAGTTTCTCAACAAAATAAAAGTCAGAGCGGAAAACCGGTTTCGAATCGAACCGTTTTTTGTACCGAATCACCTTTTTATCTGTTTATGAACCGAACCACTAAATGAATCATCTTTACTTTTAAAAGTAAAAATCGAACTGAAAAAATAATGAGAATCCATTTTATATATTTTAAAGTTTATTTTTACCTAAAAACCCTGTTAGCTGGGAATGGTTCGAAGCCACTGAGCTAAGCGCACCGATTTTTGAGGAGGTTTACATCTCTGGTAAAAATATGTATTATATGTTAAGCACCTCTTATTTCCATCGAACTTTTGTGGTACTTGATAATTTTTCAAGTCAAATCCGAACCACAGCTCTCTTCCATACAATAAGAACTCACACAATTTTTCACAAACAAATTTTATTCTCACACCACAAAATATAAAAATGTTTGCGGTTCACAATTTTATCGGCAAAAATGCAGCGCAGCAAACGTGCTATCAAAAAAGAGCACAAAGCAACAACAACAAGAACAGTACCAGATAACGTAAGATATTCACATGACCTTAAAAGAGTATAAAAACTATTCAAATTTAACAAATGCTCACAGTCGTTCAAGTGACACAAAACCAACTCTTCGTAGTCCAAGTCTTCACAGTCGCAGATCTTCGCAAAAACACAATGTCCAACCCGCAAAACAAGAAGGCTATTAGTTTGCTGTTCCAAAAGCCCTTGGAACCTGTATTCGTTACCCACGAGAATCAGGCGGATGGTAAGTCGTTACTAGATGTGCCAGACAGCTTTTACACTGATCAATATAGCGAGGTGAAGGAGGATATACAAAATCGTTTTGGTGAGGAGGTCGATGTGAAAATACCTGTGCGTGATTTGAAGACGAAGCCAAACTTGGACTACGCTAAGAAGTTGGGTAAGCGACACCAGTTTTCACTCTTCTATCCACCACATCGTCGTATTGCGAGTCAACTCATACAACAACTGCTGGATCCCGTGACGGAGGAGGATTTCATTTCAATGGCCGCTTATGTAAAGGATCGTGTGAATGCTTTTCTTTTTCAGTACGCCTTTGCGGTGGCCGTGCAACATCGCAAGGATACTGCCGACTTTCAAATACCAGTAATTGTTGAACAATTTCCCCAAAACTTTGTTGAACCTTCCGTCTTTCAAGATGCACGCGCTGAGGGAAAATTGGTGACTGATGCTGGAAATCGGGTGAGTAAAGTTCCGGAAATTGTTGGTGGGTCTTTGCGTGTCATTTAACCTCAAAAAGATGATGTAAAAAAAAAAATTAAAATTTCTGTTTTTAGAAAATCTTAATTTTTCACAATCGTCCTTAAAGTTTGATATCCCAATACATCCTGAAATTTTTGGAGGTTTTTTTTTTGTAGAAAAAAAATTTAAAATAGTACTTAAAAAATGTAGAAAAAACTACATACTACTTTTTAAAAAAAAAATCTTTTTTTACAATCCAGTTAAGTTGAATTCCTTTTTCGTAACTCAAAATTGAGTAATTTTGCGTTTAACAAATTAAAATCGACCAGAAAGTAGAAAAAATAATTTTTTTGAAAAAAAAATAGTAGTTAAATACTAGTTAAGAAAGTAAAAAAAAACGTTTTGCTACTATTTTTCCAAAAAGCGATTTTTTAATGTTAAAATTGGTTGGTTCCGGTGCTCATGTTTAATAGAACTCGACTAGAGAGTTTAAAAAATTTTTTTTTTTTTTTTAACTATTATTTTTTTATTTCTTTCAACTTTATTTGAGCTATGTTTGAAAGTAAATAAAATTATAAAATTTTTTGGAAAAACAAATTTTTTTTACCAAAAAAAAAATTAATTGTTTTGTGTTTAAATAATTAAACTCGACTAGAAAATAAAAAAAAATCAATAAAAACTTTGGAAAAAGTAGCAAAAAAATGTTTGTTACTATTTTAAGTTTTTTTTTTTTAAATTTTATATTTTTTTTATTTGTCTCTTGACTAAAAAGTTAAAAAAATATATATTAAAAAAGTAGTTAAAACAAAAAACAAAATTTTAAAAAAATTTGTGTTTTGAAAAAAAAAAAAAACATGAAACTCAAATTAGAAATTAATTTTTTTTTTTTTTAATAATTTTTTCTAACTATCTGACTTTTTGACTTGAAAACCCCCAGATGTGTCCAGAAATGTCTTCAGTTCAATATTCACTGCCTTACAGCTGAGTTATTACAACAACAACAACTTACTTAGATACAATTTCTCTCTCTCTCTCCCTCTCTCTTACTGCAGCGCCGCATTGAAATTCCACAAAACTTTACCGCTTCCGATCGTGAGGAAGAACAGCGCTTGAGCTACTTTCGCGAGGATATTGGCGTAAATAGCCATCACTGGCATTGGCATTTGGTCTATCCCGGCTCGGGCCCCATAGAGGTAGTGCGCAAAGATCGTCGTGGTGAACTTTTTTACTACATGCATCATCAGCTAATGGCGCGTTACAATGTCGAACGCTTTTGTAACAACTTAGCCAAGCTACAGCCACTAAACAATTTACGCGAACCCTTGAAGGAAGGCTATTTCCCGAAAATCTTATGCAGTCTCAATAATCGTACGTATCCAGGACGTGTAGCGAAAACGCAACTGAAGGATATTGATCGTGATGGTAGTGTTATGGAGTTGGCCGATATAGAACGTTGGATCAATCGTATAGTGCAGGCTATAGATCAGGGTTTCGTAACGGATGTGAGTAGAACAAAAAAAGGGTGAACCTTGAGAGCAATGCTGAGCTACCTTTACTTTTTTTCTTCACAGACTCGTGGCAACAACATTCCACTCGATGAAGTGCGCGGTATCGATCTACTCGGCGACATTATCGAATCCTCTACGCTCTCTGTTAATCCTGGATTCTATGGCGATGTTCATAATCAAGGCCATAATGCCATCTCATTCTCACATGATCCAGATTTTCGCTTCTTGGAAGAATTTGGTGTGATGGGTGATGTTACAACAGCTATGCGTGATCCAATCTTCTATCGTTGGCATGGTTATCTCGATACCATCTTCAATAGGTATAAAGAGAAGCTACCATCGTATACCGAACAACAGCTTGGCTATGATGGCGTGCACGTCGCACGCGCTGATGTTCGTATTATGAGCTCTGCAAAGAATATCATAAATACATTGCTCACGTATTGGGAAAAGTCTGATGTCGATTTGGCTGCTGGTCTTGATTTTGGTCCTAGTGGTAGTGTGTATGCTCTTTTTACACATTTACAACACTCACCATTTGAATATATGATTGAAGTGGATAATGAGAGTGGTACAGCAAAACGTGGCACGTGTCGTATATTCTTATGTCCAATTGCCGACGAGCGTGGCACACCATTGGCGCTAGATGAGCAACGTAAGCTGGCTATTGAGCTGGATAAGTTCACCGTAAATTGTAAGTAGAGCACGTAAAAATATGCTTGTGTTTTTTTTTTTTTTCAGAGAGAAAGAGACGAAAAGAAGATTGAGGTGAAAGAGAAGAAAGGGAAAGATAGATAGGGGTCACATTTTTTTCTTACAAGAAGTTACTACAGAGCTTTTTTATACAAACAATGCTTGAGCCTAGAGCTTTCGGGTAATAGTTCGTATTGAGGAGTGTGCTTTCCTTACTTAAGAGTAAGAGAGATGTAAGGAAGCTAAAAAGTATGAGAGTTTTCGTACTAGAGAACAAGTGAGATAGAGAGTAAAAACAGTTACTCCGAAGCTTTTTCATAAAAACACTGATTGAGCTAAGAACTTTCAGGTATTTCTCTGGTAGGTTTCTTTCCACGCACTGGTTTTAATATTGAAAAGCTATCAAATTTTTGAAAACTCATGGTTCAACACTATTTTGCCTGAGTTGTTGCATCAACAGCTTCAAATAAATTTTCTTAACTTTTTATGTTTAAGGCCGTTTGCAATAATCACTCAAACTTGAGCTTAAAATCTCGACCAAAAGCTTTATAAAGCTTAAAGTTTTGCTCTTAAAATGAAGCTGTTTACTTTTGGTAAATAAAGCTCTCAAAAATGAATAGCTTTTTGATAGCGGGATTTTAAACCATTATTGTTTTTGATCAGTTAATATTTAAACTCATTTCCTAAATGTCAAACAAGATTATTTCTTACTTGATCTTCAAGAAGCTTAAAAAAGCTTTTCAAACTTGTATAGCTTTGTACAATTTTTTTTTATTTTTTTTTTTCAGAGTACCCTTTTCAATAACTTTGAGTACTCCCAGAGATAAAGAATCTTTAAAATGAAAGAGCTTTTAAGCTTAAAGCTTCTTGAGCTAAAAACATTTATCGGTTTCTGATATATTTTCCCTGCCTTTTAAGCAACTATTGTTTATTTTATCTGATTTCTTGACACCTTTTACCCCAGTTCGGATGCTGTTTTATTTATTAACCTCCCGTACTTTCTTTTCATTTTTACAGTGGTGCCAGGTAAGAACAAAATCACCCAATCATATGACAATTCAAGCGTTACCATACCCTATGAACGTTCATTCCGTCGCATTGGCAACGAGCATCAGCCTTCGGATCCTCGTCAGTTAGCCGAGTTTCGTTTCTGCGGCTGTGGTTGGCCAGCGCATATGCTACTGCCGAAAGGCAAACCCGAAGGCATGCCGTTTCAATTGTTTGTTATGATATCGAATTATGATGATGATGCTGTATTGCAGACTAACAATGCGTGAGTAAAAGTGCTTAAAATATCTTAAGTATTTTTAATATAAGAAAGCTTTTTCCAGCTAATTTCTCAAGTGTTCATGATAGTGAGTTTAAAAACAATTTTTTTTTTTACTTGCAGCCCCGACGTTTGTGGTGATTCTGCTTCCTTCTGCGGTCTCAAGGACAAATTCTATCCGGATAAGCGTGCTATGGGTTTCCCATTTGATCGCACCTTACCAGCTGACACATTGACCTCTTTAACTGAACATTTTAGCAATATGAAGCAAACACCAATTAAAATAATCTTCCGTAATGAAGTTGTCGAAAGGAAACGTAATTAATTAATTTGATTAAGAGCTCCTCTCAATGTTGAAATATTAATGGAAAGGTAGCGACTCGTCCACAATGCGTGAATTTGGATAGTTTTATTTTAACCAGATATTTTTGACTTCTGAGATACTTATGAAAGAGGAATATGGGCTTATACATATATTAATTACTTCTAAATTCTTATGCACATCTTCAGCTATGATTAACGTCATTTCTAATATGTTTTATTTTAAAACTTTGTTTGTACGTATGGAATTATGTAATAAATCTTATATAACTTTAAACGAGCTAAACTTGTATATTTGTATATCCGGACTATCTCGGGAACCACTTCACCGATTTGGATACAATTTTGAATATAGATAGTATCATAGATTCTAAGACTCATCCACTTGGGGGTTGCCACCTGGGGCGGTTTACAGGGTTGCTACCTCTCTAATTTTTTTTTTTTTAATTTTGTAGAAAAATATGCCAATATGAGTATCAAATGAAAGGTATTTTCAGCGAAATGTCAACTAAAATATTTTCAAGTAGGGTTGACACCTTACCGCAGTATATTTGTACAACCGGACTATCTCGGGAATTGCTTGACCGATTTGGATAAAATTTGGCGTATATGTATGTAGATAGTATGATTGATTCTAAGACTATCCACTTGGGGGGTTTCCACTTGTATTTGCGTAAGCAAAGTTAGCGGAAAATTGATAGCACCGAGCAAGCTCGGACACCCAGGTACTTAATGTACTTAACCTGGCATATAAAATAAAAAATTATAGAGTTCCATATATATATACGAGAGTTCTAAGGTTGAAAAGAGGAGTTGATTTAGGCATGTCCATCCGTCCGTCCGGGTACACGATAACTTGAGTGAAAATTGAGATATTTGCATGAAATTTGGTATACAGGTTACTGTCTTGCCAAGGTAGGTTTCTAGCGAAATCAGATGATAACCACGCCACCTTATTCGACATCGAAAATTTCGAAAATCAAATAAATTAACATAACTTAAAAAAATTTAGATATTTGCATGAAATTTGGTATACAGATTACTTTCTGGCCAAGCTAAGCAACCTAGCTCCCTTTTTCGACATTGAAAATTTCGAAAATCAAATAAATTGAAATGTCTCGGTAGCTAAAGTGGCTAAAATGATATAATTTTATAGGTAAATCCCCCATTCTATTATGAGTAGTTCATACATTTTTTAAAGTGGTCGTGGCACCGCCCACTTTCATGGGAGGCATTTTTGAGAATTTGACTGGTCATAGTTTTTAAATTGATTACGGTAGAACGATGGAATTTGACACAAAGCATACTGGTATCGTTAGGAGTATAACTGATGAAATTGTATAAAATCGTCCCCGACCACGTCCACTTTCGATACCGAAAATTTCGAAAATCATTTAAACTGGCATAATTCGGTAGCGGATGTGACTAAAATGTTATGGTTGTTTGATAAATTTAAAAAAAAGGACGTGGTACCCTCTTTAATGGGACTTTTTTTTTTAAACTCGACTGGTCATAACTTTTAAACTGATTACGGTAGAATCATGAAATTTATAACAAGCTATACTAACATTATAAAGAGTATACCTGAGGAAATTGGACAAAATCGCTTCGTGACCACACCCACTTTCGATATAGAAAGTTTCGAAAATCACATAAAATGTATCCCGTTCTTAAAAATACCGCTGGGTATTTAATGTTTGTTTTACCCGAACTTAGACTTCCTTACTTGTTTTTTGTTTGCATTCTAGTTAACCACAAAGTTACACACTTGCTGATGACGCCCCACATCGTTGGAAAAACTTACAACAGAAATTATACATATACACACAGACAAAAATAACAAGGGTTTCTACAAAGATATTCGCCCACAATAACACACACATATCTACAACATTTTTATCACCTACATCTGTTTCTATGAAAACCTGCATCCACAACAACAAAGTTTACAATGGTTTATAACAATTTTGCAGGGTAAATACCAAAACACCAACAATGACCACAATAAGTTGTGGTTTCTCAGCTTAGAAATATTTAGGAACATGAGTATGGGCATATTAAAATACATACATACATACTTGTGTCTAACTCATATGCATGCTTACACTTGCATTTGACTGAATACTGGTTTATACATTGCAAGAATTATATTGCTATTTTGTATTCACAAGAAAAATCTTTAACTTTTGCTAAACCATTTTTCAATTAATGTCCAAAGAAAGCAAATGAAAGTAATTAAAGCAAAGTTCACGCCAAGCTTTCGAAACGAGACAGACTAACTTAACCAGATATGAGCAGGAAATTGATACTGCAATAGACATAGGAGTAGTGGGACAATGCAAGGTAAAGGCATTTATGTTGGTTGGCCGCATGAAAATTGCTTATGCATATGTTTCATGAATAAATGAACACAAATATTACAAATGTAGATATGTAAACATTACATTGAGAGCACAATACAAAAGCAAATAAACAAAGTTGCATTTATATAGTTACGTGAAACACCCTTCAAAAGATTTGTAACACCCCTAAAATCTGGGTTTAAGGCCAAAAAACCGTTTAGTCAGAGTTTTCGTTTTAGAAAAAAAAAAATCGTTAAAAATCTAAAATTCTCAACGGTTTTGGGTAGAGAACTGTTGACACTTTTGAAATATGTATAGTGTTTTGTTCATTTGGAAAGGATATGACATGGTTTTTACGCGAGAAATTGAATTTTTTGAAAATTGTTCGGGTTTTTCCCAGTTTCGACGTAATTTTTTTGCCACTAATTAACAATAACTAAACCTTATTGGGCATGTTTCATGGAGAGGCATTCACAACTTCATTATGCCAGTTCTACTTTTTTGGAAAGGACTTCAAGTTTTCAAGATATGCAGCATAATCCAAAATCAAGTTTTATGGTCTCAAGCGCCCTACAGGGGTACTATGTGTATGAAGGCGGGTCGATTTGAAAATCGCCCAAGTGACAAGGAAAATCGTATTTTAGGGATCAAAATAAGTAAGATACTTTGCTGAAGGAAACATACCTCTAAAACCAATTCTGATGTCCCGACTTTGTACTTTTGACTATGAGCGCCAATGTTTGCAAAATCCTAAGTTGACCCATTTAGAGTGCCCCAATCTTGTTTAAATGTATGACCCACCCCCACTAACTTTGTAGGGCCGACCCACTCATGCCAGCGGTACACCCGCTAAGACCCCACCTGTGGGGCTCCCCATACAATAATTTCAAAAAATCACCACTTTTGGCACTTTAGATGCCTTTAAACACTATTGGGACACTCTAAATGACACAACTTAGGATTTTTCATACTTTGGCGCTCAAAGTCAAAAGTACAAACTCGGGAAATCAGAATTGGTTTTAGAGGTACATATGCTTCCTTCGGCAAAGTATCTTATTTTTATTATCCCTAAAATACGGGTTTCCTTGTCACTTAAGAGATTTTGAAATCGACCCGCCTATATACACACAGTAGATATTCCTGTCCTATGAAATTTTTTTTGTAAACAGATTTATATGAAGAAAAATTCATTTGAACTATTATTATATTTTTTGTCTTAATTTTTATCAATGAGAGTGGGTATCAAAGTAGGAGCAGATGAGGTACTGAGGTTAAGGAGATGGAATGAAGGAAGTATTTCGGAAAAACTCTACTGGAATTGCCAACAGAGATAGGGGATTAACCCAAACATATGTGACAGAAAGGAATATGACATAGGAAAGAAAGCCAAGGAAAAGAGGTTGATGAAGAGGAATTGGACCCGATAATAAGGTTGGCAAAAGCGAAAAAATTGTTTCAATAGAAATTAGTACCACCCTAAAATACAAATCCACCCGGACAACGTCGGGTTCCCTGCTAGTCTTCATTATAAATTCCCAAAAATGTAAAACATTTGAGCAGATTTAAGAGCACAAAAAAATTGAGCTGGTAATACTCTTCAGATAAATAAACAAAACAAAACAGCAAGAAATAGAACCAAAATGATGGATTGACCGCTAGATGTCGCCGATAAATAAACAGGTTAGGTTAGGTTCAAGTGGCTGCCGCAGAAGCACA
>CAXKVI010000004.1:111803701-111819747 GCA_964058755.1 Campiglossa producta | reverse complement strand
TTACTACATTAGTTAGACCAATATTAGAATACGGCTCGATTATATGGAATCCGCGTTATCAAATTCATATAGATAAGCTAGAATCTATTCAAAAACAATTCTTACTTTTTGCATTGAGAGATCTACGATGGGATCCTTCGTGTAACCTTCCTCCTTATACTAATCGCTTGAAACTTATCAATCTCCCTACCCTTGCTAGCCGTAGAGAAATGCTAGGTGTAATATTCATGTGTAAACTCCTAAACGGGTGGATTTCAAGCCCTCCTCTTTTGAACGAAGTTAACTTTAATGTTCCCTCACGAGCCTTAAGACATTTTAAACCTATTCTTCTGAAGCAATGTAGAACCAACTATCAATTACACGAGCCGTTCCAGTGTTTGTGCGAAAATTATAACTCTCATTCAGACACATTTGATATTTCGGACTCGCTTTTTATTATTAAAAAAACTATCCTATTCTCTCTTAACAATTGATTTCTACGTAGTATCAATTTATGTATTTTTATTATCTATTTATTTTCGTATTACACTCAGCTGATGAATTTTTCTCTGTAGCTGAGCAGTTTGAGATCTCGACGCTTAACAAACCTCCGCCTTTCAAACACTCGGCAAATTTAATCCGCGCGTTATGCGGATGCGCCCCTCGTGTCGGTCGGGCGGGATGGTGGGTAAAATCCGTTGGGCATAATAATAAATAATACCATTACCATACCATTACCATACCATTACCATACCATTACCATACCATTACCATACCATTACCATACCATTACCATACCATTACCATACCATTACCATACCATTACCATACCATTACCATACCATTACCATACCATTACCATACCATTACCATACCATTACCATACCATTACCATACCATTACCATATACCATTACCATACCATTACCATACCATTACCATACCATTACCATACCATTACCATACCATTACCATACCATTACCATACCATTACCATACCATTACCATACCATTACCATACCATTACCATACCATTACCATACCATTACCATACCATTACCATACCATTACCATACCATTACCATACCATTACCATACCATTACCATACCATTACCATACCATTACCATACCATTACCATACCATTACCATACCATTACCATACCATTACCATACCATTACCATACCATTACCATACCATTACCATACCATTACCATACCATTACCATACCATTACCATACCATTACCATACCATTACCATACCATTACCATACCATTACCATACCATTACCATACCATTACCATACCATTACCATACCATTACCATACCATTACCATACCATTACCATACCATTACCAGTACATATACCATGTACCATACCATTACCATACCATTACCATACCATTACCATACATTACCATACCATTACCATACCATTACCATACCATTACCATACCATTACCATACCATTACCATACCATTACCATACCATTACCATACCATAACCATACCATTACCATACCATTACCATACCATTACCATAACATTACCATACCATTACCATACCATTACCATACCATTACGATACCATTACGATACCATTACGATACCATTACGATACCATTACCATACCATACCATACCATTACCATACCATTACCATACCATTACCGTACCATTACGATACCATTACGATACCATTACGATACCATTACGATACCATTACGATACCATTACCATACCATTACCATACCATTACCATACCATTACCATACCATGTACCATACCATTACTATACCATTACGATACCATTACCATACCATTACCATACCATTACCACACCATTACCATACCATTACCATACCATTACGATACCATTACGATACCATTACCATACCATTACCATACCATTACCATACCATTACCATACCATTACTATACCATTACCATACCATTACGATACCATTACGATTACCATTACCATACCATTACCATACCATTATCATACCATTACCATACCATTACCATACCATTACTATACCATTACCATGACCATTACCATACCATTACCATACCATTACCATACCATTACCATACCATTACCATACCATTACCATACCATTACCATACATTACCATACCATTACCATACCATTACCATACCATGTACCATACCATTACCATACCATACCATACCATTACCATACCATTACCATACCATTACCATACCATTACCATACCATTACCATACCATTACCATACCATGTACCATACCATTACCATACCATTACCATACCATTACCATACCATTACCATACCATTACCATACCATTACCATACCATTACCATACCATTACCATACCATTACCATACCATTACCATACCATTACCATACCATTACCATACCATACCATTACCATACCATTACCATACCATTACCATACCATTACCATACCATTACCATACCATTACCATACCATTACCATACCATTACCCAATACCATTACCATACCATTACCATACCATTACCGTACCATTACCATACCATTACATACCATTACCATACCATTACCATACCATTACCATACCATTACCATACCATTACCATACCATTACCATACCATTACCATACCATTACCGTACCATTACCATACCATTACCATACCATTACCGTACCATTACCTACCATTACCATACCATTACCATACCATTACCTGTACCATTACCATACCATTACCATACCATTACCATACCATTACCATACCATTACCATACCATTACATACCATTACCATACCATTACCATACCATTACCATACCATTACCATACCATTACCATACCATTACCATACCATTACCATACCATTACCATACCATTACCATACCATTACCATACCATTACCATACCATTACCATACCATTACCATACCATTACCATACCATTACCATACCATTACCATACCATTACCATACCATTACCATACCATTACCATACCATTACCATACCATTACCATACCATTACCATACCATTACCATACCATTACCATACCATTACCATACCATTACCATACCATTACCATACCATTACCATACCATTACCATACCATTACCATACCATTACCATACCATTACCATACCATTACCATACCATTACCATACCATTACCATACCATTACCATACCATTACCATACCATTACCATACCATTACCATACCATTACCATACCATTACCATACCATTACCATACCATTACCATACCATTACCATACCATTACCATACCATTACCATACCATTACCATACCATTACCATACCATTACCATACCATTACCATACCATTACCATACCATTACCATTACCATACCATTACCATACCATTACCATACCATTACCATACCATTACCATACCATTACCATACCATTACCATACCATTACCATACCATTACCATACCATTACCATACCATTACCATACCATTACCATACCATTACCATACCATTACCATACCATTACCATACCATTACCATACCATTACCATACCATTACCATACCATTACCATACCATTACCATACCATACCATTACCATACCATTACCATACCATTACCATACCATTACCATACCATTACCATACCATTACCATACCATTACCATACCATTACCATACCATTACCATACCATTACCATACCATTACCATACCATTACCATACCATTACCATACCATTACCATACCATTACCATACCATTACCATACCATTACCATACCATTACCATACCATTACCATACCATTACCATACCATTACCATACCATTACCATACCATTACCATACCATTACCATACCATTACCATACCATTACCATACCATTACCATACCATTACCATACCATTACCATACCATTACCATACCATTACCATACCATTACCATACCATTACCATACCATTACCATACCATTACCATACCATTACCATACCATTACCATACCATTACCATACCATTACCATACCATTACCATACCATTACCATACCATTACCATACCATTACCATACCATTACCATACCATTACCATACCATTACCATACCATTACCATACCATTACCATACCATTACCATACCATTACCATACCATTACCATACCATTACCATACCATTACCATACCATTACCATACCATTACCATACCATTACCATACCATTACCATACCATTACCATACCATTACCATACCATTACCATACCATTACCATACCATTACCATACCATTACCATACCATTACCATACCATTACCATACCATTACCATACCATTACCATACCATTACCATACCATTACCATACCATTACCATACCATACCATTACCATACCATTACCATACCATTACCATACCATTACCATACCATTACCATACCATTACCATACCATTACCATACCATTACCATACCATTACCATACCATTACCATACCATTACCATACCATTACCATACCATTACCATACCATTACCATACCATTACCATACCATTACCATACCATTACCATACCATTACCATACCATTACCATACCATTACCATACCATTACCATACCATTACCATACCATTACCATACCATTACCATACCATTACCGTACCATTACCATACCATTACCATACCATTACCGTACCATTACCATACCATTACCATACCATAACCATACCATTACCATACCATTACCGTACTATTACCATACCACATTTATACATAATTCGAAAATTATAAAAAAAAATTTCTCGATGAATTTATTGCGGATGTTATGCACATATATTTTTTCAATAAAACTTAATTAGCCATTAATTAAAGGAATCATTCCAATTTTCCACACTTATTGTTTAATATTTTAATTATTTTTAGCTACTATTGAAACTATTTAATGAAGCTCGAAGAAACAATAAATTATTCTAATGCAGAAATTAACTCAAAAATCAACTAAATCATTTCAAGCAACAGGCGCCAGTAGTATGGAAGCCTTAACTTTGAATTAAGGAAACAACACAAAAGAACCACACATGATTGAAAATAAATTTTCCAAAACAATAACAATCACAAAACAACACAAAACTGGAAATGAGCAGCAAAAAAAAATTTCAAACAAAATGATGACGCTATCAATATTGGATACAGAAATAGAATCGCAACAAAAACAAAAGGAAAACTAAACACTGATATTTGTATACGTATATGTATGTTTGTATTTCAAAATACAAATATGTGTATAGCATAATCAGACAATAATCTTAGGACTAGTCTCCAAATGTCGTCATCTCAAATATCTCTGCCGTATGAGAACCTCATCAGAGACAATGCTTACCTGAATATGCGTATGTATAAGGTTGAAGTCTAAGACCTTTTTTAGCTATATGAACTATGGAATATCTACACCGGGAGCATTCTCGACTTATCACATTTGTTGCAGGGATGTAACCCTGCACGTCGCACGTGTATACAAATTAAATGTTTATAAATATATGTTTACCCATCAAAGTTTTGTATAAAATCGAGGAAAAGTTCATTGCAAAAGATTTTGTAAACAAAACCATCTAGTGATCTGATTGCTAGTCATTACATATGTACATATAACTAGATGTATATGAATGCTTTGAAGTATACGAGCAGCTATTAAGTTATCAGAAAAATTTTTAATAAAATTCCTTCGTATTCACAGAGAAAATTTTACATTCAAAATTATGTTTGAAAGATTTTTCAAATATTCAAGAATTTATTAAAACTTTATACTGTAAATTCTTTGACACTCTTTAACGACCCACAATCATGCTGAAAATAAAACACACATGCGCATAAAGTGCTTTATTTTTCAAGTGCCTAAATCACACTGTAAACACCTTTCTTCCCCAATGGCATAGTAGGTATTGTAAATGTCAATCCACTACACAGAAATTGCAAACAATATTGCATAGTAAATATATAGAGCATGAAATAAATAAAAAGTAAATACATTTGACAATAAGAGCATATAATAAAAGAAAAAAAGATGTAAATGCATTCGTTTTTAGTACTTTTTTAAATACGTTTTTTAAAACTTTGCCGCAGCGCTATGACCTTTACCACATTTGTATAAGTTAACATGCAACATGTGTGAAAAACGTATGGCAGCCACTTAGCGGTATTGCAATTTAGGGCACGCACACATGCAATGCCACAGACAAACACCGAACTAGGCAGAAAGCATCACTAACCACAATGTAATAGGGTATTATCCAACAATTTGCTGTAATTTGTTTTTACTTTCTATTCAATGTTTTTTTTTTTAATTATATTTTATTTAGTTTAATATAATTTTATTTTATTTTATTTTATTTTATTTTATTTTATTTTATTTTATTTTATTTTATTTTATTTTATTTTATTTTATTTTATTTTATTTTATTTTATTTTATTTTATTTTATTTTATTTTATTTTATTTTATTTTATTTTATTTTATTTTATTTTATTTTATTTTATTTTATTTTATTTTATTTTATTTTATTTTATTTTATTTTATTTGATTTGATTTTATTTTATTTTATTTTATTTTATTTTATTTTATTTTATTTTATTTTATTTTAACTTATTTTATTTTATTTTATTTTATTTTATTTTATTTTATTTTTTAAATTTGTTGAATTTTTTCTGGCTCGAGGTCAAAGAAATATTTAATTAAAACCACAGGTTTGTTTTTGATAAATTTTTTTTGTTCCAATATATTTCGGTTATTCCGCGATAACCGTTTTCAACAAATTTAAATTTAAAAGGTCGCTAAAAGCATTCATTTTATTTTTTATTTTTTTTTTTTATTTTTTTTTTTATTTTTTTTATGTTATTTTATTTTATTTTATTTTATTTTATTTTATTTTATTTTATTTTATTTTATTTTATTTTATTTTATATGATTTTATTTTATTTTATTTTATTTTATTTTATTATTTTATTTTATTTTATTTTATTTTATTTTATTTTATTTTATTATTTTATTTTATTTTATTTTATTTTTTTTATTTCTTTTATTTTATTTTATTTTATTTTTTTTTTTGTTATTTTATTTTATTTTATTTTATTTTATTTTTATTTCTTTTATTTTATTTTATTTTATTTTATTTTTTTTTTATGTTATTTTATTTTATTTTATTTTATTTTTATTTTTTTTTATTTCATTTTATTTTATTTTATTTTATTTTATTTTATTTTATTTTATTTTATTTTATTTTATTTTATTTTATTTTATTTTATTTTATTTTATTTTATTTTATTTTATTTTATGTTATTTTATTTTATTTTATTTTATTTTATTTTATTTTATTTTATTTTATTTTATTTTATTTTATTTTATTTTATTTTATTTTATTTTATTTTATTTTATTTTATTTTTTTTATTTTTTATATTTTTATTTTTTTTATTTATAAAACAACTTAGATCACTTGTTGAACAAAGCTTTCGTGAGAGTTGTCAGCTGCTTTGCCATTGGGTAGTTAAACTACGAGGTGCACATGCAGCAAAGCAGTTTGAAAACGTAACTAAGAGGATTGCAACATTAACATTATTGCATTATTCAAAATTTTAAAGAGCTTATGATATGAGTCGTTGCTATGAGATACCCTTACTGCATACATATGTTCACTGCTAGGTTGTTAACTTCAATTTGAATTTTTCACGCTTCTGTAGTTATAGACACCTATGCGTTTTAGTTTTTTATACTTTACATGAACATATAAATATACATATATTAAATATATTCCAATGTTTCTAAAGATAACGAACTTTCTTTACAAGAGACTGTTAAACATTCTGGAAATGTATCTTTAAAAAAAAAAAAACAACATATATCAACAACAATAAAGTGTTCTAAAGCGTGCTGAGTCGATTTCGGCCAATTCTAGATACTAGAGTTCGCCCAGTGGTTGAAATTCAACCACAAAACCTTATTTTATTTACCTACCTTTTTGATATTTCTTAAATTTTCCTTTCCTTTCCATATTTTTATATTTTTGCTATACATTCCTATTCATTTTGCCTTTCCCTCACTCTTTACACCATTCAATAATATAGTTTCAATGTTGATAATTATTTATTCTTCTTAGTTCGTCTTCATACGTATTTCTATCCTTTCCTTTCCTTTGCTATCATTTGCTTTTATTTCCATTCCTTTCCTCTCCTTTCATCTCAATTTATATCTTTTGCTTTTCTTTCCTTTTCTATTCTTCCCTCTCCGTTCTTTTCCTTTTCTTTCCTTTTCTATTCTTCCCTCTCCGTTCTTTTCCTTTTCTTTCCTTTTCTATCTTTCTTTTCTGTTATTTTCTTTTATTTTCCTTTCTTTTATTTTCTCACCTGACCTTTTTTTCTATTTCCATTACATTCCTTTTTCCTTTTATTTTCTTTTTCTTTCCTTTCCTTTCGTTTCCTTTGCTTTAGTTTCGTTTGGTTTCCCTTAGTTTCCTTTCATTTTAATTATTTTTTTTTTGCATTTCATTTGATTTCTTTTATTTTTTCTTACCTTTATTTTCTTTCACTTTTTTTCCTTAGATTTCTTTTCCTGCCATTTCGTTGCGTTACCTTTGCTTTCCTACCGTTTCCTTATTTTCTTTTTTTCCTTTCCTTTAGTTTTTTTCTTTTAAATTCATTTCCTTTACTTATTTTTTCAGCAATTCATTACCTTTCTTTCCTTTATTTTTCTTTCTTTTTATTTTCATTTATATTCCATACCTTCTTCCTCGCTGCCTTTTCTATCCTTTCTTTTTCTCTGCTTTCCTTTCTTTGTCTTTCGCTATTTGCTTCTCTTTTCCACTCCTTTACCTACATTACATTTCCTTTCTTCCCTTCCTTTTTTCTTTTCCATTCCTTTCCTTTCCCTACCTTTATTTGATTTTTCTCTCATATTTTCCGTTTCTTACCTTAACTTACCTTTATTTTCCCTTTATCCACACCTTTCCTTTCCCATTCTTTCCTTTATTTTATACTTTTAATTTTTTTATTTTGTTTTATTTTTATTTATTTTATATTATTTCCTTTCCTTTCATTTCCAACAAATTTCTTTTTTTACTTTCAATCACTTTTCTAATTCCTATTTTACTTTTTACAATTTTATCAATTTTACATTTTATTTCATTTCACTAAGTCAAGCCACGAAGGGCCTTGTGCATGATCTAGCTTATTTGTGCTTTTTTTCCATATCATGTCTGAGAAAGCATTTGCTTCTCCGAATGCCTACGCACAGATTTTGTTTTTGTAAACACTGTTTGTACCTACGCTCAATAAAGTGGACGCGCTGGCTCATGTTTATTATTGCTGCCAACAAAACAACTCACACTCGGACTCTCGCCAACTGCAATGAATGCAAGCACAACAATGCAAGTGTACCTACATCAGTCCTAGGCACCTAGTGAGACAATTGTCCGAAAGTCTCTCGAGATATGAAATTATTGCTCGCTTATGAGAGCGCTATGGCCGCGTTGACCAATCAATGAATATCGTTTGTTATGCTCAGTCGCTCACTTGCAATTAACGAATCAACAACAAACGCTGTTGCTTCGGTACTTGCTGGTAAGCGACAGAGTAAACAGAGATAACCTAATTTGTTTAGTGCGAATTGTGCCGTGCTCTGACCTACATACATACACACATAACAGCGGCTTTATAAAGTGAATGCGTGTTTAGCACTTGTAGTGGTGTGACTTTCAAATCATATTATAATTAATTTTTTTTAATTTTTGGTTTGTTGTCGCATACCCTGCTCAGCGAGACCTATCGATACATATCAAATTTTATATACCTTAGAATTGTGGTTATTGCAAAAAGGGGAGAAAACTGTTAAGCATTTATATATAATAGATTATTTTATCTTCATTTCATTTCATTTCATGTCATTTCATTTTATTTTATTTTATTTTATTTTATTTTATTTTATCTTATTTTATTTTGTTTGTTTTATTTTATTTTATTTTATTTTATTTTATTTTATTTTATTTTATTTTATTTTATTTTATTTTATTTTATTTTATTTTATTTTATTTTATTTTATTTTATTTTATTTTATTTTATTTTATTTTATTTTATTTTATTTTATTTTATTTTATTTTATTTTATTTTATTTTATTTTATTTTATTTTATTTTATTGTATCTTATTTTATTTTATTTTATTTTATCTTATTTTATTTTATTTTATTTTATCTTATTTTATTTTATTTTATTTTATTTTATTTTATTTTATTTTATTTTATTTTATTTTATTTTATCTTTTATTATTTTATTTTATTTTTATTTATTTTATTTTATTTTATTTTTTTATTTTTGCTTCTCTGACTACCTACCCACAGATTTTGTTTTTGTAAACACTTTGTGTAAGCGCCATGAAGTTGACGGGCTCGTGTTTATTATAGTAAACAAAACAACTCTCGTTTTCAGCAACAGCAATCAATGCAATTTTTCATGACTACACACACAATTGCATTGAATGCAAACACAACAATGCTAGTGGTCATACCTACGTACATTCACACATAACAGCGGCTCTATAAGGTGAATGCGTGTTTAGCATTTCATAATATAATTATTTTTTTTTTTTAATTTTTGGTTTGTTTTCGGCCACCCTGCTCGGCAAAACATATCGATACATACCAAATTTTATATACCTTAGAATTGTGGTTATTGCAAAAAAGGGATGAACCAGTTATGTTTGCGCATTTATATATAACTAGAGTTCGCCCAGTGGTTGAAATTCAACCACAAAACCTTATTTTATTTTCCTACCTTTTTGCTATTTCTTAAATTTTCCTTTCTTTTCCATATTTTGTATATTTTTGGTTTCTATACATTCCTATTCATTTTGCCTTTTCCTCCCTCTTTACATCATTCAGTAATATAGTTTCAGTGCTGATAATTATTTATTCTTCTTAGGTCGTCTTCATACGTATTTCTTTCCTTTCCTTTCCTTAGCATTAATTTATATTTCCTTTCCTTTCCTCTCCTTTCATCTCAATTTATTCTCTTTGCTTTTCTTTCTTTCTCTTCCCTTTTATTTCCTTTCCTTATCTTCTCCTTTCTTTTCCTTTTCTTTCCTTTTCTCTTCTTTCCTTATCTTTCCTTTTCTCTTCTTTCATTTCATTTTATTTTCCTTCTTTCTTTCTTTTTTGTTCTTTTTTGTTTTTCTCTGTTCTTTTTCTTTCTTTTCGTTTCTTTTATATTGTTACCTGATCCTTCTTTCCATTTCCATTACATTCCTTTTTTCCTTTTATTTTCGTTTTCTTTCCTTTCCTTTCGTTTCCGTTGCTTTAGTTTCCTTTCATTTTATTCATTTTTTTTTTCATTTCATTTCTTTTCTTTTATTTTTTTCTTACCTTTATTTTCTTTCACTTTTTTTCTTAAATTTCCCTTCCTGTCATTTCGTTTCCATACCTTTCCTTTCCTACCGTTTCCTTATTTCCTTTTGTTCCTTTCCGCAACTCCTTTGCTTTTCTTTTTCTTCATTCATTTCCTTAACTTATTTTTTTTAGCTTTTCATTATCTTTCTTTCCTTTATTTTTCTTCTTTTTTATTTTCATTTATTTTCCATACGTTCTTCCTCGCTACCTTTTCTTTCCCTTCTTTTTTTCTTTTTTCCTTTCTTTGTATTTCTCCTTTTGCTTCTCTTTTCCACTGCTTTACCTACATTACATTTCCTTTCTCCCCTTCCTTTTTTCTTTTCCATTCCTTTCCTTTCCCTTTGATTTTTCTGTCATATTTTGCGGTCCTTACCTTAACTTACCTTAATTTACCTTTTATCCATCCCTTTCCTTTCCTATTATTTTCTTAATTTAATATTTTATTTATTTCATTTTGTTTCATTTTTATTTATTTTATATTACACCTTTCCTTTCATTTCCAACAAATTTTATTTTTTTACTTTCAATTACTTTTCTATTTCTGATTTTATATACCTTAGAATTGTGGTTATTGCAAAAAGGGGAGAAAACTGTTAAGCATTTATATATAATAGATTATTTTATCTTCATTTCATTTCATTTCATGTCATTTCATTTTATTTTATTTTATTTTATTTTATTTTATTTTATTTTATTTTATTTTATTTTATTTGACTTTATTTGACTTTATTTTATTTTATTTTATCTTATTTTATTTTGTTTGTTTTATTTTATTTTATTTTATTTTATTTTATTTTATTTTATTTTATTTTATTTTATTTTATTTTATTTTATTTTATTTTATTTTATTTTATTTTATTTTATTTTATTTTATTTTATTGTATCTTATTTTATTTTATTTTATCTTATTTTATTTTATTTTATTTTATCTTATTTTATTTTATTTTATTTTATTTTATTTTATTTTATTTTATTTTATTTTATTTTATTTTATTTTATTTTATCTTTTATTATTTTATTTTATTTTTATTTATTTTATTTTATTTTATTTTTTTATTTTTGCTTCTCTGACTACCTACCCACAGATTTTGTTTTTGTAAACACTTTGTGTAAGCGCCATGAAGTTGACGGGCTCGTGTTTATTATAGTAAACAAAACAACTCTCGTTTTCAGCAACAGCAATCAATGCAATTTTTCATGACTACACACACAATTGCATTGAATGCAAACACAACAATGCTAGTGGTCATACCTACGTACATTCACACATAACAGCGGCTCTATAAGGTGAATGCGTGTTTAGCATTTCATAATATAATTATTTTTTTTTTTAATTTTTGGTTTGTTTTCGGCCACCCTGCTCGGCAAAACATATCGATACATACCAAATTTTATATACCTTAGAATTGTGGTTATTGCAAAAAAGGGATGAACCAGTTATGTTTGCGCATTTATATATAACTAGAGTTCGCCCAGTGGTTGAAATTCAACCACAAAACCTTATTTTATTTTCCTACCTTTTTGCTATTTCTTAAATTTTCCTTTCTTTTCCATATTTTGTATATTTTTGGTTTCTATACATTCCTATTCATTTTGCCTTTTCCTCCCTCTTTACATCATTCAGTAATATAGTTTCAGTGCTGATAATTATTTATTCTTCTTAGGTCGTCTTCATACGTATTTCTTTCCTTTCCTTTCCTTAGCATTAATTTATATTTCCTTTCCTTTCCTCTCCTTTCATCTCAATTTATTCTCTTTGCTTTTCTTTCTTTCTCTTCCCTTTTATTTCCTTTCCTTATCTTCTCCTTTCTTTTCCTTTTCTTTCCTTTTCTCTTCTTTCCTTATCTTTCCTTTTCTCTTCTTTATTTTCATTTTATTTTCCTTCTTTCTTTCTTTCTTTTTTGTTCTTTTTTGTTTTTCTCTGTTCTTTTTCTTTCTTTTCGTTTCTTTTATATTGTTACCTGATCCTTCTTTCCATTTCCATTACATTCCTTTTTTCCTTTTATTTTCGTTTTCTTTCCTTTCCTTTCGTTTCCGTTGCTTTAGTTTCCTTTCATTTTATTCATTTTTTTTTTTTTCATTTCATTTCTTTTCTTTTATTTTTTTCTTACCTTTATTTTCTTTCACTTTTTTCTTAAATTTCCCTTCCTGTCATTTCGTTTCCTTACCTTTCCTTTCCTACCGTTTCCTTATTTTCTTTTGTTCCTTTCCGCAACTCCTTTGCTTTTCTTTTTCTTCATTCATTTCCTTAACTTATTTTTTTTAGCTTTTCATTATCTTTCTTTCCTTTATTTTTCTTCTTTTTTATTTTCATTTATTTTCCATACGTTCTTCCTCGCTACCTTTTCTTTCCCTTCTTTTTTTCTTTTTTCCTTTCTTTGTATTTCTCCTTTTGCTTCTCTTTTCCACTGCTTTACCTACATTACATTTCCTTTCTCCCCTTCCTTTTTTCTTTTCCATTCCTTTCCTTTCCCTTTGATTTTTCTGTCATATTTTGCGGTCCTTACCTTAACTTACCTTAATTTACCTTTTATCCATCCCTTTCCTTTCCTATTATTTTCTTAATTTAATATTTTATTTATTTCATTTTGTTTCATTTTTATTTATTTTATATTACACCTTTCCTTTCATTTCCAACAAATTTTATTTTTTTACTTTCAATTACTTTTCTATTTCTGATTTTACTTTTTTTTAAATTTTATCAATTTTCCATTTTATTTTATTTCACTAAGTCTAGCCACGAAGGGCCTTGTGCATGATCTAGCTTATTTTTGCCTTTTTTTTTAAGCATTTGCTTCTCTGAATCCCCACGCACAGATTTTGTTTTTGTAAACACTGTTTGTACCTAAGCTCAATAAAGTTGACGCGCTGGCTCATGTTATCTTATTGCTGCCAACAAAACTACTCACCCTACTGCAATGAATGCAAACACAACAATGCCAGTGGTCATACCTACAAACACCCATAACAGCGGCTCTATAAAGCGAATGCGTGTATATCACATGTAGTGGTGTGATTTTCAAATCATAATATAATTAATTTTTTTTAATTTTTGGTTTGTTTTCGGCCACCCTGCTCGGCGAGACATATCGATACATACCAAATTTTATATACCTTAGAATTGTGGTTATTGCAAAAAAGGGATGAACCAGTTATGTTTGCGCATTTATATATAATAGATTCTCCCAGGATTTTTCTCCCTAGAAATTTTGCATTCCTTTAGAAAATCCCAGGAAAGCCTTCCTCTAGGGAAAATTTCAAGTATTGGAAATCATCTGTTTGGGCAATTGGCATAATATTGCGAATTTTAAATTTTGTTTAAGTCATTAACTTAGTAGATAATTTTTGGGAGAGGGAACAAAATCCGTGCGGAATTTTGTTTAAAATTACTTATTATTATTATTTTTTATTTTTTTATATTATTTTGATTTCTTTTTTCCAGAGAATTAATTCATCACGAACTATGTAAGTTGTGTTTGATAAATGTGCGTGAAATATAAAATATCATATCATTTACATTATTGAAATTGTATTGTCACTTCCATCTTTGATACTTCCCAACACAAAAAGGCACAGACAGCCATTAAATAACAACATTTATTGAACAATTCGCAGGCATTTGTCTGTGTCGCCAATATTACGTTGTCTTCGCTTATTGCTTTCATCAAATATCTTGCTTTCCATCGTCGTCGTCTCATTGCAAGCCACAGGTGTGGTAGATGTCTGCCTTGACAGACAAGTGATTTTCAGCTGTGACTGGTGTCATAAGGAAATTGAACAAATAAGATGTTGGAATTCCACCAAGAGAATTAATTTAATTTATGTTTGCGTAGGCGAAAACAACAAATGCAATAAAATAAGGATTTGTAATGAGGTTTCAGGAAGTATAAGGAAATTCGAGGAATTGGAACATATTTCTTTCTTTAATTTAAAATGTATTGTTCCCATAGCACATTTCATGTTGATTATTTTTAGAAATATTCGAGTTTGTTTGTTTTATGGGGGTTTTCCATGCCAAATAATCAGTTATTTACAAGCTACCCCTTCCGACTTGAATGATACTGTTAAGAGTTTCCTTTTGTCATAAAACGAAAAATTAAATATTAATAACACTTTTTATGTTATGCTCCAAAAAAGGGAACAAATAACATTTTTGTCAACACATCCTTTAAAATAATTTCAATATCTTATATGAGAACATCTTCACAAACAAACAATACGTATGTATCAACCGAAACCGTCATTAGCTATAATAAAATTTTGTGTTTAATGTCATTCACTGTCAATAAAAAATCTCAACATTGTCAAGCATTCCCTTAAAGTCAAACAAAGCCCAGCTGCTACTGCTTAACACACACAGCGTACATACACTAATATGAATGAACATTTTTAGAATTGTTAATCAGCTGAGAGCAGACAGTGTACCAAAAATAAATGGCCAACAGACGACTTTACGATTTCCGTTTTTTAATTTGTTTCGGTTAAAAGGAGGTAATGTTGACAATTTGTTAAGTTTATAGGCGTTAGAATGCGTAGGAGTTATGATAAAGGCTTTAAAAGTTTGAAAGCAACAAAGAAGAGACAAGATGTGCTAAGTCAAGCCTTATAAGTTTTTGTTATAGAGAGTAATGTGTTTCGAGCTATGTACTAATGTAAATATTTTGGACAGCAATTCCTATTTC